>JALBCR010000690.1:0-557224 GCA_030710515.1 Abscondita cerata
TTTTGGTTTAAATTAACAACAAAGATTTTGTAATTTAATTCCACAAAGAATATAAAATGTCATAAATGAAACATATTTAATTTTTGTTTCGCTAATTCTAAACATTATTTGCTTACTTGAGAATATAAATAGATAAAATAATAGATAATATTAATAACAAATTCTTTAAAAAAGTATTCATTACTTCTGAAATACCTATAAACTGTTGTCATTTATGGTTTGAGGTTGTGCAAGAAAACTTGTGCTTAGGTGTTTCTATTTCTTTCAACTCGATGATTGTTATGATGAATACTTTAAACGTATAGTGTAGTTCTTAATGCATGTGACAAATTTACGTTCCTACTTTATTTCTTGCAAATCGCACATGTTAGAAAGAATAGGAAACTTGATTCCATGTCTTAGTGAAATAAAACGCTAAACCGAAACTGAAAAAGATAAATTTTACCGACTATAGTATCTGTTTGTTGTGAATTGTGGTCTCTTAACTGTGACGTCACTCAACCGTTGTAAGGCTTTAATTATCAGTGGTGATTATACTCGTATCTAAGAAATCGAGATAAATGTGTTAGACGAGGGCTTAGTCGAGCTGTAGCACGCGAGCTTTGTTCGAGTGGCTAATATTTATCGACACGCTTATATTTACATCACTTCTATAATAAATAGCTATTAATAATAAATAAACATGATAATTAATATCTACTGTTAATTATCAAAAATCTATAAAACTTTAATATTAAAACGCAATGTCCACTTAAAATGCGCTAAGCTACGCGTGTTCCATTTTATCAAAAGTAATATGGTAGAAAATAAAGGAATACCGTGTACATTTAACTACTTTCATAAACGATCAAAGAAAGTTTTGTGTTTGAAAAAATCATTCACTTTTGACAAAAATTTATGAGAATATAAAACGTTGATATATATAGAGTTGAGCCATTAAACCACCTAAGCATATAATTCAAAGAAATTGTTTCTATTTAGATTAGTAGTTCAAGTCCTTATTAATTATAATTCAATAAATAATACTACCGATTTCTTTACGCTGATTGTTTACTTTAATTGTTTAGAAACCCAGTGTACTAATTAGTATATGACTTTTTTTATTATTATATTTATTATTATAATGTGTTCTGTATAAAAATATAAAGTCGGTGAACTTATTGCATTTGGCTTTAATAAAGATTAAAAGATTTTTGTAAATTCACCCTATGTATTCGCAAGGAGCAATCTTACTGTTTATTCAACCTGCTATATTGTTAAAATTACTCACGGAAGGTAGATCGTTCTTGATTTGCAATAAACGCATATTGAATAATGCATCATATTGCTCTCGCATTTTCTTGCTTTTTGAAGATTCATTATTGCCAGACCAATTAATGCAAACACTACGCAAAAAAACAAATTTAAATTGCATAAGGTAACCTTCTAAATGAAAGTTTCTTTTAAGCATACATTGATGACATTTTAGCATTTTCCTCTCTAATGTTACTAGCAGGTACGACATGCAAACATTTTAATAATGCTGCACCGAAATCAAAAGAAAGCAATTGTTGATATGCCACGCAGCAGTAGGTATTTATTAAAAAAAAAAATTCATCCATTGAGTTGTTAATCGTGCGTTTTCTGGGAGTCTTTGTGGCTAACACAGCGGAAAATTCCTGTTTTGGCAAATATGTACTTTCACTTGAGTATAATTAAAATGATGGAGATGCGCGTCGATAACTGGAATTTTAAAGTGTTTTATTAACGCAGTTTTTTAAGATCTAACGAGGTGTGAGTAACTAATGTCAACATCGAAGAAAATTATTTCCTCAAACCAATAAAATGGGCATGTCTTAATATTATAGACGTCATAAACACTCTTTATGTAGAAAGTAATTGGTAAATGTCAAGTGACACATTTTGCATTGGAATGCTGTTGCGTAATCAGTTATCGTTGTTGTGGTTAAATAGGACACTCAAATTTAGGACACGACGTTTTTATTCTGACCAATTTTTGTGCACCTACCTACGCTTTTATAATTTCTGCACACGAACAATTGCATTGCGCTGCACTAGGAGAAGTGAATTTTGTAGAAATCCTTGATTAAACAACCTTCGTTGCAAAGGGTAGGAAATCAAGTAAATTACACGATTACGCTTCAAGGAATTTCCTATAAGTTGTTTTAATGCGGTTTTCATGGTGACAATAATTCTAATTTGTAAGCATAGTTTCAAACTGCTAGCATATAAATAGGCGTACTTAATATACCCTAAGCTCCTACAGTTTTTGATACAAAAATAATGAAATGAGTCATTACAACAAACTGACGATAATCGCATTTGTTGAACGTGGATGGTTTAAAACTAAATTTAATTAAATGTTATTAACCACATACTAAGTTATTAAGCCTCAGGTAACCGACCTACAACCTACGTCTCGATTCGTTTATATTTTTAGCCCATTCTTAATTAAAAAAAAAAATATGGACATGAAGCTTTAGGAGATTCACCGCGCATTGCTGCATGTTATCCTTGACCTCCCAATCTTTTAGCTTGAGTTGTTTGTGTTGTAAACTAATTTAAAAAGCTTAAGTACAACAAAAAGAAGTCGAATTTAAAACAAGAAATTTAAATTTAGAAAATTTTAAAATTTATAATATCGCATAAGGCTGACTACAAAAAAATTTTAAAATTGCTAATTGGGATTTATAATTGTAACCCATTACCTACAAGTCTGTTTTCGAAAGATAAAACCTAACGTTGCGTATATTAGGATCGTTTATTATTCAAACGAGTCTGACACGAATTTATAATTCTATAACAAAATGTAATTAGGGCAATTTCTTTTCTTTGTAACATATTTAAAACGATGTGTAATTTTTATAGCTGTTTTATGGTCTAGCAAAAATGTATTGGTTGGTGTTTTATATTTAATTTCCAAAGAGAAATTTGATAAATTAGATCACGAGGTAAACTATAAAAAATGAAATTTTGTGTTAAACTAGAATGGAAGAAACAGAAAATTAATGCCGGGAAATAATTCAGTTTAACTTTTATTCATCAAAATCATTAAATCGGAAAGAGTTGTTGCTTTTATGTTGTAAACGAATTATTGGTTAGTATTTGTTTATATGAATGAACAAAATGCTTTATTTGGAGGAATTTGTTTTGACATAAACAAGTTTAGCTGAATTGATTAATTAAAAAAAATAGTACATGTTCTGAAGCCATTAGACTGCTCGGTTGTCTATTCGGGTCTATTATAATATCTCAAACACCCAACCCAACTTTAGGTCTCGATAGTTCTGATTAGAGTTTTGGTTTCCTTTTAAAGAGTATAACAGTTCTTGTTTACTTATAAAAAGAGTTCCGGCGATTAAAAGTACCAAATTAGCAATTAAAAAACTTCACTTCTTAGTTTAAGAATTAATAGTTCTAAGTAACTCATACGATGTTTTTTGACTAGTACTAGAGTTTATTATGGTAGTTTTCAGATAAAATGTAGTTGGGGAGGACAGTGGTGAAAACCTGGCCAGGCAGCTTGTCCAGTCGCAGAGGGGTCGTGGTTGTACTTACAAACTAGTATCGTGTGGAGAATCTTCTAGAGGCACTAGAAACCCCAGAAACGAAAAAAAGATAAAGATATAATTATTGTTGCTAAAAAAAGGCCAGATAACCACAGAGGCATAAATATGACACAAACACAATATAAAAGAATCAAATCTTAGATAAGTAGTCTCATGCTCTACCTTAAAATGAATAATTACGCAACTGGTTAGGCGTAGTTGAATACATATAAACGCAACACGTTAACTACGCCACTGGTTGGGCGTGGTTGTATTAAGTGATAGGTTTTGCGCATCAAATAATGGAATAAACAAAATAAATGACTTTCACATGCAAGTCACAGATATGAAAGTAATTTACAATTTATACAAAAATCAATTATCTTTATAACTACACTAGCTCTAACTTGGACCCAACTTAAATATATCTCCTTCCTTTTCTCCCCTTTCTCATCTAATCTTATTATTATTTTCTGCTTGTTATCACCTCCTCCATCCATCTTACTCCCTTTTCCTCCCTTTTTTAATATCTTCCTTCTTTCCTTCTCCTCCTCTTTTAACTCTTCACATTTTTGACTTAAGTGTTCCAAGTTTACCCGTCCTTTTCCACACAGCCTGCACTTCCTTCTATCATCCTCCAACCAGTACCTATTTTCCGCCTCCTCATTCCCACATCTAAATCTCGCTACTATTCTTTTGTTCTTCATATTAATAAGCTAAGTCCATACCTCTTAGGGCGATCGTCGTCGATCGCAAATCAAACTATTTTCTAAAAGATCTTTCAAAAATTCCATACCATTGGTACAAAAGCGCAAACTAGTTATGGAGGTAATTCAGCGTCGAACTACAGACACAAACGCGTATACATGAACTATTTTAAAAAGTGAAGCATGCAAAAAATTATTCGACTTATCTGGAAAGAAGAAACGATAGACTCGCATTGGTTTTGGCAGTTTCGTGGTGTCCTTTTTAAAATGACACGTTGAGCGAAGGAAATCCCAGAGATGATGTACCAGATCTCTGCAGTAGCGTGGCAGGTATGGGCTTTGTCGTAGGAACTAATTTTGGTTACTTGGTTTATCGCCAACAAAATAACGTATTCAGGAGTTTTTTTGTAATCCAAAGTTGGCCTTCTACTGAGGATGTGTGAAAATTTTGTTGAGTCGGCAACCTAGTCAAGACCTCCTGGAACTAATTAGACAAAGGGAAAATGTACAACACAATTTCACAAAAAACACATTTTCCCAACGAAAATACGACTAAATATTATTCTAAGGATATTAAAAAATGGTACATAATCACACATTCTACAAGTTAATGTTGTTTTAGGGGTTAAGTAAGGACAAACCTTACAGTATGTTCTTGTTTTAAGAATCACTTTGTTTCCGGAATAGGGTTGATATTTTACTTTTACAGGAAAAAAGCTGCGTTAAATATATAAAAAATTATTAATTTTTATAAAAATTCCTTTAAATACGAAAAGTGCGTTAAACGAGAATGGGATAAATGCCAACTTAACAAAAGTTGCCAATTTGGAACGACATTGAGAACCCTCCTGCTAAAAAGACTTAAATCTCGAAGTCCTATATGGTTGCAAGACTATTTAAGTACGGCTTTTTCTGAAGTTGAAGAGTGGAAAAAATTATGGTCTGAGTTGATGTTTTCAATAATCATCTCATTGATGATCCAACAATAGAAGTCCAGGCTTTGATTCAAAAAGAAAAAATTTGGTTAAAAGTAAATCGCATAAGAACAGGTCATTCAAAATGCAACTCTATGTTGTTCAAATGGGGTGCAATTTCTAATCAAATTGTGACTGTGGAAACAAACCAGAGACCGTTACACATATTGTAGAGGATTGTCAATTAACGAAGTTTAAAGGAGGATTTCCAAACATTCATAATTTAACGGATGAAGCAATATTATGGCTTACAAATCTGAAGGACATCTGAAGTTCAGCAATGTTTTGCATTCTTGTTTTGATTATCTGTTTTTCCATTATTTTGTTTTGTTATTTCTTTAACCTACTATTTTTTTCGTCATTGTCATGACTGGCCATTATATGTCGTCATGCAATGGCTGTGCTGTTATATTTTATGTTCTTATTTACCTTCTATAATGTTTCCACACTTAATTAATATTTTTACATGTGAATACTAGGGTGGGTAAGGGTTGGCATGTTTAGGTTTTAGTGGTTTTCCTAAACCTTGAAGTAAATGCTTTGCCAAGACGAACCAATCCACTATTGCACACGGTTTCGTCACCACACTATACAGGTTTATACTGATCTTCTGGGGCACCATACATAACACTTACATTACAATACAATATTTGTATAATGTACCATACGAATAAATAAATAAATTTAAAGAGGAGCCTTTTTAGATAAAATAGATGTACAGATAACCAGGAACGAAAGAAAATTCATCGTCACATCTAGCAAAGACTCTGACCTGGGAAAAATCAGTTGGCGATTTGATAACACATAATTAAGTTGCATAACCACAAGGAGGATTTTTGCTTGAAAATTGAGTATACAAAATCGTAAAACTCTAAAATATTGTCACAATTTCTTTGATACATAAAAAATAAATGTTTTTTCCTCAAAAATATATAAAAAATAAAAATTTTAAAACATTCAACATCAAGCTCAAATAATTCTAAATGGTCTTAATGATGTATTTCGATGAGTTCTAGAGTTCCCAATTACTTTTAAAAAAATATAAACCATAGTATTGTCTAAAAATAATTAGGTACTTACTGTTCTCCGTCCGTTTATCAAAGTTAATTTGTAGTAATAGTGACAAATTTATTTAAAAAGTAATTAAAAAACAATTAGTGGGATATTTACAGTATATGAATTATATGAATAAAAAACAGTGAAAGTGGTTGAATAATCGTGTAATCGTATATTACACAATGAGAGTTGTAAATGGCATAATTGTTTTACAACTCGAGTTTTGTACTATACTTTATCTACGACCATCACTGTCCCCCAGTTCTTATACCATCTTTTCCAATCGCTCACAAACGTTTTACATCTTTCCATTAGTATCTTCCATCTAAATTTTTGCCCCAAAACTTTTTGCCGCACAAAAATTTCTGACCATAATATTTAAACCCCCAAACACGACTAGAAGTTTTTACCCCCAAAATATTTCCTCTCAAAAAATTTCCGTCTCCAAATTTTTAGTTCCCAAAATTTTCACCCCTTAGCCCTGTAATTTTTCTACCCCTTCCCTAACCTTTAACTTTGCAAACTCTTCCACTTCTTCGACTACACTCTCTCCTAGTTCTGTTGAGCCACTTTCTTTCCTCAGCCCCTATACTTCCCATCCCTGAACCCCTACAATTTGTAATTTGCTTATTTATGAAGGCAGCGAAGGGATTTTCACATGTCTTATACCTTGTTGTCCATAAACTGAAAGTAAACAAAATGTCAAGTTAAACTTCTGAATCAGAAGAAAACGTCATATCATTGTAGAACTCTCCATTCGAATTATGATTTTGTCACAAAGTTGTGCAGCATTTCTAAAGGAAAACTAAACGAATATTAAACGAAAAATATACAACACACAAATACCTTTTATTAAACAAATTAAATTCTACGGTGGCATATTATAAAGAATATAATATATTATTTTTGAACAATATTAGGTAGTGTGTTGTTATTCGAAATATTTTTCCAATTACCTAAACCTAATAACAAAACCAAATATAACTACATATAAATTAAAAATAAAAAAAGATATTTAAAGTTATTTGACGTTGCTTCGACTAAGACACAGACTTCTAGCGCCAAATGTTCCATGTGATACTGCACCCAGGTTATGACCGCAACTCCTATAATTTTACATCGGTGATTTTCAATTGATGCAATTTATGTTGACTATAAGTTACATCTTCACCACTTGCTTATTATTTAAACTACTAATTCTAGTCAGTTAAAGTGACTATATTCAAAATTGAAAAATGTTGTTAGACGACAATTAAGGTGTTGCATTTTGCGGTAACATTTTCTCGATGTTCTTCATTTTCGAAAATATATATCAAGATTGTTCGTAATAGACATTGCACAATGTTATGTTAATACAAAATTTTTTTTTTTTTTTTTTTTTTTTTTTTTTTTTTTTTTTTTTTTTTTTTTATTTTTTTTATGAGGATAAGAATAGCAAGTTATCCATTATTTTCTTTTTATTGAATTTATGTAGTTCCCTCTCGACAAACTTCTTCCTTGTTCCTTCTCACAAATACTTTCAAATTCTTAACTAGTTCCGCAATGTCAGTTCAATTTTTTGTTAAAAATTTTGTTGATGATATTATGGTTTAGATATGTAGTAAGTATATTATATTTTTAAATTTAATTTTAAATTTTTTTTATAAAAAGGAAAGAAAGAAAAAAAAAAAAAAATTTTTTTAAAAGGAAAAAAAAAATTTTTTACTCCTTAATAGCATCTCTCATCAACACCTTCTTTAAGAACATAGGGTGAAGCATGCATGTAGGTACATATGTTTTCTCTAGATACATAAGCATAATCCTTGAGAATCAACCAGTATTATAACGCGTGATTTAAAAAAGTTTTCATCAAACTTTGCCATGAACGACAAAGCAAAGTATAACAAGTGTATCTTAGCTTTAGCTTGTATATTTGTCAGTTCTGACAGATTTAATTTCAATACATCCAGTTTTATGCATTTAGAGTAGACTTACGTGAATTTTTTCATGGTCCACTTTGATAAAAAAAATTTTGAATCACGGTTATTACTAGTCGTTCTGATTTTAATAATTAGTGATCGAACTAGGTAGGAACAAAGTAAATACACATTTCATGTTGTTCCATTGTTATATTAAGTAAGATGTTTTTTTTCCCTAAGTATTCAATGGTTTTCTCGCCTTTAATGACCATCAGAGATTACATTACAAAAATAATTATTTTCACATTTTATCGCGTATTACATAAGGTGGGTATTTTTTACTCATTGATTTATAACCAGATTTTGCTAAAAATATTTCAACGATTGGTATTTTTGCAGTGGTTGAAACATCTCTCATTGCATTAGTAACCGTCTCCCCTACTCTATATACTCGTAGAAAAGTGCTTATGAATATATTATCTATTTTAGTTCAGTAAGTAGATGCATAAAAATTTATATTTGTATGATAGTAAGTTTGCATAATAATTTATTAAGTTCAGAAATGTCTTCAAATAGTGTCAGTGGTAGTAAAAGACGTAAGACAACAAAATATTTAGATCCTAAGTTTAAAGAAACTGAATTACAGTGGTTAGACGAATCATTTTATGTCGGATCTGATTTAAGTGAAGACTGACAAGGAAGAGATAGTAAACACTAACATTGCGCCTGAAACGGAAGTAGATTGGACTACAAAATGTTTGCAATAAAAGTATACTATTATGTATGGTCGCAATGGAAAAAGATAGAAAAATCCAATAAAAAGTTAGCAAAGTTTCTGGATCGTACAATATTATTGAATCCGATATCTAATGATTGAAACGTAAAGAAGAAATACTCAATTCAATGGATAGTTGAAACAATTCTAGAACTCCTTAAAAATGATGCAAAGGTTATATGTGCAATCCAATCAAGAACCAAGTCGAGTAGGTGAATTGAAGAGTAAAAGTTGGCAACCTATTTTGGAAGACGAAATGGATGAATTTTTAGGAATATTGCTAAAGGTCGGTGTAGATTTGTTTAAATGTACCAATAAGGAAACTTTTCTTAGATATAATGTCAAATGATATCTATTGAGCGTGCATGTCAGTTAACTGATTTCAGGACATAAAAGTTTGACAACAAAAGTACACTAGGTTGAGACTAATAATCGTTTATTTTTAGCTATACAATTTTATTTATTTATTTAATCGTATGGTACATTTTAAATATTGTATTGTGATGTAAATGTTATGTATGGTGCCCCAGAAGATCAGTATAAATCTGTATAGTGTGGTGACGAAACCGTGTGCAATTGTAAATTGGTTCGTCTTGGCAAAGCATCTACTTTAAGGTTTAGGAACACCACTAAATCATAAACATGCCAACCCTTACCCACCCTAGTATTCACATGTAATAATATTAATTAAGTGTGTAAACATTATAGAAAGTAAATAAGAACATAAAATATAACATCACAGCCATTGCATGATGACACATAATAGACAGGTCCAAGCGCCAGTCGCGACAATGACGAAAAAAAACGTAGGTTAAAAAAATAGCAAAACAATCTCATCTCCACAGTGTGTTTCCTGTAAAAGTAAAATATGGACCCTATTCCTGAAACAAATATTAGACAAGAAATCTGATTTGTCCTTACTCAACCCCTCAACACCAATTTGCAGAATATTTGTTGTGTGCCCTATTATTAATATTATGTGATTGTGTTTTGTGAAATTGTGTTGTACATTTTTTCTAATTATCCGGGAGGGCTTTGATGACCAGGCCCGGAAACGAAAGTGGTGATTCTCAGGAACAACATGTTTTTCTTGTTGACCATGGAGTACTGTAAGGTACTGATCAACTTCCATATTTTATACTTGCACCAAAAACTTCTAAAAAACACACAAAAAAAACTCTAAAGAAAATTGAAGTACGTTTTGACGTTTTAATAATGAATTTATTTTTGGATCACTGTAAATCAGTTATGGTACCAAAAATTAATCTTACGATCGATGAGCAATTGCTTTCATTTAGGGGCAGGTGCTCATTTATACAATACATGCCAAACAAACCAGTTAAATATGGCATCAAATTTTTTTGGCTTTGCAAATCAGAAACCAGGTACGCTATTGATGGTAATATACAGGGTCTACCACGGAACCCGTTCATTACAAGTTTACAGGGTTACTTACTATTTATGAATTTGAAACTTTCAATTTAAGAATAATCCATAGCCTTCTTTTGCTTTTAAAAGATTTCCGATGTTGTACAACTTCCGGAATAATTGGAAATTGCCATTAACTTTCTTAAGTTAAAGGAAACGCCCTGTATATTATTGAATTTTTGGATTCTACAATCGATTCTACGACACACTGTATTAGGTTATCCTATACCTATCGTCAACCCTTTTCGAGTTGTTGAAATTTTTTAACACATTTTGTGTTTTGTGGAGGGGTGTTTAATATCCTATCTTTTACCCTTCTTCAAACACAAAACCTTTATATTTTAAAACGGTTATTCAAAATATTTTATAACAAAAGAAGGCTATGGGTTATTTTAAACCTGAAAGATTCAAATTCATAAACAGTAAGGAACTCTGTAAACTTCCAATGAACGGGATCTGTGGTAGACCATGTATATATTGGAAAGCAGCCTGGAGCAGAAACACAAAAACATTTGGGATTCCATGCTGTGCATTCGTTAGTCAAATCAATAAAAAACTCTTCCAGAAATTTAATGATTCATAGCTTCTTCACTAGTGTTGACCTGTTGACATTACTGACTTCTGAAATTACAGCAGTAGGGACACTACGACAAAACAAAAAAGATATTTCAAAAGAACTACAAGCAAATAAAAAAAGAACTGTGCATTCATCTTGTTTTGGATTGATAAGAAGATGACAATTGTGTTCCAAAAAAAATAAATCTGCTATTTTACACTGCATCATGATAAAGAAATAAACAAAAATACAGATAAACAAAAACCTGAAATCATAAAACTTTTATAATAAAACTAAAGAGGGAGTAGATGTTATGGACCAAAAAATTGCTAATTACACCTGCAAAAGGCAAACAAAGGGATGACCAATGGTGATCTGGGAGTAACATTATGGATGTTACCATACATGCAAAGGAGGGTCAAAAATATTTGACTTCATAAACCTATTGTATGCAAAATACATTTTTTTTCAGATGTTGAAGAAGAACAAGAGCCTCAGACGAATGTAAAACTAACTAAGAAGACAAGGTGATACATGTGTCCAACAAAAAAGATCGTAAATGCGACAGACAATGTGCAACATGTAACAAAGCCATTTGTAAGAATTACACTATATACAGGGTGACCTGGATCTAAATGTACATACTTCACCACAAGATAGAGGTCATCATGGTGGTTCTAAATAACTCCATCTTTAGTGATTCCATCTTCGATGGTTATCCAGATAAGGATATTTATAATATTTGGCACATATTTATTTTTTTTATCATATCTTTTTGTACCCTGTATAGAATGTTCACATTTGGTAAAATGTTTTGTATCTTAGTCGCTTTAAATGTCATATGCTAAATTGTGGTTTCACAGGTTCTGAATTAAAAAAATTGTCTGTTTCGATTTTTAAAAATTCAACACCCTATATATCAAATTTTTAAAAAATATTTTTATTTTAGAAAGTACATAAAATATGATTCAAATGACATACTATCTAAAGCTGCCGCACTAAAACAATCTTAAAAAATTAAAAATTTTCTTCTTTAGAAATCAACAAAAAAACTTTGTAACGGTTGCAGTTCACAAATAATAATAATCGATAAAAAATAAAGTGACGGCTCTAGCGATGCAACCTAGAATAGAAAGAACACAAAAGTATTGGGCTCGAAGTAGCGTACTAAATGGTTGGAAGATCCCGTATTTATACGCGTTAGCACAGCAGTGTCCGGCTAAGTCGGTGAGATGGGGAAGGTCCTTAGGAGAACTAAAAGAAATAATTGCTGAGTAACGTGGCGCCACCTCCTGGGTAACGGAGAGAAATAAAACCGATCAACAGGAATTCACTTGGTTTTACTTAGAGTCTAACACGCTACAACAAACACAAATTTAAGAGAGACCAAAAGACACATAAATATAGCACATAAAATTTAAAATATTAGGAGTATCTAGTAGAAATGATAAAGTTCGTCGCATGAAACTTTTGTGCATTAGCAATAACCCAAAATTATAGTCCGCGTTCAAGTATGCAGTAATTCAATTTTTTGTTTATTGACCCCAAAATAGAACTAACGTACCAATTTAAGATTGGTGATTGAAAAACTTGACGTAAACTCGTCACGTACACGCGGTGACTTAAAACTAACAGTACACTCTTCTAATACGAATTGCAGCTTCTGCCAATCCAAAAGGCCTTTTGTATCAGTTTACCCCGCGATACTCTGAAGGAGTTAATGCGAACAACAACTAGCGTGGGTGTATGGAAGCTATTCCAAATAACAATTGTTTTAAATGCTAAAGTTATAACCGCTTGATGTCGCGTCTACTTAAGTTTCGAACGCATGCACATATGAATTGGTTCCTTAAAACAATAACTTAGCTGTATATTGTTGTACGTAGTTGTGATAAGAAAAGGTCCTTGCTAACGAACAGCCAGTTGACAGCTACCCGAAGTTCCGTAGAATTTCGTTGGGGAAGAAATAGAACACCCAAATCTAGGAGCAGAAAGTTGCCCTTGGAAAAGCGGGCGCACCGCGCGCGATTACCCCCTAACCGCTAAAGGGATATTCGGCCGAGGTCGTAGGCACGTTTGATGTCACATCAGGGATTCTAATTGCTCGTTTTAGCGTCTCCAGAAATTATCCAGGCAGTCAATTGTGAGAAGGATATGAAGTCCAGACACGTGCTAAATCATACGTTGTAATAGCAGTTAATACAACACGCTAAGTAATAGCAAAAAACCCACTTACGACGTAAATTGGTCAGATTATATTTCCACAATAAATCATTGTAAACTTATTAAAGCCACATAGCAATTTTGTATTTAGTTTTTAGCTTCGTGCAGCACGGCCAATCGCCCAAGAACAAGAGAAAGTTTTTCAAGATGTCGGCCCGTCGCTTCGAGTAGAACTCCGAAATTTTGATTCACCAATAAGAAAATTCGGTTCAATGCGCGGTAAATTTGAATCATACCGCAACGCGCAACTTGAAGATTTTGAACCGTAACAACACCATACACTTAAACAAATAATTTCTTTAGCATCCGATACAAATTGTTCATTTTGGGTGGAGGTATTTTGTATTTCAACCGCTTTAAAATGCTATACCCAAAATGTTGTTATACAGGTCCGTACTTCAAAAAATTGTTGACATAAGTACATCCAAAGTTTCTGCATTAATCGTTCAATCATAGTAATAAGTTATTCGTAACAATTTAACATCAAAAGTCCTACACATTTAAATAAATAATTTTTAATTACAACAATAATATTAATAATGGATAACAATAAAATGGTAATTACAATAATTCACCAAAATCTACAAAAAAATAGAATAACATTTCTGATAACAAATAGGTAACACATTTAACAAACCAATATTTCTAATAATGAGGCGTCCGCCATATTGGAACCACAGTTATTCACGGAATTTGTGACGAGAAAAGTTAATCTGTCATTTTGCAGCAGCGGCTATTTTGATCAAAGGCTGAAAGGAACACCAACTGCAGCGTCTATTTAACCAACAGAAAAACACCAAAACTGCACCACATACACAAAAAGTCTTCAAAAAATATTTTCAAAATTTGATTATAAAACAGTAACCTCTAGTAGTAACAACTTGCAAAAATCTTTTAGGCAATCCGAAAACCCAATAGAAATGTGTGATAAATTGGGAATATATAAAATTAATTGTAAAGACTGTAACCAAGTATATATAGGACAAAACCAAAGAGACCTATTAAAACTCGTTTTAAAGATCACGTAGCTCGTGTCAAATATCATCTCACAGATAGGTCCAGTGTTGCCATGCATATGCTTGAAAATGGCCATAGAGTAGGCGACATTGAATTAATTAAGAGGGTAGATAATAAAAACGAACTTGATTCTTATGAAAGTTTAGAAATTTTTAAAAACAGAAATTTGCTTATGAATTATGATGATAACGGTCCATTAGGATTTTCGGAATTATTTAAGCTTATCTAAGATTCAATTAAGTTTAACGATGCGTGATAAGCAGATAGTATATATAAGCTTCCCCTTGTTTTTATTTTTAGTATCGGTATCGCTGATGATAACAGCTTAGCTGTTGAAACACGTGTCCGAGTAAAGTTTTTGGTGTTTTTCTGTTGGCTATTTTGAAAAAATCTACAAATTTCAGCTCCGTCGATTAGTTGAAATTTGTTAAAAATTCAGTTGCATGAATTACATACATATACTGTAAGAAGTGATTTAGATAAAAGTATACGAAAGGTTGAAAAAGCAGTATCACAAAGTAATAATGAACCAAAATTAAAACAAAATACAAAACTAGCAAATAATTATTTGAGTAAATTTTAAATGCCTCTTAGTCAATTATTGACATTGCTTTCTAATTACATTTTGATAATTTTTGATTTCCTGAAAAGATTGACTAATTCGTTGCAAAAGCTGATTCTGTGTATTAATTTGTTAAGCATAAACTAAATTTTTATGTGTCCCCACAAGAAAAAGTCCAATGGGTTAAAGTCCGGAGATCTTGCAAGCGCCAAGAATAAGGCCTCCGCGGCCTATCCATTTATTTGGATAAAAATTTTGTAAAAATTGGAAACAACCCTGAAAAATGTGGAGGTGTCTCGTCATGTTGAAAATCCATTCTTTTTACATTAACATTCTCATTGGGCAAAATATTTTGTAAAAAATTTAAATACTGATTTCCATTCAACCTATCTTCGAAAAAGTGCGGACCGATCAGTGTATTGTTGTTTATTCCTGCCTAAACGTTTAAAGAAAATTTATGTTGCGAGTGCGTCTGTCTAATAGCATGTGGATTTTCTTGACACCACACATGAAAGTTTCGAGAATTATTGACACCATTTCTGGTAAAATGGGCTTCGTCGGTCCATAAGATCCGGTATATGTCTCTTCTGTGCCTTCTAATCCACTGACAGAAAAGTAGCCGGTTAGCATAATCACCAGATTGTAACCGTTCTACCTCTTAAATATGGTAACGATAAAGGCCTTCCTTTTGTAATGTTGAGTGGACTCTTGTTTGTGGAATTATAAAGCGGCCATAAATTTTTCTTATTGATGTTGTTTTGATTCTCTTTAATCATATTTATAGTGTCTTCTTCTCTAAACAGGATGTCTTATGGGCTGATAACATTATTTTGGGTTAGAAAAATGTCCGTGTTCACCAGCAAATAAAAATACTTTTAATAACGAATTGGTGATTTGTACATCGTCAATCCAGGAAACCTTCTTTCATAATCACTATTCAAAGGCCTTTTCATTGCCGTCGCAAAACCCTTAAACTAAAAATCATGTCGGCGTATTTTTGATTACAAAATTGATACGGCATTTTAAACGTAAAATAATAGTTTATAAGTTGTAAGGAATTTATTAACCAAACAAAATAGGACTAGCAAAAAATTTGACACTGACGTTTATTATTTGCAATTGTTGCTATCCAACGTAAATTGTCAATTGTCACAACTCTATGTACACGCATTATTTTTCCATAGCCACCTAGGTATTTTGTTTATGGAATTTTACTGTAGAAAGTAATCGCCACCTATCTAAGGTTTGGTTTTGGTTTGTATAGTTATTGTAATTAAAATTACTTATTTTGAAAGAACAACTATTTACTATGGTTAGAGTGATGAGTGCGGCAACTTTGGAAACAGTGTTACTTGAATCAAATGTTTAAACTTTTTTCAAATAATAATAAAGTTTTTGACGACTGACACCTAATATTTTCACACAATTTTTGAAATACGGACCTGTATAACAACATTTTGGGTTTAGAATTTTAAAGACTACAGTTTTATTTCTTACCCACATTATGTAAAAGATGTTTTTCGAATAGTTCATTCATTTTCAGTATAAGAAGCTTATTTATGAATTGACATGTCGCACAATTTAATATAGTTGCAATAACGCCTACAGTAAATAATGTATTAATATAAGTAATAAGCACGCCAATTGAAAATATTTTTTAACCGTTACAGTGTAATAACTCAAAACGTTGATTGAAATATTGGTAAAGATAGTCAACCGCTTGTATTTGCTTGTATCACGGATGCAATTCACATATGCATGTTGGGTTGCGTTTTTGTTTACTTTTTCACCTGTACTGAAGCGCTAAGTTATAATGTGTACGATTCTTGAAATAGAATAATTCAATTTATTCCACCGTTGTATAAATGGCGCAACATACAATCCGTAAAATTTACTTTTGTCAATACAATGTTGCAACGTTTTCAAATATTTAGTAAACGTATTAACTAGTAATTAAAAGTGACGAATTTTTCATTTATGAATAATACCATTGATGATACATATCTTGGATTTTAATGACAATGTTTTTTAATAATTTACTAAAATACATGCGAAGCGTTATTTGTTAAAACAGTTTGGTTTGGTCGGTGTTAGATAAATAAGAAACAATTATTTTACAAATTATGCTTGCACTTTATTTTTAACTTGCAAATAATAATGTTGACATTTGTTTGTCATTTAATAACTTCGTTAGGAATAAAGTAGAACATACTGGGAGAAATACCACTAGAGTTCAGAAACGCAAAATTATTGGTTTTTGTATCTACTTGTTTTACGTGTTCAGTTGAAAAGGATTTTAAATAAAAATTGGTTTTCAAATTTTTCAATTCAAAAGGCAACAAGTTACCGTGTTTTTTAGGGAAAGTGGGTTCCACTAGACCTTCAAATTTAAATTCACTTGGTAATAAAACCTATTCCTATTACTTCTAAAAATAAAAGTACTAGATTTTAGCTTGAGGTGTGTTGTCTCCCGACGCGGTGCGGATAATACGTGTATAATACACTATTCTTTTCTGTGACGAAATAAATGACGATTTAATATTGAAAAATCATATTACAATAGAATTAGAAAATTATTGAGGGAAATTTGGTGTTAAAAATAGTACTCACTTTTTTTCCCGAGGGAAAAATAATTTACGAAAAGTGACACTTTGTTATCTGTTAGTAGAGATAAAAAGTTAGGATTTTACTCTTTGAAACTGTATCAAAATATCATGGTTTCGAATTAAAATAGTTTAATTAAAGTAAAATAGCTCATTAATTATAAACATTGTTTCAAAAATTACAATTCCAACTGATCTAAAATAATAGTAATAATTTACAAACAATTTACATAAATAATAACGTACCTAATACAATGCTATACATAAAACATATCCAAACATTTACACTTATTTATGCAGATAATATTCTTATTTTACGGTGTGGTTTTGTGACATCACTGTAATTATAGCTATTAAAATATGTTTATTAGCCTCCCACTTTAAGGTTCGATATAGTTTTATTTTAACCAACTGATCGATAATTAACAGTTTATGAGTGTCGCATTCTCTGAACCATGAATTCACACTGCTGTTGAGACATTTTTTATACGGAGTTTAATTTTTCCAATAAACCATAATCTGTTTTAAAAAGATGAAATTCTTCAGTAAAAAGTTTCAATAAAAAACACAAATTTTGAGAATTCGGGTGATGGTCTGTGTAAGTATTTAATTCCATCAGATTTGCTGTAATCTTTATATAGAATTAATGATTCGTTCACATTGAAAACACTAGAGTCGTTAACTGTTAGCATTTCCTTACACGTATTACAATGTACTTTTATATATGTAGTGACTTAAATAACCCGCAACATACGACACTGAACAAGATTCTAAAGAACTATTAATTACGACATTGTCTTCATTGATTTTGTTCTCCAGACAGGTTCCTGAACGATCTCTTTGTTTCATTATTTTCTACACTTTCATTTGTCCCAATTTTGTTATCCTCTTCCTCATAGTTAGTGTTAAATTGTTCGCCTATACCATAGGAGTCGTCGTTATCTTTTCTGATTCCCTATGTTCTATTGGTATTTGCAAGCGAGATATTGCATGTTATGTTATAATGCACAAAGCCTAAATTCGCGGGCAGACGGTTGGGCATTATAACCTCCTCTAGCACGAATCATTGAAAAGCATTTTCGAGGATCTTGATTTATTCGTGACGTTAAAAAATACAAAGTTCCTTCTCCCTTTAGAGTCACTCCCACAGACTTAAAATTGTAGTTATAGTCCATTGGAAACCTGTGCGATACAGTATGACATTTTTCTTTCTCACCGTTCTGCATACAACGTTGACGGAATTGAAGTATTGTCAGAACGTTTCAGACGTTTCGCATGGCATGTCTTTAAAAACTGAAAGACCACGCTTGTGAGGGATTCGGATCATTTACTGAAAAACTATTTAAACAGTCAAAAAATGTTGTTGAATTGTTTTAAAAAGATGCAGTATCTAGACGCCGTATTACTGTAGTGTTAATTGACCCGTCATCACAGCACTGCTAATTGCTGCGGAATACAAATTGCTAAATACCGAGCGGCGTATTTAACACGCATCTTTGAAGAATTGATGGAGTTAATATGTTTGTCCGTAATGTTACAGCATGGATCTTGCTACTACTGCTACGCTGATCAATATAAAAAGTGTTGACAAAAATCGGTCCACTGAATTTTTTATTATTGGCGACTATTTCCAGTTTGCTGTTCATGACATTGTTCGCTTAAGCTTTTAGCCAAATGAGGAGGATCATACGCTGCATATATTTTGTTATTGTCGATTTGAATTATTGGATTTTCTTTTGTGCGCCTAGACAAGATAGAGCACTTCTGTTATTAGATCCTTGGTCGCAAACTAACGCTCGAGTTTCAATCCAATTTGAAACAACTTATGCATCACTTGCTTTATAAGAGTACATAATATTTCGCTTTTAACTGAACCACTACTGAGAAAATAACAAAATGGAATTTTCCAATTATACAATATTCCTCTCAAATAAAACCAATCCATGGTTACTTAAAACGGTTTACGTCCTAATTCCCTAAATCTTGATATCCTTCGACGTAGTCCCAATATTGGTTATAATTTAAATTTCGTTTTAAAGTAATTTCGTCACACATTACCACGCACTGCTTTTCTTTGTCTGTCATTCCTTCAACTTTTTTTGTATAAGAACATTATTTGTCCCGATCTTAAATTAACAATTTTCAACCACGACTTGATTGTTGAAATTGCTGGCAAAACAAATCCTAAATGGTTCAACATAAATTTGTAAGCGGTAGGCGATTTATAATACAATGATAATGCCAGTTGTTTTCTGAATCCTTCCATGGAGTTCGTGTTCGATGAAAACATTGCATATTAATAAATGTCTTCAAAGCCGGTTTTGTTTTTAAAAGCCCGAAATTGTGCTGTTTTGAAGTTTGCGCTTCAATCTAAATATTTCACACTTTTGACTATTCAATTTATTTTTAAACTTTTTAATTTTAAAAACGGTTGTCTGTATAGGTTTATCAGAACTTATACACTGATTGTTGCACTTTGAAGAACATTCACAAGGAGGCATCACTAACTGAATCGGCGTTGTTCTCAATTTTTCTTATTGGCTGACAGAAAATAGTTGTAATTACGTTGCAAATACTTTCCGCTAGAAAATATATTTTCATAAGTTCGCACATTATCAGATTTATAAACTGTCAGAACTTCTGGTGATTTCTGAGTAGGATTTCTTTCTAATCGCAAAGACTTCGATGTATCCTGTTTAGGTTCATCTGCAATCAAAGCAAATAATTGTATTTCTTGAAATTTGGGCTTTAAAAAAGAACTTTATTTATGTATTGGCAAAATTTTTAATAAAAAATGAGTATTTCTTGAAATTGATTTTGTAATTTGTACTTTGCGATACCAGTAGTGGTGAGAAGATTGAAGACATGAAAGTGGTTAAAGTGTTATGTAAAAAAATTGAGTTTGAGAACGTTAAGATACTTCTCACCACTGGAGCACCTACCAGACCGCTACCAATAAGTATTAGCAAATTGTCATTGCTGAACAAAATTATTACTTACCCGAAACAAACTTCTTGGAACTGCAGTAATATTAAGTTTCTTCTTCAGCGGAAGGATCTCGAAAACTACTAGATTCAAAATGCTTCTCACAGATTAATTTATTTCGTAATAAATTAAAGATCATCTAGTAAGTACTAGCTTTGAATTACCACAATTCATCAAACCCAATTTTATCTATTTAGCCAATTAGTAGGAAACCGATAAAAGCTGATCGTTGGGCAATTTTTTCTCGAAATTATTGCAACCGTGATATATACAGCGATGACACGCAATAGTATTACTCATTTTAATGGATAAGTTTTTAAACCAGCAATCCGATCTTACATGTAAATAATAACTACCGAAATGTTTTTAATAAATCAATTACGAAAACTCCTGTTGTATCTTAAAATTTGAAAATTCCCAAATCTTGAATTGGGCCTTCTTATAGGAGATGGATCAGGGATGTAGTACTGAATACTCCATGTGCTTATTGTGCCGACGTTTCGGTCAGGAGTCTGACCTTTATCAAGGCTGTTATTTATTAAAACAAAAAACGGAATAAATTAGACAAGATAATACACAGGTTTAAAGTATTAATACATAATTACTGAACTTGCACAAAAACGAATAAGATCACAAATGTACGACTAGATTAGATGCAATTACAATTTGCTTACAATAAATACTACACGTTTTAGTTATAATGGAACTTAAATTAATTGTTAAATGTACTTACCAGTAAAGAATAGGAGCTAACAATTTACTTTTAACATCAGTCGTATTTGAAGCCAGATTATGAATAAAGACATAAATAATAGTCACAAATAATTAAAATAGTACTAATAAATAATAAATAAGCAACTAACTTTAGTGACGGACAACATATAAACGTACATAAAATTTTAACAATGCCATTACAGATAAGATGTAAAACGTCACGTGAAAATTTTCTGGGGTCAATATGAATGCAGATAACACCAGCAAAACATCTAAACAAAATTACCATAGAAGGAATTGTTTTATTTGTATTATTAGTAGTAGTTAGTTGACTAGATTAGCGTTAGTTATAGTATAAATGGTGGTGGGTATAATTAGTTTATAAACATGTTAGTTTAGATTAGTATTAATGTTATGGTGGTGGGAGTAATTAGCAATTAAGTTATTGTAAATATTACTTTAGGTTACTTGTGTCATTTTAAAGTTAACATTATTGTACCCTGTATACGTTGATGTAAATCATCTCGAAATCAAACGTTTCTTAAAATTGGGTTCCATATCTAAGATAATAGGTGAATCAAATTTGAATTCATGTCCTTCTTCCTTGCAATGTAATGATAATCCTGTGTCCTCACTTTTATTTTGCAATTATATTTGTGATTATTAACTCCTATTTTTTTAATTTTTGTTTAGTTTGTCCAACATATACCTTGTCACACATCTCGCATGTTAATTTATAAGTTAACCCTGATTTATCTAGATTATGTGTTTTATCTTTTAATTTAGAATATATTGAGTTATAAATAGTAAGTTGTTATACAAAACTATCTTCAACTCATCCTTGTTTAGTAATTTTATTAAGCTGTCAGATAAACCAGGTATATTAATTAATTGAACAAAACGTTTATCATTAATGTTAAGGTTGGACATGTTATTAATTAGTGGATCCTGGTTATTATTGGGTCTGTTGTGATTTAAAATTAACTGACCTCAATTTTTTGGATACTATTACGTAATAAAATAGTTAGTAAGCGTTCTTTGTTATGTTCTAGGAAAATAGGACTACATAATTTATTAATCTTTCAGGAGTATGCTTTTAATGATGTTAATTTTTGCTTGTGTGGATGTTTTGAATGATAATTTAAAATTCTATTAGAGGACATCGGCTTAATGTACCAATTCGTTAAGATGGGAGCTTGGTACCCATGTTAATCAAGCATTACATCCAGAGCAGAATTTGACCGTTGTTTTCTAGTTCATAAGTAAATTAGATATTGGTCATACTCATTAAAAAATGTCTAACGTTTTAGAAACGTTTGTTTTTGGAATACATGTGATGATATCATCAACATACACATATATAAAAATAGGGTCGACATCAAGTTTTTCTTTCACATATGTTAAAAGATCATGCATAACCAAGGCTGACAAAATAGGTGATGCTGGGTTGCCCATGGCAGTTCCAAAATCTGTCTGTACTGGCATTTATTATATACGAAGTAACTGGATTCAAATAAGAATTCAATTATGTATAAAAATTCTTTCAGATCTAAAGTAGTAAAACTACGTAGATGGATCCAATATTTTTAATCAGTTTGGCTACCAATTATTTACTTATGTTTGTAAATAATGAAGTAACGTCAAAAGAAATCAAAAAGTAAAGCCACTAGGTATGGTTATAGTTTTTAATTTTATCTATTAATTCGTATGAATTTTTATGTTAAAAATAAACAAATCAGTAATGTTATTGATTATCGTAGTGATGTATTTTGATAGTTCATATGTTGGAGATCCAATACATGAAACTATAGGTCTGATTGGGTAATGTTTTTTATGTATTTTTATTAACCCATAAAATTTTGGTGGATTACTTGTATATGTAATTAGTTTTTAAGTGTTTGTTAGTCAATATGTCCTTTGTCATATAAATTTTTGCTAATAATATTGTTTTTCGCCACTACGGTTATTACCAAAATTGATTATGATAAGAAGATTAATACATTATTAAATGATGAAAAAATTTATGTTAAAGTAAACAAAGATTTCACCTCGATATACCAACGAAAAACAATATTATTAGCAAAATTTATATGACAAAGGACATATTGACCAACAAACACTTAAAAAACTAATTACATATACAAGTAATCCACCAAAATTTTATGGGTTAATAAAAATACATAAAAAACATTACCCAATCAGACCTATAGTTTCATGTATTGGATCTCCAACATATGAACTATCAAAATACATCACTACGATAATCAATAACATTACTGATTTGTTTATTTTTAACATAAAAAATTCATACGAATTAATAGATAAAATTAAAAACATAACCATACCTAGTGGCTTTACTTTGATTTCTTTTGACGTTACTTCATTATTTACAAACATAAGTAAAGAATTGGTAGCCAAACTGATTAAAAAATATTGGATCCATCTACGTAGTTTTACTACTTTAGATCTGAAAGAATTTTTATACATAATTGAATTCTTATTTGAATCCAGTTACTTGTATATAATAAATGCCAGTACAGACAGATTTTGGAACCGCCATGGGCAACCCAGCATCACCTATTTTGTCAGCCTTGGTTATGCATGATCTTTTAACATATGTGAAAGAAAACTTGATGTCGACCCTATTTTTTATATATGTGTATGTTGATGATATCATCACATGTATTCCAAAACAAACGTTTCTAAAACGTTAGACATTTTAATGAGTATGACCAATATCTAAATTTTACTTATGAACTAGAAAACAACGGTCAAATTCCGTTCTTGGATGTAATGCTGATTAACAATGGGTACCAAGCTCCCATCTTAACGAATTGGTACATTAAGCCGATGTCCTCTAATAGAATTTTAAATTATCATTCAAAACATCCACACAAGCAAAAAATTAACATCATTAAAAGCATACTCCTGAAGATTAATAAATTATGTAGTCCTATTTTCCTAGAACATAACAAAGAACGCTTACTAACTATTTTATTACGTAATAATTATCCAAAAAAATTGAGTCAGTTAATTTTAAATCATAACAGACCCAATAATAACCAGGATCCACTAATTAATAACATGTCCAACCTTAACATTAATGATAAACGTTTTGTTCAATTAATTAATATACCTGGTTTATCTAACAGCTTAATAAAATTACTAAACAAGGATGAGTTGAAGATAGTTTTGTATAACAACAATACTATTTATAACTCAATATATTCTAAATTAAAAGATAAAACACATAATCTAGATAAATCAGGGTTAACTTATAAATTAACATGCGAGATGTGTGACAAGGTATATGTTGGACAAACTAAACAAAAATTAAAAAATAGGATTAATAATCACAAATATAATTGCAAAAATAAAAGTGAGGACACAGGATTATCATTACATTGCAAGGAAGAAGGACATGAATTCAAATTTGATTCACCTATTATCTTAGATATGGAACCCAATTTTAAGAAACGTTTGATTTCTGAGATGATTTACATCAACGTATACAGGGACAATAATGTTAACTTTAAAAATGACACAAGTAACCTAAGTAATATTTACAATAACTTAATTGCTAATTACTCCCACCACCATAACATTAATACTAATCTAAACTAACATGTTTATAAACTAATTATACCCACCACCATTTATACTATAACTATTACTAATCTAGTCAACTAACTACTACTAATAATACAAATAAAACAATTCCTTCTATGGTAATTTTGTTTAGATATTTTGCTGGTGTTATCTGCATTCACTATTGACCCCCAGAAAATTTTCGACGTGACGTTTTACATCTTATCTGTAATGGCATTGTTAAAATTTTATGTACGTTTATATAGTTGTTGTCCTAAAGTTAGTTTGTTATATATTATTTATTAGTACTATTTTAATTATTTGTGACTATTATTTATGTCTTTATTCATAATCTGGCTTCAAATACGACTGATGTTAAAAAGTAACTTGTTAGCTCCTATTCTTTACTGGTAAGTACATTTAACAATTAATTTAAGTTCCATTATAACTAAAACGTGTAGTATTTATTGCTAAATTGTAATTGCATCTAATCTAGTCGTACATTTGTGATCTTATTCGTTTTTTGTGCAAGTTCAGTAATTATGTATTAATACTTTAAACCTGTGTATTATCTTGTCTAATTTATTCCGTTTTTTGTTTTAATAAATAACAGCCTTGATAAAGGTCAGACTCCCTGACCGAAACGTCGGCACAATAAGCACATGGAGTATTAGTTACTACATCCCTGATCCATCTCCTATAAGAAGGCCCAATTCAAGATTTGGGAATTTTCAAATTAATAAATCAAAATCAAACTTGAACCGAAAACCTTTAAACTGAGCACAACAGGAAGACTAACTAATTTTCGGTTTTGTTGTTAAACTAAAAGTGGTGGGGTATTATTACTTTCGATTATTTTGTGTTCTTTTGATAGTATTTTGTAAATGTTATTACCATTGTTATTAGTAAAGCTCAGGAAATACATACTTAAAAACCAATCTTGATTGTAATATTTTCATTGTAACAAATAAACAGATAATCATTAAGCTTTGCATAGATGCTTCTTTAATGCGTTTATCATATCTTAAAATATAAGTACACCTAAAGTTGATATTGAAACAAATGTATTACGAGGAGTCTTCCGGATTATCGTTTATGAGTCACATTCCTTATCGGCTTAGTCAGAAATTCTACAATTGCATACTTTTAGCAACACCTTTAGTAAATGAGTAGGCTTGTTATAATATTGTTTAGATGCAAACAGTTGAGTACGTTAGATTGTAATATAAAAAAAATTCAACATTTGTTCCAACATAAAAGGGATAGCGTTTCTATGTTAAAAAATTTTTATTTCAATGACCAAAATTTAGAAATTTACTTGCGTAAGCCTAATAGATTTTAAAACATTTTCAACGGATAAACGATGTTAATGTAATAAATATATGAGTATGGAATTTTCAAAAGTATTTAAAGAAATTGTTTTTTTTGGGAGAACGTTTTTCAACGATTTCTTTACGAAATTAATACTTTTAAATCTGCAGGTTTTTTTCATAATAATAAACTTTATTCACATGTGTATGTATACAATCTTTGTACATATATGTGTTTTCATAATGGTATGATGGTATAACCATTGTTATAACCTTACGTAAGAAAGATACAAATAAATATTATTACATTGAACAATTAACAGACAATAGAAAAAATATATAACAAAGGACACACATTTAATTAGTACGTCGACAAAAATCATTAAATTCTTGTATATTGTAGAACGCATGTTTTTGTTTGTTTGTCAACATTGACTCAATGCACCAATATTTCAATCAACGGCATGATGCATTGGCAACAATGTCGTGCCTTAGCATAAACTATCAGCAAAATTACAGTTTTCTATTTCACATTTATCGGCAATACTGTTCTGTAAATTCTACAATACAATTGACGTATTTTCTTAGCACAAAGCGATACTACCGACCTCTGATGTTTAGAACAAATTTCGGGGTCGCATAATCCCGTAAAGTTGACTATCTTTACCAATATTTCAATCAACGCTCAAAACTACGTTGAATGACGGAATCAAAATAATAATACAAACAGTTGTAGACAAATTAGTATTAGCAATTAATAAAATAAAAATTTTCAAAATTTACATGATTTTTATGAATAAAATGCTTAAGGCTGTTTTATCACTCGGGACAATTTCAGATTTCTAGTAGGCGGTTCACTATTTTTATTTTTTGTTACATAAATAGCTATTTGTTGTTTTTTCTGTTTCTAAAACTGTTACAAATGCACGTCATGTACAAAAAAAATTGACATCAACAATTCAACAATATATTCTTTATCTATTAGTATTAATCGGCTTCCAAGTCTGGCCTGTTGCGCTTAGAAAAATGCGCCCGCGAGTACATTCATTTCACAATTCTACAAAAGTTTTCAGTATTTATCGTTTACTTAATGTTTATTTTTCTCATTAATTTTTCAGTGAATTAATAAAAAAAGTAGGGTTGTCAGAAAATTATTATCTATGTCGCGCAGGAGTCGAAATTTAAGCTTATAAGGAAATCTATTTTCTATTATTTTACGTTTTAATTAAATTAAATACAACGAAGACAAAAATAAAATAAAATAGCTCCTGCACGACATAAATAATCCCTGAGAGAACAGCCTTTTAATGGCTCTTGAAATTCAGTTACCCAAAAACATTCATCACATACAAATCTTCGGTAAATTACCTATCAATTTGCTCTAATTTGATTGACCTTAAAATGTTTAAAATGCTGGTAAATCATAAAATGAACGCAGTGATAGACATTTGTTTGCATTCACAAAAGATCTGCATTGAAAAGATGAAAATTAATGAACATTTAACATTTATCATATATCACAGTCGCTTTATTTGATTAATAGTGGATGGTGAATGAAAATATTCAAAATCGTATATCAAGATGAAAGTTTTAGAATAGACTTGCAAATACGGTGAAATTTAGAGAAGGATATCAAAGTAATGAACTATTTTACTAATTTGAATATGAATAGAATCCATATCTGATTAATAGAAACTCTCGAGGTTGATATACATTTATCGTTTAATTAACGAACAAACCTCTTGTGTATGTTTAATTCAAGATTAATTAACAAAATGTTGGCAAGTTTAAATAAAAATACACGCAATGTATACGAAAGTAAGAAAGACATTAGATTATGGAATCAAAAACTACTTATATTTTATATTGAAATTACGAAATGACGATTTTTTCTGGTACCTTTTCAAGGTTAACGCTCACATAAGCATAAAAAAAAATTACGCATCTAATTTTTAATACTACATTTTAAACTTGAACTTTGGAATGGATTGTTTGTTATACACATTTTTACCAATTTTCTAACTGTATTTAGATTTAATCACCATTATAAACTTTCTTAGTTATTGTTCTGCAATGCCACTATTTTTTATTGTTAAAGTGTAATGAAGCAGTAATTGTTGTAATAAATGTGTGTAACTGTGTTATTATTTTATTAGATAACAATAGATTATAATTTGTAACTGTTTCTTGAAATAATTACTTACCACTTTAAAAAAAATTGGCAAAATTTACGATATATACATTTTCTTTATTTGTGTATAGTTTAGATTTAATTTAATTAAAATGTATGTAAATTTTACCCGCGATAAATGCCAATGTAAAACTATATCAAATTTATTTTATGTGGGCTATCTTAATCAAAGAAAATTAATATACAAAAAAATCATTGAAACACTAACCCAAGGTTGTTTTTGATTTCAAGATTAAATTAATGTAATAGGTACCTACTTATCCTTTGATTAAATAAAAAGTACACTTGCATGAGTAAACAGAGATTATTATGAAACTATATGCATTTATAAATTTTTTTTTTTTATTTTACATTACTAAATGGATAGATAGATAGATAGATAAAATGGAGAGGATAAGGGTACAAGCTGGTAACATAGCAACTAGGTATGAAGAAGAGTTACCAAAAAGGGAGGAAAATACAATTTAAAGAAATGTTGGAAGCAGAGAATAAAATTAGGACAAGAAGCAAGAAGAATATATTACGAAAGAGTAGGATATGTCAAGAAAAAAGTAGAAAAACAAAGAGCAGAAGGCATAAGTATAGAAGACGACATAGTGAGAAGGTATAAAGATACGCAAATTCAAGAAAGAAAAACATAAATAAGAGAAGAAAGATATAACAAAAGATATGGAAAGATTATGACCGAGAGAGTACTGAAAATGTATAACAGAGGAAACTAAATTTTAAAGACGAAAAGGATGTTAGCAAGATTTAGATGTGGGAATAAAGAAAATGTAAACAGATATTGGCTAGAGGATGGAGAAATAATGTGCAAAATGTGCAGGTAGGGATGGGAGAAGAGTGTGAACAAATCAGAAGAGAAGATAGAAAGAGACAAATAATATTAGGAGAAATAGGGGAACGAGAGGAATGGACGAGGGAAGTAGTAGAAAAAGAAAATCTTTATGTGGAAAAAGGACATTTTAAGTTTTGGTGTAAGTTTATTTTATAAAAGGAGCATTAATATTAGTTTTCAGGGAGTTTGTTAGAGATGTAGTTTAAGTTAACAGGGTAACCTAACCGTTTGTAAAATGCTACATTACTAAATAATAGTTATTTATTATCAAGACACCAAGTTTGATTTTAGAGGATTAGCTCAAACGCTTCTTTCAGGTTTAAAAAATTAGAAAAGTTTAAACATAACCAACTGTGATCCTAGCTTATAATGTAAATGTTCTGATCCCTGTATTTATAAATTAATTTTAGTTAAAAAGCAATAGTTTTTACGGGGAGATCATCTAGTAATGTAAAAAAAAAACTTCTTTCAATTTTCAATTTATCTATATTTGCTTCCATTACAATTCCTACTGAAGTTAGGTGCACGACCTCAAAATTATTTATAACTTGAATTAAGATTACAAGTTATAAAAAATTGTATTAAATAGAACTCGATAATACATAACATTTAAAGTTTGATTATAACATTATATGACTTTCTTTTCTTTATATTCTCATTAACATTTTGAAACTGCTGCGGAGTAGGCTAATGTAGGCAAATTAGACTTTTTAGTAGAAAAAATTTATAAAGTTTTGAAATTTTGATTGTAAATTTCAGTAAAACCCACCCAACACTCGTAAATGATCTTGAAAAATAAGCATAGTTTTCAGTGCGAAGGCAAATATGAGTCTTTTGCGTCGATTATCTCAAAAAGTACCTATTAGCGTGAGCAAAAAAACATATAGAGGCAAAATTGTAAAGCAGTTCTTTTCTCTACAAGATCCATGTTGGATAAAATATTTTTGAGAAAGTATTAGTGGTCATAAGATAATTTTTGTATTGTTGAACCCCATGTAAACATACTTGAGAGATATAGGGCAGGATATCGATTTGGTTACACTTCTTATCGATGTTTGTCCGCCAGAGAATTTGGTTTTTGATAGACATCCAAGGAAATATTAAGAGAAGGGTGTATAGTTCCCAAAACTTACAAAACTCAACAGTTTTAAAATATTGAAAAAATAATATTTTATCTACATCAGCAGTTTTTGATGCATTTGTGTCACTAATTTTAGTGACTAAAATAGACTGTTATTTACTTGTGACTAAAATGCAAATATTTCTGTGTTTATGTAAATAACCTTGACAACGAAATCTGCGCAACCATGATAAAATTACAAATTACTTGAAAATTTTGTTTTTTCGCAAAAGCAACTTCAATCCGTTACGAGTGGCAAAACTGCTGGTGTACGATAAAACATCGTATATCACACGCGAGAGAAATGCCATTACAAAGCTCGTGAGATATAATGATGCATTTTTTCACTTATTTCATCTAAATTGCCTACGCTATATGTTATGTACAGCATCGGTGATTGCATCCTTCAATTCATCCAGAGCATGAAATTGTGTTTTAAACACAGTATTTTTCAGGTACCTAAATAAAAAAATAATCAAAAGGTGTAAGGTCAAATGACCGAGGGGCCATAGTCCTCTACTAATAATTTGATCTCTACAGGGTGTCCAGAAGCTCTCCTGACAAAACGACCAGAGATTCATCAGATAATTTTAAGACAATTTAACCCAATTCACCTAGTCCGAAAAATGCCTCCTAAGGAGCTAGAGCTCTTGAAGATGGTGTCTTGTAAATAGTTTTTTTAAATACCTCCAGAACGCTTCTACTTAGAAAAGCAAAAACTGGTATGCTTGTTTAGCCTACAGAGATGAATATTTTTGTAAGGGCACAGCGATAAAAGGGTGCTAAATGGTGTCAAAATAACCTGTATGAAATATTATTACATTCTGACAAGTCTAACTGCCTCCGGATTGATGTCAAAGTTTTCGAATTTTTTTTTTTTAAAAGTGTATTTGTGTAATACACAAATACACAGTGTGTATACTGTATAATGTTCTTTGATAAACAAAATAGGTTTCAAATGTTGCAAGGGCCTTAGGGGAACAGATTTCAAGGTCAAGACACGTTTGCTTATTGTAAGTGTGTGTGAGGGGAGGGAGGTAGGTTAGGAGCGTCGATTTATTCGTGGCGCGCCGCCAGCAATTCCTTACCAATGTGCGTTTCCTTTATCGTTCCAGCTAATAACGAGGAAGGTTGTGTTGCTTTCGTTTGCGCATTTTTATTATGGATCGTACTCGTGCAAAATTTAATTGTCCGTTGTTTGGTGCTTCAAGTGATATTAAAGGTAATGTGTTACCAACCTACGAAGATGTTATGAAGTTATATGAGTGGAACCGGCATAAGATAAAATTTGATAATGAAACTAAGAAAGAACCCACGTATAAGGAAATAGAGGACATTGTGGTGACAAAAATTGAAAAAATTTGGTTAAGTGCTTCCATTCCTACTGTCCAACATAAAAGAGTGAAAGCGATGTTAATGGCGTATCATCTGAAATGCAAAAATATTCTAAAATCTCACCCTAAAATACCAGAAAAGAAATTAGAAGAGTTTCGCCGTACCAGTAAAGAATTGTTTGACATTTCATCCTGTAAGTGTAAGAACATCGATGAGTGCAATTGTCCTAGAGACAAAAAGTACCTGTCAGAGAGCAAAGCTTCCTAATCGACCAACGAACCATTAGAAGAATGGTGATTGGATCCTTAGATCTTGCTACAACGAATAAAATAACAAAGACTTTGAAAAGGAAAAGACAAAAATAAAAGCACAGAGAAGCTCATTGTGTCGACTTCTTCTGATTCTAGTCAATCGGACCAAGACGACGACGAGGGCGATTTATTCCAGCCATATTCCCATTCACAAGCCTCAACGTCGGCGGCTACTGCAGATAAGCCTGCAGCTACTACAAACATTACAGTAGACTACGCTTTATTATCAAGAACATGTGATCGATTCGAGTATCAGACAGGGCTGGGGCAGCTATTGCTTCAGCAGTTCTTAACGCTTCCAGTTCGGAAATTATTGATAAAAATAAGCTTCGCAGGAAACGCAAAATAGCACGAAAATTAGCAGCAGAAGAAGACAAAACCCTACAAATACCTGCTTTATACTTCGACGGACGGAAAGATAAAACTTTAGTTATAACAAAAAGGACGGAAAAATGTATAGACACAACATTCTTGAAGAGCATATTTCATTGATAATGGAACCTAAGTCAAAGTTCTTGGGTCATATTGCACCAGAGGTTGGCACATCTTAATGCATAGTACAAGCAATTACCGATTTCTTCATGGATGCAGAATTTTCAATGGAATATTTGCTGGCAGTTGGGTGCGATGGAACAAACGTGAACGTAGGTAAAAATGCTGGTATCATTCGTCTGCTTGAAAAGAGGTTAGATAAACCTTTACAGTGGATTATCTGCCTCCTTCATATGAATGAATTACCCTTCCGCCACTTGTTTCAATATATTGATGGCAGCACTTCGGGACCCAATACATTTTCAGGGACAATCGGCAAAGATCTAGAAAACTGTGAAAAAGGTCAGTTGTTTCGTTTCAACCTATTTTGGCAGAGTTATCCGAGTTTCCTGCTGAAGGCATTGGCACAGACCAAAAATATTTGTGCAAAATAGTCGCAGCGGTTTCCACAGGCATATTTCCTAAGGATTTAGAAAACAAATCGCCAGGCAAAATGTCTCATGCCCGATGGTTAACTCGCCCTAATCGAATTCTACGTTTGTACGTTTCGATGGAATCGCCTTCAGAAAATTTGATAATTCTTGCAACGTATGTCGTGAAGGTTTACGCTCCAACCTGGTTTGCTATCAAAAGCATCCTTCCTGTAAAAATGAAGCCCGGCACCTGTTCAAACTCATCGCTGCATCTAGATATTTGCCCAAAGAACTGAAAGAGATAATAGATCCAGTAATTCAAAGAAACAGTTACTTCGCACATCCTGAAAATTTATTGCTCGTAATGCTGACAGACCCTGAACCGCACATTCGTCAACTGGCAGCCCGTCGCATTTTGAAAGCTCGCAGGACTCAAGAAAATAAACTTCGACGTTTCCAGGTTTCTACTATAAACATGGATGCTTCATCTTACACTGATCTTATTGACTGGCAGGAGAGTATAACTGAACCACCAATATTGAAATTCGATAACTGACGAAGATATCCAATTGTTTGTCACCCAAAAGGAGAAGGAGAACTCCCTATGCTACAACTGCCATGTTACACTCAAGCGGTTGAAAGGGCGGTCAAGACGGTGACAGAAGCTTCAGGCACATTGTGCACTAAATCTGAAAGAGAAGGTTTAATAAAATCCCAGATAGAGTCTCAAAAGCCATGCCGAAATTTGATAGCAAAAAGGATTTTCATGCTAATTGAAACATTATTATAACAATTTTATTTTTGTAAAATTTTTTCTTGTAATAAAAAAATGTTACTCAAACATTTTTAATTTGTTTTAAAAAGACAGACACATTTTTATACTTTTTTTTATCCTGGATTTAACAAATAATCAAAAATAAGTGTTTTTACAATACATGTTATTCAAGGTCAATCCGGAGGCAGAAGATGACATCCGATTCTAATCAAATTTTATATGTGAGCTAAAGGCATCATTTGGCACCCTTTTCTTACTGTGCCAGAAAGAAATTAAGACATTTATTTTTTCTATACAACTGTGACCCACACTAGTGTGTAGTAGCATTGTCGTGCTGAAAGTACCTCCTTTTATTTCCTCATTGTCAAATGTATTTTAAAAACAAATATTTAATTATTTGTTGTCTGGCAGTGCAATATAACCGCCAACTTTTACAAGATGTAATGGAGGTTCATTGATTCCACATTGTGCTTCCGTAGACCACATTCTATAATTCTGTGAATTCACATAGCCCAGTAGATAAAACGATGCTTCATCACTAAAGAACGTAATATCTAACATGTTGTCGTTCCTCAAGTGAGTATTAAATCAATGGCAATATTGTACACGAAGTCAATAATCTAGTGGAAGTAATTCTTGCATTACCGAGACTTACCGACATGTAAATGTAATATTTTCTTTAGTGCTTTATGCCATGTACCATAGCTTAAACCTAAAAGACAAATTTTAATGAACATTTCTGTTAAATAAATTAGTAACATTCATACCTGTTTGTTGCGATAACTTCTTTAATGGTTCTTTAGGGCATCTTTGAACATCTTCTAACACATTCTTAGTTAAAACGTTGTTTGTCCTGTTTCATTTTTACTACAATCCCTTTCTTTTTTTATATTTTTTTAAAGAATTTTATAAATTTTTTGGTAAGGTAAGAAAAAAAAAATTTTTTAAATAAAAAGGTTTTCAGCTTTCATTTACAAAAAAAAAAAAAAAAAATTCCCCTCTAACAAGTTTGTTTTGTTATTAAAAAAAAAAAAAACTAAAAAAAATAAATTTATTAAAAAAAAAAAAAAAAAAAAAAAAAAAATAAAAAATTAAAAAAAAAAAAAAAAAAAAAATTTAAAAAAAATTTTGTGTTTACCTTTACAAAAAAAATTAAAACAAAAAAAAAAAAAAAAAAAAATTTATTATAAAAGAAACAAAAAAATTAATTTTTGTTAGAGTGTGGAAAAAAAAAAAAAAAAAACGAACAAATTTTAAAGGTGGGGAAAAAAAGAAAAATAAAAAAGAAAAAATATTTTTTGAATAGTTATTTATGTAACAAGGACAAAAAGTGCACTTTTATGTACGAGACTGAATTTGCTGGCCGAGGCGTTAGCCGAGGCAAACAAACAGGCGAGGTTATTAAAAGCACTTTTTCCGAGGTACATATTAATTTTCCGTTGACCTTAAATTAATTAATTTTCTATTGATTACCGTTTACTGAAAACAAAATGTTTAGTAATTTTAAACAAAAATTTTACGTTTGTTCTGATTTTACTGTACCTAATGTTCACTTCACCGTTCAGTATTGTAACATTTGTGTCAAAATTTATTAAAGGAAATAAAAGCTTTCCGCGTTCGAATATTGTACCGATAAAGCATTTGTTTACAACAATCACATAATTTTATAAGAGCACTTGATTATGATAGGTAATAGGTAAAACATGTACTTTTTATAATTTATTAAAATAATAAAAATTACATTTAGGTAGTGTTATTTTGAAGTATATTTAAAAATGTAGTTATAGTTGGAAGCCTACCCTCAAAATTAATGCATTTCTTTAATTGTTTATGATCAAAGATGTAATGAAGTTTCTCCTATTAAACACATTAAAGTCGATTCTTACTAATTGGACATATAATAGTTATAAGACTGAGTTTGTACCGTGGTCAGACTTATAATCATTTTATATTCAATAAAAATATTGCCTGACCGTAAGAAAGTATGCAAACGTAGTTTTTGATTCACTCCGAAAATGTTTCAAAAATGTAATAATCTTCTTTCAGCTTATTGAAAACTGTGAAATTCACCTTGTTTTTGTGTACGAATAAATCTTGAACCCAGTAATGTTGATGGCTTATATGATTCTATTTTGTTTTTCCTGCGACAGAATCAATATTCAAATGATTTTCACAAGTAATTACTGTTCTTGTGTTTTCCATTAGCATTATTACTTATTTACATCAATCAAATACAGTAATAGAAAGGTACCCATAATTAACTCACTTCTACTGTAAGTTTTTGTATTTTATGATCGTGAAAATTTTGTATCGGAACTCCGCTTCTGTATCAAAATGTTACCTAATAAAATTGTCTAAAGCAATCTCAAGTCGTATGAATTCTGTCTTACCTTATAAATGAATAACTTTAAAGAAGTTAAAGTGTTACATATTGAAAACAATGTATCGAGTATTGTGAGATTACAACCAGGCTCTTCTATATGCTTCGCACATTGTAGAAACTATAAACAATTTATTAATATCATTTCAAAGCACTTAAAATCATTTACTTGTAATTTGAACAACAAATTGTTTTTTGTTCAAAGTTGTGTGGGATTGAGAAATTGAGGTTATAAATGGAAGTAAACAAACAATATACATACTGCAGTATCTAAAATGTTTCAGTATGTACCCTAAAGTACTGTAATATCCTATGTAGTCACTAAATTCATCCTTTCTTAAAAATGGGTTTTCATACTGGTTACTTCGGCTTCATTTAATTTGACATAAAATTATAATTGACATTGACAGATGTTTGCGGACGAAAAGTGTTTGCGGACGAAAAGTGTTTGCGGACGAAAAGTGTTTGCGGACGAAAAGTGTTTGCGGACGAAAAGTGTTTGCGGACGAAAAGTATTACATTTAAAAAGTGTTACTTTATGATTATGCAGGAGTACGTAAAACTCAATTTTATAATGAGGTCGACGGAAAAAATTAACCTTATCAAAAAAAAAAAAAAATTTAAATTTTAATTTTCTTAAAAAACTTTTTATACACCAATAAATTAAATTCTTCTTAATATCACTTAATAAAAAGCAAATACGCATCATTTTTTTTTCATTTATTTTAATAAAAAAATATTTGTTTTTCTACATTAATTTTTTTTACACATTAAATTTTCACTTTTATAAAAAATTTTACATAAAAAAAACAAAATCTTTACTATAATTTATTTTTCAAATTTTTTTTTTTTTTTTTTTTACATTTTCCCATTTAACAATAAGAGATTACAATTAAAATATTTATTTTATTCTTTTACAATAAAAAAAATATGTAAATGTTGAGTTAGAATTTTTTTTAATGTAAGAAAAAGAAAAGGAGAGAGATTGGGGGAAGAGAGAGAGAGAAAGAAAGGGAGGGAGGGGGGAATATTGGTATTAAATTGGTATAAAATTATTGACATTAAGATTTGAATTTGTAGAGTTACTCTGTTGTTGCACAGTAAATATTTTGTTCGACATTTCCACCTTGTTATTACAAGATTTCTTGATGTATCTCTCTGCGACATTGGTAAAACTCCATCCCCATGCCTTTTTAAAATGGTAACGTCTGCACCAGAATCAACTAAAATAGCCGCAGAGCAGCGACGAAAGCAATGCCTGTGTATTCTGTCGGATTGCCTAAATTTAATTAACCAGTAACCATTTATTTAAATTGATGAATTTCCACTACCTGTCGACAACCATTTCTTTTCTGATATTTGAAGAAAAATCGATCAGTGTTTATGTTATCCGATCGTAAGGCAACAAACTTGCTGTAAAGATTTAAGTAAATTTCATTAACAATAAATGACCGTGGTTTCTTGGTTTTATAATCAGGTATTTTAATTAAAAGCTTGATTTTTGTATTTGGTAAAGTCATCTTAGTTAATTCGTTTATTCTAACCTAAAAAATAAATCGGTGTCTGCTATCCGAAGAACATTTAATTTTGTAACTTACTTTAACCATTAGATATTTCTATCTGAAGCGTCTAAAATAAACTTATTGATTTCAGCTTTACTTAAAATCTTGGACTTCTTAGGTCTGTATCCTTCACTTTGACTTTTGAATAAAGAAGGAAGTTTTGCGAATTTTGGTATATCTACATCGTGCTTAATTGCAAAGGTTGACCTTAACATTGAGAAATTTGCCTACAAAGTTAACAACTTTATTTTTAAACACAGCTCCAAAAAATATACCATTACAACATTTTCCAAAAAGGAAAAAGGTATTTTTTTCATTCAAAAATTCATTAAACGCCTGTACATTTGCTTTTATTTCTCCCTTGAGTTTTTTGGAAGCAAATTTAAAGTAGCTGTATTTACTGCTTTCGTAAGTTCTGATGGAGTTCCCGGTATATATTCATCTTTACTTAACATGTTTATTAAAACACGGTAAATGGCGTCGTCGAGTAGATACTTCTCCATGGATACCGACGTTCCCTATTTTCATAGCACTGATTTTTTTTATAAAAATAATAATTTTTAGAATTTCAAGTTTTCAGTCGACTCTATGTTGCTGGGCGAGGCGCCAGCCAATTACAATCTAAGCATTTGATATCAACGGCGGAAAGTAGTATTGTATGGACATGATTTAATGATCGCAGTGTATATTGTAACTAATATTAAATATAAAATTCAAACAGTAATTATTTTTAAAACATAAAATAATCCCTCCATCCCATCACTTTTGTCTACCGTCCCCAACACGCAGTAACATCCCGTGTTTGTATGGCAATGTTAATATGTTGCCGTAGATATTTTTTGCTTGAAGTACACCAGATTTATTTTTGATTATGACTATTAACCAAATCAGTTGGTGCCACAGTGTCCACACAAGTGCTTGCCATCATTTCAGTGTAAGCAGTATTGTCCCAGTGTACAACAAAAAAAAAGAAGCATGTTTTTAAAATATTATTCATAGAGTTATGACGAGAAAATCTGCCAAACCATAATGACCTAACCGATCAACAAGAACTTCACAGACACAGGTATGTATGTGTATGGGGTAGCAAATTTATGTGCAAATTTGTAAAAAATACAGGAATTTGTAAAGGGAGTCCTTAAAAAGTCAATGAAATTAAACCGCTGTCCTAACAAAGCGCCACCTGCTGGGTAAGAAAGACAAATAAAACCGACCATCACGAGATTAAAAAGGTCTTGCTTAATCCTAAAACGAGATACACTAGATCAAAAAAATTGACACAATAATTAACCATAAAAAGGAAGACAGACAGTTTAAAATTTCTATAGTAACAGGAGAGTGAGAAAGAAGAAAGAATGTTGGAAATCGTCACGTATCTTTAATCAGTGGTTTTGCTTAATACTGAGCAATCTACACGAATAACGCACCGAATTTACAGATAAGCTTTAACAACACAATTCGTAGTGTTAACGTTCCAATTGAATACTATCTGATAGGAACACTTGGTGTACATATATAATTTACACACAAAAATTTATAGGGTCAAACATGCAACAACACAAACCTTTAAAAGTAACTTATCTAAAGGGTAAGTACCTCCCGCAAACCCAAAAGGCTTTTGCCTTTGCGACAACTGTTTTAAATAGAGTTTTACTTAAAACTAAAGATTAAAGCCGTTTTATGTCATGTAAAGAGTCACACTTACTAACAATAAATACAAGGACTAGAATTCTAAAACTTAGATGTATTATGTGAACAAAGTCCCGAGAGTAGGATTTTCAGTTGGCCGCGAGATCGACAGTCCCTCAATTATGCACACAAGATTTTTCTTGAGAGAAGGTGTTTAAAGAGAACTGGAAGGCGTTAGGCTCTCTCGTTTAAACCACAAAGCATAGCCACCCCTAGCTGGTAGACGTGGTACCCACTAATTTCCTGCAGCTGTCCGCTGACTTTCTTAGGAATAAAAATCGTTATTTATTTTTAACCAATCGCAAATTCGCAGAATGCGCGCAAAATATGACTTTCGTCGTAACGTATTAATTGCGACATACGTTTCCGAGATTTATATTCCGTGTGACATATTGCTCACAACACACTTTGTACTCGGTTTATAAAATAAAACCGTAACATACGGATTGGAAATAGTTTTGATGAGATTTAACGTACATTATATAGAAGCCAGAAGAGCAGATAAAGACAAATCTGATATGGAGTGAATTCCCAAGCTACCCAAAGAAATAGGTAAAGATGTCTGATTCCAAGATAACGGATTAATATTAATGTATAACAAAATTTCCAAAGTGATTCTGATTTTAATATCGAAAAGCTCGCACACATCTTTATATTTCTATAAACAATTACGAAGAAGGAAGAAAGCCATGTGTAGGTTTATATAAGACAAGTTCTTGGCCAAGGATGTACATTTTTCCATGCTATTCGTTGCAAGTGGAGAAATAATAAAACCCAAATATTTTTAGAGGTCGTATATATATTTCGGAAAGGAGGTTGTTTTCTGAGTACAACGTTACCACTTACTTTGCAAAGAAACATTCTATTAAAAAGTTACATAGATTTGCGTTTCCCACGATAACTCTATGAGAAAATTTTTAATTGACTCTTACTGTAAAATTTGCAAAGCAAACTTATGGCATTGCTCGCCAATAGCAATTTTAACGCAAAAATTAGTCGTTAGATGGCGCTTTGTGCGCATGCGCCGTGTAGACCAGCAGAATGGGAAAGGATATCAGCCTTGCGCAAAGAGACGCCATTGGGTGTTTAGACTCAAAAGGAGAAGGTTTGTTTCTTCTTGCTCTCTCTAGCTACTGTAATTATTAATCTAGTTTTAATTGCACTTATATAAATTTTGTTGTGTTTTAGATTATGTCTCTTTCTAAGCTACGTCAACTAGCGCTTGCTTCCGTCCACTAAGAAAAGACCATTTCCTTGGTACAGAAAAATGGTCTATTTCATAAAAAAATGTTGGCGCCACTATGTGGAGTACGTGCTGGATTTGTTGAAGCACGGCTGTGGTGTGTTCCGTTACACGAAAGGGTGCGAGGCCTGCAAGACGCATATTGTGGCGACTGGGACACGGTTCAAACAATTGCGAATTCCGATCCATGACAAAATCAGGTAATTTAATTATGGTTGAGCTTTTGTTTACGTTTTTATTTTTAGTTTTATGTATGGAATTGCGAACGAGAAAGACTATTTCCCAATTATGCAAAAATGCGCGGACAATAGACATTTTCGAAGACCAGCAGACGACGCCTTTCTCTGCTACTATTGCTTCCAGGTAACTTTTTTATTTGCAACTAACACAGGTGTAATTCTAGTTTATGTTTAAATATTGCAGAGAAATGGTCATCGACTAATTTTTGGAGCAGCAGGCAGAGCGTGCGCTAATTGGTGGACCTGGACGATTGTTCAGATTAATTAATCAAATTCGGAAAGTGTAAGTAAGAAGGAACAAACACAATTGAAACTATAAAAGCACAATAGACAGAAAATTACTTATAACCAAGAAGAAAGACGAAACAAATGCTCAACAAAAATAAAAGAAATTTTAAAAATTTCTCCGAAAATACCAGTGAAAATAAAGATCAGAAAAATAAAAATAAAAACAACATAATAAGAGGAATGGACGCAACCACCAACGCCGACGATGTAAAGGAGGCTCTCGCAACACTGGCTGCAACGCAAAACATAATGATAGAAACACTAAGACCAAATAGAAACTATACCCAAGCGGTTACAGTAAAACAAGCTGAGTGGGAGAGACTAATATCCTTGAGGATGATCACGATTAGTTTTTCCAAATGTTCCATCGATTATATATTCCAAGAAGTTATAAATGCTGGGATAATAATAACGGCGCCACAAAATGCAAAGGCACAAACAGAACCAATATTTGTCTTAAATGCGGAGATAAAAGCCACAACGCGAGACAATGCGACAGTGAAGACTACTGTCCACTATGTGACACAGCTGGTCATACTGCTGGTAGAAAAGATTGCAAAAAAGAAAACGGAAAAAATAAAAAAAATATGAAACCAATTGTTCAAAGAAAAGTTCAAGATATGAAAGATTAAAATTTAACTTGTCACAGAAAATCCAAATACGAACACGAACGACAAAACAAACAATAGGAGGCTGGAGACCCACCCGACCATCAAATGTATGCAACTAAACCTAAATAGAAGCAAACAAGCACACGACCTGTTTGAAGCAGACGCGATTGCTAAGAGGTGGGTTTTTGCCTGCTAACCGAACCTAACAAAAAAATCGCGCATTAAAAAATCTTATCTGAGATAAAAAAATAAACGTGGCAGTATGGTCCACAAACTTCAATTGCAACAACGGCTAGATTTTACTGGAATGGGTAGCAGAGTACAATCTTAGCTTAGTTAATACAGACAACAGACTTACCATTTCCATGAGAAACACGCAATTTTAGATCGATATAACTATAAGCACTCCAAACCTAGTAGCAAAATTAAAGACTGGGAAGTGAGCTTAGAAAAAAAACTTATCTGATCACAATACTGGTGACAATGGCAGAATTCAATACCTACACAAACGGCTAAAGAATTACAGAAAAAGCCATTAAAAATTTATTGAACTACACCCTGTCCAAACACCTAAACAAAGGTAGTGTAAATTACGATAATTTAAGAAGGCTTATCACCAAGGCGATGAACCGTTTTTTTCCCAAAAAAAAGAAACCCATTGTAAACAACCAAAATATTGGTGGAACAAAGTAATAAAGGATATCAGGAAACGTGTGGAACTAACAGAGCTCAAAACAATTAAAGATCAAAATCGTGAGTTCAAAGGAAATAGCCTGGAAGAAAAGTTCAACAAAAACATTTGGGGGCAAGGATTCAAAATCATCACTCCTAACTATTTCCCACAAAAACTCACAGAAAATGGACTATTACAGCTACAACTGCACCAAAAATCGCGTATTGACCGGAGAGCCTGTTTATTAAACACAGTAGGAAGGTTATAGAAGCTATAATCGACAAAATTCTTCAAGGGAAAATAGAAAACAAAGGTGGCCTTGGCAAACTGAAATATAATAATACAAAATTACAAAACAGATGGAAAATTGATGATTACTTAACCAACATAGTAAAATCCTATCTTAGTTGCCGATCGGTGCACGTTGGGGGTCAGACGATCTACATGTCATGCGTGGTTCCGCAAGGATCGATCTTACGACCAACACTCTAGATTATCTTATACGACAACATTTTGAATTTAGACTTTTGCAAGCAAGGAACGCTGATCGGCTACGCAGATGACCTAGCGCTGGTGGTTAAGGCCAAAGATAAGAAAAAACTAAAACAAGCCACGCGGAATTTAGTAACGAATACATCCTGGAATGGATGAATCACTACTATCTACAAATGGCTGTCAAAAAAACCAAATGTGTATTACTTGTTTTTAAGAAAAAAAATAGCAAATATTTCAGAAACAAGTAGGCGGGGTTACCGTGAAACCAGAGTCAGGAAGTCACCTTGCAAAACAGTGGAAAAATGCTTGAACACATTAAATCAGTTACCCCCAAACTAGGCGATAACCAAACGCAATTATATTGTGGACTAAAACTCAATTTGACCGTACGCGGCCCTTATATGGGTGGATATCCTTAAACATAAAAAATATAATGCAAGTTATTACAAACGCAACGAATAACGGCAATAAGCGTAAGTTCACTATATAGGCATGACACTGTCTCTAGGATAAGTAGAAAACTAAAAAATGATTGGGGTTTGTTTAGTCAAAAATTTTTGTAACGCCCGCCGTCCGTATTCAAGATAGAGGCGTTGATGATATAAAGTAATGATAAAGTTATTAATTAAACAAAAAATTACAAGATAAAAGTTAGAATAAAGACTAAGAACATAAAACAAGATTCAATTAGAGTAAGGTTCAAAATGTCCTCCGTTTTTTTTATCATTACTTTATACCAGCATCGAGTTTTATCAGTAGTACCTTTTTGATGTAAAATTGAATGATGTTTAAGTTCACTCAAAGTTTTGATTAATAAATCTAACCTAAAAAAATTCAATACTACTTAGTACAAACCGTGTAACTAAGGCTCTCTATGAGAATCAAACATAAAAATAAATTTGTGGAATGTATCAGCTTCTTAAACATATTTGTATAAAATTTCCTTAGAATGTTGCCAGTAGTTTCAGCAAAATCGTAAAAAATGTGTATAAATTTGTTTTCTTTAATGTCTTTTATCATTTTTACTAAGTAAACCCCAACTATTTTTTAGTTTTCTATCTATCCTAAAGATGGAGTCACCTTTTTTGAAACACCCTGTAACTTGCTCTACGGAAACGGCACTAGTAATAGGCTTCCTAATACGTATGGATTTACTAGTCTACGAACAAAGGGACATAAGCAGGGGCAAACCTAAGAAAAAGGCTAGAAACGACACAATGATAGCGTGGCAGCAAAGATGGATGAAATTGGGAGATAAAGCAAATGGACCAATAAACTGATCCCAAATATTTCAGTACAGTACAGAAAACATGGGAACACAGATACCATGTCTCACAATTCTGTCGGGACATGGCATCTTTTGTAATTACCTTCACAAAATTATGAAAGTTCGTACTGCGAGGGCATCACTGATGATGCGATGCATATACTCTTCCTCTGTAAAAATGAGAAACGGGAGAGATGCAGAAAGACAGGTGCAGAGCAAATTGACAGTCGAAAATATTATCGAAAGCATTACAGAAACAGATGTGGAACGTTGTGCAAGAATTTATGAAAAACATATTGAAAGAATAACACCGAGAAGAAATACGCAGAGGTTTTAAAGCAAAAAGAATCACCTAGGATTAATGAGAGAATGCTGTAAAGCGGTGCCGTCAACCTAAGAAGGAACACCGTAGTTTTTAGTAGGTATAAAAAGTCCTACACTGCCCTAGAGTCCTTTTAAGGTGTCCATACAGGATTTTTCCACTATAAAATAGAAGGGTAGGTTAGGTTAAGCAGGGAAATATAATTCCGACACGGAAAATTTCCGTAACAAAAAGTTAACGGTATGGGGTTGCCAGCTGCAATCGCATCAAGAAATATACTGACTTCCTGAAAAATTGCAACACCTAGAAGTTGTCAAACGATTTTCATGAAATTTTGAGGAAACATCTATTTTCATTAAACAAAGTGATGATTAAAATTTGAATAAAATCTAGCCAATAGTTTTTGTATTTTTGCCTGTTGTTTCCATATCACATAGTAACAATAAATTTGAAGTATTAGACCATTTAGTAACTGTCAATTGTTGTTGTTTCTTCACAATTTCATTCTGAACTTAAAAACAATGCCGAGTACGTCAACATCAACATTTTGTCTAATTAAGTGATTTTGAACGTGACCGTATTATTGGTATGAGAGAGGCCGGACTTTCGCTAAGAGAAATTGCTCGTCGTGTAAACCGAAATGTTTCATCGGTGTTGGTCCAAATGGTCTGAGGAAGGGGTTCAACATCGTCGCCGTGGATCTGGACGTCCTCGAAGGACTACAGATCGCGAAGAACGTCGCTTAAGAGTTTTGGCCACAAGAGATAGATTTTCAAAAAATCGATCAATTGCAAATGATTGGATGAGAGGTACAGGACTTAGGATGTCAATGTCATCTGTTTATTGCCGGATAAGATCTTATGGGTTGCGTTCATATCGTCCATTTTATGTCTTCTTCTTACACCACTTCACCGTCTACGCAGACTAGAGTGGAGCAACAAAGGGTTAATTGGGCGCAACAATGGCATCAAATTGTGTTTAGTGAGGAGTCCCGATTTTGTTTGTGAGCCCACGATGGTCGTAGGAGAGTCAGACGAATGCGTGGTGAACGTAAAATCCAACATTTTTTGTGGAACGCAACACAGCCCTCACTTAAGGAGTTATGATATGGGGTGCAATATGTTATAGTAGCAGATCACCTTTGGTCTTTATTGACGGCAACCTTAACGCATCTGGTTACATTGCTAATGTGCTACAACCAGTTGGCCTTCCATATCTTCAGAGGCTGCAAAATCCCATATTCCAGTAGGATAATGCGTGCCCTCATACGGCAAGGGCTACAACACGGTTTTTGGAATAATCTAACATTGCCGCCCTCCTATGGCCTGCTCGGTCTCCTGAATTGTCACTTAATTGAACATGTATGAGATATGATTGGTAGGCGACTGGGTAATTTACCGCACTCTCCAGATAATTTACACGATCTTTAGCAACGGATTCAAGAAGCTTGGGATGATATACCACAAGCAGCTATAGATCACTTTAATTAATAGCATACCAAGCCGTCTATATGAGTGTGTTAGGTGTTGCAATTTTTTTGGAAGTCAGTATAACTCCCAAAAAAATGTGGAATATAAACAAAACACCGTCTGCGTATCCTCAAACACAAATGCCAATGTAGGAAGCATACTACAAATAAATAGAGAAGGATCGTCAGCATCAGTACGGTGTAAGATCAGAATATTGAGAGCAGTGATTGAGTTAATTATTTCCAAAAATCTGAAAAAACAAATACAACAAAAAAAATAATTAACTAAGAATAGAGAGTAATATCAATAAGTTTTAGATGAATCTAAAAAATTTGTCGTATGTGGTAGTGCAAAAAAATAAACTAAAGAAAAAGGTTTAATTAACAACTTTCTTGCAAAAAAAAATTGCATGTTTTGATTTTTATTTAATAACCAATTTTATTTATAATAATTATGTATAAAACGATTCATTTAATGCAAAAATAACTAGTAAAATGTACATTAACACCTATAGACAATTAATTATATTCCATTTATTACAAGTATATGGATAAAAACAGTTACATAAGTCGATCCTTCGATAATTATATCCAACTAAGTGTTAGCAAAAATAAAAATCTTGAATCGCCTGCTGTAAGTTTGCAAGAGGTTGTACAATAGCAAACAAACACCGAGAATCACCCGACAGCTGTTTCGTTTCTTCGGACTCTTCAGGAGTGAGAGAACTCGAGTGTAACTGCTTTTACTTATTTGTCTACAAAGTTGTTTTATGTGTCGCAAAACTTACTGTTTGAATAGGATGTGCCCTCCAATAGGGAATATTAGTTGGCAGCACGCATTTGTACAATAGTGAACTTACATTGGAGTTCTCTCACTACTGAAGAGTCCCAAAAAGACAAAACAGCTGTCGGGCGATTATCGGTTGGTGTTTGCTATTGTGCAACCTCTTGCGAACTTACGAGATTTTTATTTTTGTTAACACTTATGTTGGCTAAAAAAAGAATTGACTTATATAACTACTTTTACTTATATGTCGACAAAGTTGCTTAACGCAAATGCATTTACGTACGTGATCATTAACACAAATCGACACTAGGTGTCAAAAAATAAAACTAAGTATTAGCTAGATACAAATTTACTAAAAATAATCTTTTTTTTAAATGTTAATTGAGATAATGCATTCAAAGAAGTCTCAACTCTCACGTTCACATTTATCTTTTGCATAAGAATTTTAAACAACCTAGGGTACCTATTTTATGGCACTGCAACACAATTATTTTTATATAAACATAATTTTGCAACCAACTAGTGTCGAAAGGTTAAATCAATAAAATTATTTTGCTCGATTGTTAAAACTCAAGTACATGGCATATTTTTTTCTAATATTATTTGCGCTTTATTACTGTTAGGTGTTTTATGGCTATATAATTTATACAATTTGTAAATTTTCCATTATTTTTCAACTCTTATGTAAGATAAATCATAAATAATGCAATAATTTTCCTGTTCAGAATAATTAATTTAGACAAATTTGATAAGCATAATTTTACTTAAATTTATTTATATTATATCTTTGTTTGTTCGTTACGCAATAATGACAAAACTATTGTATTGCATAAATTTTAGTTCGGTAAAGTGATTTTGTAAGATACCATCTTTATTCAGTTTTATGTTTTGGTTGGTATTTGAAATTGTTTGCATGTCGGGGTGCTTTTATGTTGCGTCTGTTTTGTCGGACCACTAATGAAATTTCACATCGATAATTTTTTTAATGTTTTATTAATTAATGAACACTTCAGTGGGTTTTTTGACTTTTTTTCCGAATGAAATACGAATGACATTATTCATTTTTCTTGTACTATATGACTCATATCGTCTAATTTGAAACAAAAACTAAACTTTAATAAAAAAGGTTTATTTTCTAATTTTTAGCGAACTTATGACGTTTGTTTTTACTTTAATACCATTCAAAAAATATTAATAATTATTAACATCCAGTTCCATCTGTTGGAGGTTGATTAAATAATTTATAGATTTCTCTTGACTTCGGTTTTGTATTATGAAATTAACAATATTATTGTGCGTCTGAAATTAATCAAATGTAATTACAACTTTTCTTATATAATTATCTTGTTAGACCATTTAGTAGACATCTTCACCGGTTATAATTCGGTATTAAAGTCACAATTTTCTAAAGGTTTAATTCTTAATGCTAATTACCTACAAATTCTTCCATTTTATAAATATTAATTATATCTATTAAATTACATTAATATGAAGATATTGATTTAAGTATTTAATGTAGTTGATGGATGTTTAAATTAACGTATTTCTTTACGGTTTCTTTCTTTGGTAATTAACATAAAAACTTTGAGGGTTTTGCTTGAGTTTTGATTACCACAATAAATAAAATTAAAAGAAAAGAAATAAAAATATCAAAACAAACTTTAAAATTAGACTTTAAAATAAATTCCTCAAATATTTTGACTAAGAAATTCATTTTGCTTATAAAAGAGAATCAATCTTTAACAATCATTTTTACTACCTACGTCCTAACTCATAAGAAGTGTTACACCATGGAATCTGAAGGAAGGACAATAGCGGCAAATTGTATCTCGCTATTTCTTCTTATAGAAAAAAAAAATAACTCCAATAAAACTTTATTTATTGTATGTACTGTAATGATATAAATTTGGGAAGGTTATTGAAATTATAAATTATTAGTCGGTAACTATGTAAACGAAGATCGTCAATTAAATAAAAAATTAATGCCAGGAATAAAATGTGCAGTTTTAAAAAAAGGCTAAATCTATTTATAATAAAAATAAAATTATTTACGTTCAGCGGTTTTGCACATTACATAAATTTGGCATAACGTGGGGCAGAATTTTATATAAATATATATAAATAATTTTTTTTTTTTTAATTTTTATTAGCGACTCTAAATGTTTACAAGAAAAATGGCTATAAAAATGAAAAATGAATGTAGAATCAGAGTTAGGAAAAAGGATAGGACGTTCACAGGTATATCCGAACTTGAAGAACAGGAGGCAGGAAGACAAGATCAAGCCATAGGTGGACAAAGTTCACAAGAACAATTATTTCAACAATTTTTTAAAAAATTGAAAAATATGGAAAAGAAAATGACAACGAAGGAATATTTAAAAAAGTAACGGAAAATATAGAAAAAAACATACAAACAAGTGTTAAGTGCTTTTTAAAATTTATAAGTATGAAGTATTGTAAATAAAGATTTAGATTTATCTTTAAATAGTCATCTACAGTGTGCGACGTGATGGGCACCAGTTTAGTCAGGCCACGATATTTTAGACAAAACCTTGTTTATGCAGGTGTACTAATCTATCTTTCAAGAAGCGTCTTGTAATATGCTTTTGTGTATTGTCCCACTACATTTTTTGCATTGGTCAATGCTTACGTTGAGGGCGGTTTCTACCCTCACCAACTAATAACCTTCTACATTTTTTATAATAGTCTAGTTTTAGTTAAGATTTAGTTGTAAAACCAATAACTCATATCCTGAATAAAATATACATAGTTCAGTAACGTGTGCGTTTTATGATACTTAAAAAAGCTTAAGCATCAACAACAAGTAAAAAACAAATAAACAACAATATGAATAACAAATTGGAAGATCAGAAAAATAACATACCTAATTGAAATTTTTAACAAAAGATTTGGGACGACTTAAGACAAGAAATTTGGTAGATAAAGTAAGTGAATTAGAAGAGAGAATGGTTAAAACATACAGAAGAAACTAACTGAAAAATAAAAGACAAAATTATAAGAAAAATTGCAAAAGAAAGTGCGTTGAAAAACAAAAGAGATACATGACGTCGCGTTAAATTTGGAAAATAACGATAAGGGACTAGAAAAGAAAAGAATATTAGAAAAAGAGAACAAGAAGCTAAAAATGAAGTTGAAAAGGATTTATACAAAGTGTACAAGAAATAATGGTAGAAAATGATGAAGAAATAAAAATGAAGATGTATGATAATCAGGAATATGAAAAAGAATTAGAAGCGTATTATGAAAAAAATCCAATGGAAGGACAGTCAGAAAAAGATAAACTTCTTATGAGGCAAATGACGTATGAGACAAGCAAAGAAGAAGGAGTTACATTCAAAGTTAAATGGGAGACACACTTTAAATTAAAAAACATATAATTTACAAAAAAGTTAGATTAAAAGAAAAGAAAAGAGAAGATGAAGACAATGAAAGGAGGATACTGGTAGCGTGTGTTCCATTAACATTAAGAGAAGATGAAAAGATTGGAAAGACGAGGGAAAGCTTCCACATCACAATGATCTCTTATTACACATTGAAAAAAAACAAGGAACTGTACAAAGATAACATGCAGATATTTGAAGTAAAAATCGTAAAGTGCAAGACAGAATTAAAGCTAGCACTGAAAGAAGAGGCAGATGAAGCAATAATTAACAATTAGAAGAACAATAAAATAAAAAAAAACTAATAATGGAAAAAGTTTGGGAAGAATTAGACAAACAAGAATTAAATAGACAAATAAGAAATAAAGGAAAAATCAAGGAAAGTACAAGTAAACCAAGCAGTCCTAGAGAGGAAAATGTAAAGGATATAAAAGCTCATGCACCTTCTGTAAAAATAACAACGAATAAATTACAAGAATTATTAAAGTTTAAGAAGTAGCCATTAAAAGTATGAATGAAACAAGTTAATGTGAAGAATAGGAAAGGAGGAAGGAATAAAAAGTTAAAAATTAAAAATAAGAAGAAATTGAAAAAAGGTGAAAATAAGCTTTTATGTAGAGCAGAAGCAGAAGTCAAAGATTAAATCAAATCAAAAACAGTTTTATTGTCACTGGATCAATGAAAAGTTAAATAATAAGAAAATGAAATGGTGAAGACAAGTTAAATGAAAGGAAAGATGAAGATTAATGCAAGAGAATTAAAGTTATTATGAAGTTTAAGAAATGATATTTAAAGGAAAAAGATATGATAAAATTAAGAAAAGAAGTAAAATAAAAATGGAAAAGAATTAAGAAGAAATATGAAGTATTAATGATGAAGCCTTAGAAAGTAAATAAGATTAGATGGTGGCTTAGGATTATTGAGTGAATGAGTGTGAATGATTATAATTAATAATGGGAATGGGATAAAGTTTAGATAAAATTGAAAAGTTAGTTACGAAATTACTTAAAAATGTAAATTAAATTAATTCAATTTTTATGCAACTTGAAGGGAGTATGTGATGATATATATAAATTTGGGAAGGTTATTGAAATTATAAATTATTAGTCGGTAACTAGTAAACGAAGCTTGTCAATTAAATAAACAACAAATTTCAGGAGTATAATGTGCAGTTTTAATAAAAAAGATAAAGTCTATTTAAAATCAAACAAAGTTATTTACGTTGAGCGATTTTGCACACTATAGTACACAATTACCTTTTACATTCTCTCTTTCATGTGTTTTTTCTTTTTTATTATCTCTTCCATCCATTTTGTTTCTTTACTTTTCTCCCCCAATAACGTTTTTCTTTTTTCTATTTATTCCCTTAGTTCTTCACATTCTTTTCCCATATATTCAATGTTTTCCTATTCTTCCCTACATAGTCTACATTTTTGTTTTTCATCTACTTGCCAATATTTATTCTCATTCTCTTTATTTCCCACTCTAAACATTGTAACCATTTTTCCATAGTTTTGGCTCCTTTCCCCTTTTAAATATGCAGGCATATTTTCTGTTATAATTTTTTTGTGTCATTTGTTGTTTTTTTCCTCTAAGTTTTGCTTCTGATTACCTTTTATCTCTTTCTGCTATTTTGTCTATCATACTTCATCCTTCTTCTTTTCTCCTTTTACTACTGCTTGTAGTTTTTTACGTTCTGCTCTTTTTCTCTCATACTCTCTTTGTACCTTAGTCCCATCTTTCCTGTGCTGTTATTCTAAGTTTTTTCAATTTCATCTCCTCCTCTACTATGTATGCTGGTGCCTCCATTTCTATTCCCAAATTCCATTTCAATATTTTATTTGTATTTTCTGTAACTGTTCCCACTCTCTCTACCCTAATATCTCCGCTCCATATAACATAACACGTTTTACAAATTTTTCCCATAGCCTCCAAATATTCTCTCCCCAAATTCTACATCTGTTTTAATACTTTATTACCTTTTTGCCAAACTTTGTATTTGCCCTTCATCGCTATTGTATTTAAACATATATTCCAGGTATTTTATTGTGTCTACCGTTTCTATCTCCTCATCCCTCCATCACCATTTTTTTTCTAATTATACTTTTCGTTTGAAAATTACTGTACCCAACACCCACACTTTCCTTTCTAATGTTTTTACTTGAACTTTGTCTCTTTTAACGCACAGATTAAACCGCCCAAAAATATCAACCAACTTTAAAGTTTCAGTTGGCAATGTTCAGAATCATAATTTCTGTACACACTCAATTGCAGAACCATAGTTATTATCAATATGTGCGACAGTTTTATTTATCGCGTTGTTGCACCTTTGTGTTAATTTTTAGTATTACAACCCATTTACATAAATTTTTTTTAAAACTTCTTTGTTCAATTTTTTTGTAATAACGATAAGTACCTTAATATAACAATACATTGCATTATTTAATATTGCTACCAATGGGGTCATGTTTAAATCTGTCAGCTGTACATCTTTATTTTCGATTATGTGCTTTATTATACCTTTTTTTAAAATTCTTTCCACAACTTTTTTTATTTACATTGTCGAACGCTGCCTTAATGTTTACAAACATTGCCCAGACCTTGCCTTCTTTTTTCTCCAATTCTTTATTTATTATTAGTTTCAAAATGTGTAAATTTCTTATTGTTTTCTTTTTTAAAACTTGTTTGCCCATCATTCTCTAAATTGTTTTTGCCTAATCTTTTTCCATTCTCTTCTGAATTATTGTCATATATTTTATAACCTACACATCCCACACGCACCCTCTGTAATTTTTACATCTCTCCTGTCTCCTCATTTGTATACTGGACCTATTATTGCCTCTCTCTAGTCGCTGAAAATCCTTCCTCACTCTAAACTTATTTATTATATTGCTCAATTTTTTTCTTGCTTTTTCTCCGTATATAATCATTATTCCCTTGTCGTTTTTTTTTTTAATTATTGCACCGTTTACTTCATCTATTTTTATATCATCTTTATTGTCCATCCTTTTTTTCATTTGCTTTACATCTACTTTTTCTTCTCTTTATTTCCATTTAGCTTTTTTATATTGTATTTGTTCTACATTTGCAAATTTATCTTCGTTTCTATTTTTTTTTTCGTCCTTCTTTAATATCTTTCATATTTCTCCCTCATCTTTAATTTCTTTTATGCGCTTTTTTTCCTTTCTTCTACTTTTTTTCTCAGATTTTATATTGAATTTTTTTATACTTCTTAAAAAGCTCCCAGTCTATTTTCTTCTCTTTCACATTCTCATAGCTTTTTGCCTCTTTTAGTTCTCCTACATTTCACTCTACCACTTTTTTTACATGATTTTTCTTTTGTACTACTTTATTTTCCATTTTATCCTTATATTTTTTATACTTTCTACTGTCCATATTTTCTTAATGTTATCAGGCAGCTTATTGAAGATTTTCTTTTAATTGCTGAAGGTGATTTTTTCTGTAACATTTAGATTGCTATGTAACAATGTATATTGGTATTTAATATGAAGATTGTGACTATGGATATCATTGTTTATTAGATAATCTTTGGAGCGAAGAAATAACTTTACATATTTTGAGTATATAAATGCAAGTCATTGACATAATTTGTGAATTAAGAAAAAATTCTGCACGAATGGGATTGACATAGGTTTGCTATTACTTTTTTGTAGATAAAACAACATTTGCCATACTAGATATCCCCAAAAAATGATCAGGTATCTTAAGGAGAAGGCTACTAAGACATTGTAAATATTAACAAGCTTAGGGAAACTTAATAACTTTTTTAAATTTCTAAACAAAATTCTAGAAAATGTAGTTTTTTATAGCAATGCTCTTTTTAGTTGAACGTCTCACCTCCTAACAAGTTGATATAGTTTTCCTTGATAATAGTATTATCGTTAATTTTATGTCCAAAGACTATTACCAACCCTTAATGATAAGGGAGGAATATAAAAATAAATCAAAATAAAGGTTACAACATGTTTATTTACACACAAAAAAGTAAATTATAAAAAAAGAATTTGTGTCAAATTTCGACGACAATAAAAAAGAGAATATAAACTAATGATAAATAAATGATTAATAAATTATTCAAATAATAATTGTTTTATGGCCAGTTCCACAGCGAACTTAAGCTTAAGTAATGCTTAAAAAACATAGACACCATTGTTAAAACCATAGCAACGATTGTTTTAAAGCATTGCTTAAGTTTATTACTTGGATGGAACCCCATAAATAACAAAAAGCATGTATGCAATAAAACGTCTTGCCACCCGCCAGAAATAAATTAAAACGCACTAGATTGGTTATCTAACATTAACCTTAAAAACAGATTGAAACAAGCATGTGCGGTGACGGTGAAGTGTTAATTACTGTGAGATTGCGATACCGTCTATTCGCTCCGGTATAAATAGGCAATTCAGGTAAATAATATAATAATAACCTTTTATAAATGCACTTAATTAAGATGGTTTGGGTACCTGTTAGAAAGTATGTTGCGAAGCGACTGTCGATGGCAAACTGAGGTCCTGGTTGCAAGAGAGACGTTCTGGTCAGGCAAGCTGAGATTCTTCTGGCAATCGGAGGACAAACTGGCCAGGGCACCAGCACTCAACAGTGGTACAGGTAATTTCCAATATCAACAAAGTGCGCTGAACAATTACAATAACTTTTATAGATGGTCCACTGCCCAGATGTTACTTTGGGTCGTGAGTAAGATTCCAGCTCGGCTAAGACAGCGAACACACCCAAATAAACACAGCAACAATCCAGCGTGTAAGCAACGGAAGTCAAAACCAGACACATGAGACAATCAACTCAATCGCAAACGAAAGCAAATTTAATTCCGGGGTCAGGGGGGTAAACAACGAAAAAAAAAAGCCTAGAGACAAAAATATATTTGGGTTTCCTTTTTCGACATTAAATTAGCAAGTAAAACTTGCTTACCTGCAGATGTTGGATAGCTTGAAGAGTAAGTGTCTTTATTAATCCCGTTTAATTAATGGCAAATACTTAAATTGATGCAGATATTTTTCAGCACAATTATGTAAAACAAGTGAATGACCAATTATAATCCAAATAAATGCAGAATAAAACAACAGGGCAACCATCATCACACACGGCTGGTTCCAGACAAGAATCGTCAAAAGAGGAAATCACAATTGTTAACAATTTTGATAACGAAAATAATAAAAAAAGATATTTCCGCAAACGCAAATTGTCGCGCCAAAATCAATTTCATACTTTAAAATGAATAGGCAACCCAACATTTATACGTAAAGAACACATCACAGAACGATACGAATAAAAGTTCCAAAATCAAATTTGAAATGTAACAAGAGAAATCATTGTAATTTAATAACTGTGAAATCTAATATACTTGCGATTTCGACTATTCAAAACTAAAAATTGTTGGAGAATCATTAAAACAAAATATCAAGTGTACCAAGACATTTTTCCTGCAGCTGTGTGTTTGATTTGCTGGAGATTATTAAAGATGTATCGTCGGCATTGAGAGTGCAACTTACATTGTGTGGGGAGGTAGTTTTCTAAACATTGATGTAAAATTGAAATAATATTGGTCCAAGTACCGATCCTTGAGGTACCTCTACTGTAACTTCTAACATATTGTTTTCTCCCTTTTAGAAAAGATTTAATCTAATCTAACGCTAATCCTCTGATATCATACTTTTCAGGTTTTGATAATAATATCTTAAAATTAACACAATCAAATGCCTTACTTAAGTCACAAAAAATGTTTACGGGATATTCTCCAGCTCGGTATAACTAATAATATTATAATAAAATGAATAGATAGCATGAATAGTAGATTTCTTGGTTTGAAAACCGTACTGATTGTTTGATAAAATTTTATATCTTTGAATAAATGATTGAAGCCTATTCAACATACATTATTCAAATACCTGCAAAAAACGAACTCTAGCGATTGGTGATCAGACTCTATCTCCTCTCATTATAGAAGGTAAAAAAGAACATAGGTACAATATAACTGCACAGCCATTGTATGACGACATAATTTTATAATACAAAAATGCTGTACAAATACACCGCATATCCTTTTTACTTAGTCATTTACATACAAATAATTTGTGTGACGTGTGATTGTAGTTACAGGTACGGCAAATTAACCATAACTATAAGTTTTGCACTTGTATCTAGACTAGGAAAAATATTTCTGAAAACTAAAAAAATATGAAAGAGTACTGATGGTTTGCACAAAATTTTTTTTATCGAGGGATAAAAAAAATTGGTTAAGTACCGAATGAATATGTTCCTGTGGTTGTTTCCGGAAAATGGTCCGCGTTGTCAATAGGTAACTTTGTCTTTCCTTCTTGACAATGTTTCGGCAAAATCACATTTGTCATATTCAGGTTTTCTTGGGTCACTTTTTACTTTTTCTTCTGGTTATTCAAAAACTAATTTTCTTTGTGTCGTTGTTTATTTGCAATTCTAACCCGTTTGTTTGCTGTTGTTAAATATGGCCTTGTAGATGATGCCTTTTTAGAAAATTTGATATTTGATATGATGGGTTTCCATGCAGTTCCCAACTTTTGTGTTGTTCAAGTTGTTTGAACATTTGTTGATTTCAATAGCTTCTCGAATTATTCTTGACTTGGTGTATTCTATATTAGCCAACACTTTTGTATTGGTGACATCTATCCTGCGAGAGGACGTTTTTAAATATTGTGCTAAGGATAATGTCATTTTGTCTTTTCTAATCGCATTTTGACGTTTTTCTTTTTCTAACATTTATTCTTCTATTGGTTTGTCCTACATATCTTTGGTCAAAGTCTCTGCGTGGTATTTCATATACTCCTTGATTTTCAAAAACTATTTTTGTATAAAAGTTTCCAATTTTCTTTGCAGTGCTGAATGTTGTTCTTATATTGTGATAGAAAATAACGTCAGTTTGAAAACTAGGTATATCTGTCCACTGTAGATTTAGCAATTAAAATTAAAATACAATGATTTGTGTATATTTGCAAAACCAGAACATTAAGTGAAATTAAAAATTTTGTTTTGGAAAAAAATGTATAAATTTGTTCTTCCGTATTTATAATTTTATTACGACTTTCTTTGTCTTACTATAGGATATTTGATTCGTGGAATCGTTTTAACAAATATCACTCGAGCTCATATTTTGGGTTGGTTATTTTTACTTTTTTTCTTCGTACTTTCTTACATGTAAGTAATTTAACTTAATCTGTTCTCGTTAAATTGCCAATGAAAGTAAGTACTCAAAACAAATAACCGGCTAAATTTGAGCTCTAGTAGTACTGTCCCCTTCAATGCATTTTTTGGTAGTACAAGTGGACTTAAAGTTTGAATCTAAGATCAAAGATTATTTCTACTAATAAGTTGGTTGCGTTGTTTGGTCAGGGTATCGTAAACCAAGTTCAGATGTTAATGAAAAGTTTTCTACATTAAGTGGGAGTATGTATATTGTATTTTTAATATGATTGTTTTTGAATTTACTGTTTGATGTACTTCTGGTTTTTTTCTTTTAACTCAGACCCTGCGCTCTGACTGATTCTTTGTAGAGTTGCTTGAATAAGTTATGGAGGGTTTATATAATGTAGAGTTTCGAACTTAAAAATTAAATAATAATAAAAAAATTATGTATAATTACCCTTAAAGGTAGAACTTCTTAAACTAACTTAGTAAATGTAAATGGAAAGCTTTACTTATTCGTGCGTTAATTCTTATTTTTTGTCACGCATTAGTTTAGTTTAACAATGATTGAACGATACTTTACTCATGAATTTGTTTGTATATTAATACTAATTATATTTTATAAGAAGGGGAACGCTTCTGTATGAATACTTCTTATTAGATGTCGTTTTTTTTGATATATTGATTTAGTTCGACTCTATAGGTGTATTTTAAACCGCCTGGTAACAACCGTTGGTTGACTTAAATGTCCTACTTGGTTTGTCGAAAGTGGAGTAGTTTATACACCTTGACAGTCAAATTATTTGATATTTTTTATTGGGAAGTGTTCGTCAGAGAGGGAGAAGTTTTAAGTCGCCTGGCAACAGTCGTTGGTTGACTTAATTGTCTTACCGGGTTAGGTGCAAATGGAGTAGCTTAACATCAGACTTTTACTATAACATTTACTATCATTGAATTGTTTACCTGCTGATACAAAGAATATCAAAGCTGAGTTTATAGATTTATGATTTTAATTTGATTTTATATGATATTTATTATGTATATGCTATGTGTTGATTTATGTTGTGTTTGATGATTTATTATTTTATTTGCTTAAAATATGTATTGTATTCTGTTGTTTTTTTTTGTGTTTGCTTTGTGTTTTTACTAACATTCGACAAACAAAGTAATGAGGCTGATTATTATTTATTTCAAAAATGAAATGGTAAACACGTAAGTTTTTATTTGATTTACTGACATTTTATGTGTTATGCTTTAAGATTTGTGTTATTGGTGTATGTTGTTCAATGTACTTTTTAGGTTTTTGATTTGTAAGCAGTCTATGCAGAAGCTAAATATTAAATGTTATTGTGGTTTGCGTGCGAGTTTTATTTTAATTTATTGATTTATAATGCATTATACATAGTAGATCAGTTCTTATTCAATGCAAATCTATCCAAATTTGGTAGAGTAATTAAAAGATAATCGCAACGTAGGATCCTTTCCATTTCATTTATTTCATTTGTTACGGCCAAATTTTATTAACTTTATTTTTGAATAGGTAACTTACTTCTAATATATACGTAATTTTGACATAAGTCATGCATAAAAATCAACTTTTGAAAACCTTCGGGAGATATTGAAAATTGTATTACATGTTAAATCTAATCCTTTAAAAGAACCCTGCAATGGACAACGACGCACATACATAGTAATCCTACAAACCAAACTGTAAGTTTGTAGGGGTAATTGAGAGAATGCAAAATTGACATTTTGTAAAAATAAGTGTTATCGGAGTTATTATTTGTGAAAGAAAACAAATAACTTTGTTCTGAGTTACAGACAAACCAGCGTTTTTATGTGTTAGAAAGAATAAAAGTAATCAAAGAAAAAGACAAAATTTTTAAAAAAGATAGTGCAAAACATTAAAAACAAAGTGAGGTAAAAAGGAGAATGCAAGTTACGACGAGCAATCTAGGTATTCATTTATTAATTTAAGTTTGAGCATTGAAGTTGTTGAGTCTCGAGAATTACATTCAACATAAAAGTTAAATATTCGTTGAATATGCAATTTGTATATGAAGCTGTAAGTTTGGTTGAAAAAATGTTTTACAATCACAACCCAAACTAGCGAAATTTAAAAATTCTTGTTATTTTCTGAACATACCTTATAATTAAGTTATGGAACGATTATATTTTTTACATTTCGTCTTAATTAAATGCGATAGAATTTATAAGTAAGAAATCAGGTCTTAGACTTGGTAGAATAGTAAACCGCTGTAAATACTTAAATATAAATAATTTTGCTACAATATTTCTTTACGTATATCGTTAATAATCCCTGTATATAATAGCAGTTTAATCGTTGAAATATGAATCATACAAATCCATTAGTTTTTTAACTTTGAAATGAATATCGTAATGTTCAAGTTTTTATATTGAAACTATGTCAATTAATAAGAATATCATTTTACTAATGGAGCTGCTTTTATTATTCTTTCAAGGGTTAAGGTTTGTTCCTTTTATTTGTGGACTTACAAAATCGTTAATGTTTTCAAAATAATTCAACTACTTAGAAAAGTATGACTCCATTAAAATAAATGAAATTGCAAGTTGTTTTTTTTATTTTATTAAACCGTTAATAACTTTTTGACATTCATTTGCTCGGTTACACATACTATTTAAATCCGTTGGTAGGTAACTCTTTTTCTGATTGATTAAAGTTTAAATTTTGACCCTACTGATTGGATAACAAATTGTTGAAAGCTTATTGATTAGTGATTAAGTTTTGTGCAACCGGACAAATTTAATTATTGAATCTGATTTTTGTAATGCAAAACAACTTCTTGTCAAATTGGTTTGATGAAAGATTTAAAAATAGCAACAATGTAGAACAGCACCATAACACTTAAAAGTTTAAGCATGCTGATCTACCAGTTGTATCCCTATTTAAACTTATAAACTAAAATTATAATAATTGGATAACTTATTAGCTTACCAATGCAGGTCGATAGACCCCAGATCTATATATGGATAACAACAAATTTTACGAAAAATGGTAAATTTAGTGGATATAATTAAAATTAAATCTGTAAACATTTAAAGTTTAAAACTAAAAATAATATATTGCTATGAATTGAATGATGAACTTTTTTCCCAGGTGTGCGTAAAAGCATTTTAAATCACTTAAAAAAAAGAGTGTTTGGAGGGTAACCAAAACTTAATATTATGAACATCAGATTTGAATGTTATCTTACTAGACTAGTGGTTGGAATAACCAGCAGTTATAATTTTGTATAATGTGCAACAAGATTGTTACGGTTACATGACAGTGTTTTTCCGTTTATCGGAGAGTGGATGCGGGTGTGAAAGGTCCTCGACGATGTCAACTTTTAAGGGCGGCAAGTCCTAAAAGCTGACTAGAAACTAAGTCGCGACCGTAAGTTAGCAGCAAATCTAACCAGTGACATATGCATAAAAGTACAAAAAAAGAAAACGTAATTATATTGTACACCCCATTTATTTGCCAACCTAAATGAAAAATAATTACAAAAGTTATATTATATATGTTTTTAACGTGAATACGACCCTGTTTATTTTGATTGTACTTTAACGTAATTTCGGATAAATCGACAATGAAAAACAATTAAGTAATGTAAGTGAGGTTAAATGCACATAAACTATTTATTTGGTACCGGTAATTAATAATTGAACCCGCATACAAGCTGGATCTAATAGAAGTGGCAAAGGGATGCTAATATTTTCAATGAATAGTTCCTCTTTAAAACCCTTCCACTGCATTTTTAATTTTCAGTTACATTGAGCTAACGTCTAACCAGCCCTCAATGTTGCACCCTTACAGTAAATCAAACAAAATAAAACGCTTATACCAAAACGAAGGTGTCAAACGTGCTATATATTTTAAAAATTACAAAAAATGTGTATCATAAAGAATCACTGTCCCATTCAACACCATTAACTTTGGAAAATATGAGCATTTGTTTGAAAATTCAATAAATGAATCACCCGAAGCAGTTTTGAACATATTTTATCAAATACATTTAAACAAATACTATACATAACATCTCAATAGCTTATGAAAAGCGATAATACAAAGGCGTTTTCAAATGTAAAGTCTACCAATTAATTAAAAACTTTTTTGTAAGTTTAGACATTTTGTTATTTTTTTACATAGTGATTTTTTAGTTCAATGACTTTATCCAAGAGATCAAACAAGAGGTGATTAATGTGATTGTCTAACTAAGATATGCGGCAGCGTTGTCGTGCACATTCTCCTCCCCTAGTTTTGAATACCCCAGCAAAGTTTTTTAGTCAATTGTCGTACCCTTAGTCATAAAATCAACCACCTATTTCGGCCACAAGACACAGTTGTCATAACAACATATTTCGATGGTTTAAACATATATATTTATAAAAAAAATTTTTTTAAATTATTGAGCAATGAAAACTTCAATTGCGTTTTTATTCAAATCTCAGGGGTATTGTGTCCGTTAATTGAAAGTTAGTAATCATGAAATAACAAATTTAATTTTACACAAATAAACAAAATTTAACACGAATAGTTATAAATAAATTTTAAAATCTAAATGAAAATAGCTACTAAAAGTAAGATGCATGCATGACTAATATTAAATTAAAATATAGGTACATGGATACAATTTTATTTGTTTTATAATTAATTATTTTAATTGACCGACCTTTTGTAAAGAATCTCTTCTTTCCATTTAATAATGTCATCGAGCGATGTCGTCATGGTTGTTTTTCTCAATTCGCGTCGAGAGTAATTATTAGTCGAAGAAATTTTATCGATTATTTTATTTTTGTATTGCTAACTTTAACGGCCAAAGCTTCATATACAAATTGCATATTCAACGAATATTTAACTTTATGTTGAATGTAATTCTCGAGACTCAACAACTTCAATGCTCAAACTTAAATTAATAAATGAATACCCTAGATTGCCCGTCGTAACTTGCATTCCTCTTTTTACCTCATTTTGTTTTTAATGTTTTGTACTATCTTTTTTAAAAAGTTTGTCTTTTCTTTGCTTACTTTTATTCTTTGTAACATATGAAAATCTTTAACGCTGGTTTATCGTCTGTAACTCACAGACAAAGTTATTTGTTTTGTTTCACAAATAATAACTCCGATAACACTTATTTTCACAAAATGTCAATTTTGCATTCTCTCAATTACCCCTACAAATCAAACTTAACTACTGAATATTTTCTTACTTTTCTAATCCTTACTTAACAAGCAAATCTTTTATCAATTAATTATGGAATGGCATTTAAATAATTTTATATGGTAAACATTTCTTCCAGTGCAATATGTTGAACACTAACAATTTTTGCAATGTTTACTTCGTCAATTTGCAACGTTAAACAAATAGACACTTACCGATACAGTACAAACTCTTACAGCAGCATTATGAAATATAATATGTGTACGAATCCGTACTTAGAATCTTAACTGGAAATGCGACTGCAAATTTAATATGTACCCAAATATATCGCTTAATCATTTAAAATCGCTGTAATCGTGTAAATGTAATGTACATATTTTTATTTACCATTTCAATTAACAACTAAATTTGTAACTAAAACTTTAATTATTGTATAAAGAAACGTAATACAAGAAAGGATATCAAGATCTTTTGGGACTTCTAACTTCTACATCGTAATTAGTGCAGACCTTAAAAATGTGAACACTTTTAAAATCAGCCGCAAAGACCTAACAAAGTCACTCATTGAAAACGTTAAATTTTAGAAGTTAACAATACATACACAACCAATGCTTCCTGATCGCTCCAATTTAGGATACACACAGATCACTGGTAAATTAGACATTGTACAAATTTTTAAAAAATCTTTATTTTAGCAAGGTAAATAAAAAGCTGGAATCTTTTAATTCTTAGTGTAGTAAAATTGTTTTGCTTCTAAATCAAAATTGAGGTTAGCATCGGTTTTTAATTTTTAACAGTTAAATCTACCTGATTTCTGTTGTCTCAATTACTTCAACAACATCTACAAATATCTTTGGTTCCAAATCAATAATAAAATTAACTTGCTTTTGTCACCTGTTCGGTGTAAATTTTTCTTAAGGGTAAATTATTTTGGTCTTATTCAAGTATTCGTTTTAAGTGGATTGTACTGTATTTTCAGTATATTTTGTTTGCGTTAAAAAGCAGTCGTCTACTTTGCCGCAATATTTATTTCTTTTGTCCTTTGATATATTTAAATCCGTCGTGGTCACAATTAAACAATGATTATTTTGATGGTTTTAATGAAGGGCTCTCTTAAAAGGCTTGGTGACTCAATGAACTCTTCATTTGTTTCATGACAATCGTGAAAGTCGTTTAATCTTTAAACGTAAAATCTCAGATTTTATTTGGTCTAGAATTAAATTCTGAAAATTTGTTAATTTTTTGTAGGGTTCTTTATTTAGAAATTGAGAGACGCAGAAGCTTTTCCAAGTTTGTAGTATCTATTGAAGAAATCAGTCTCTAAGTTTGAAGGGTAGTCAATAAGCAGATTAAAAACGACAAGGTACTATGTAACTAACAACAAGTACAAAATCTGTAGCGGATTCAAATTGTTAGTTTTTTTATTAACAATTGCTAAATATCGAACAGTGGGCGTAAAGTGATCTAATGAAAATGATTTGTATGCGAAATTTATTTATATATTTTTGATAACGTGCAAGGGAACAACTAGGTGTGCGAAATTAAAAAGAACTATCGTCAAAATAACGGTTGTGGACTTCTCGACTATCTCTTGTACCTCCGAACTAAATTGTCAAAATGCAATACCGTAAAATGCATTTTTTTCGATTAATTTGGCGTAATTAAAATGTTCTTGTAACGACTAACGGATTGTTAAATTCATCAAAAGAAAACAACACAATTGTAAGTATATTGATTGTTTACTTTGAAGAATTATTGTATATCGTGTTTAGTGCGCAATTACAAATAAGCCAAACTAAGAAAACACGTCGTTGCGTATTTTTTTGTTGTTTGTTAGTTTTGTTGTAATGTAACGAATTGAGATGAATGGTAAATTTTAAGTTGAGACTAAAGTAACATTTTGTTTTAAATAAAGACTACAGTCCCACTTTGTTTTACAAACTTTGTGAACCTAAAATTGTATTTAGGTATAATCCTTGTTAAAGAAGTTAAATGCGAACGGTACCTCTTTATCTTTAAGGATGTGTATAATGTAAACAAACACGACCGTGGTGTAATCAAAGAGTTGTAGATAAACTTGAATTCTAATAAAAAACTACACGTATTTCATGTCGTTTCTTTAAAAACGTTTCCTTTTAAGTGTATATGTTTTTTCAGATTTTAGTAAGCACTTGTGTACATTTAGAAAAAATCTAGGTGGCGCCTAATAAAACTCCAAATCTGACGTATGATTAGAATCTTTAGTCATCTATAAAGATAAGAGACCGACCTCTCGCCGTCTAGTTAGTTTGACACTTTGTGACGCCGTGTTACGCTTTGAGTTCCATGACGTAGCAATTTAAACAAAGTTGCAAGCACATCAAACTTAAATAGGTACATTAAAAAAAACTTTGGGTGCCCATGTCGCTTTTTATGGAGGCAACTTTAAAAATATACCAATTTGGTTACAAGTTTTTTGAACAATTAAAGTACATGTTAAAGTTTCAAAGTGGACGTTATGCTTACTATGTTGTTTAAAAGTTTCTAAAATTTTCATAAGATCAAGGTACTGAGTTATTTAATTAAGTTGTTTAAATTGTGCCGGTTTTATTCATACCTGTGTAAGAAAGTACCCCAGTGCCGGCAAAAGTTGAGGTTGTAAAGCGGGCCTCACTTGGGTCGATATCCAGAGACCGCGAGGCGACAGTGGTAGGATACCAGGCCACTGAGTCTTTTTCGACGACTGGAAAAGAAGAGATGAACATTATATTAGAAGAACGAAGAGTACAAGAAGAACAAAAGAAAAACAGATAAACCTCAAAAAGAAAAGAAAACAGAAAAGAAGAGAAGAGAGAGAAAACAAGGGATTGAAGAAGAATATAAAAGAAAAAGAAGAACAAAAAGAAGTTAAAAGAACAGACAAGAAAGGAGGAGGAACTAATAGTATTTGACAGGAGAGATTCTATTAGTAGAACACCAAAAAAGAAAGAAAATAGATGAAACACACACAAAACACATACAAATACTAGAAGAAGAAAACGGAAAAAGAGAGGAAACGAAGAAGACGGAACGGACTGGAGTCTTGTGGTTTCGCCAACGGAAAGTAAGAACAAAAAGAGAAAATGCATAGAAACAACACCAACAAAAAAAATAAATACGGAAGAACCGAGTTTGACAATAAAACAATTAAAAGACAAAATAGAGAAAATGATGACCTTCAAAAATAAAAACAAAAGTGTTCATAAAGAACTCTAAGTGGGAATTTCAGGAATTCATAGTATGATTAAAAAAGCGGTAAAAGAAAACATACATGACAAATTACAAAAGGACATAATAGAAAAGTAATTTAAAAAAGCAGAAAAGGCAATAAAGAATAAAAAAAGGAAGAGGAAATAGAATATAGAAATATAAAAAAACTAAAAGAAACTATAAAACGACTGGAAGAAAATAGTAAAAAATGGGAGTAAGATTTAAAGCACTAATACAAGAAAAAGGAGCTAAAAAAAAAATTGAAAACTCAACCTGCAAGAGTATATAGCAAACCAACAAATAAATAATAATAAAGAATTCACGGAGATCAGTGAGAGAATAGACGGAAAACAGTAATATAAACGGAAGACGATATTACTGGAGACCACATCATATATTTTACTAGAGACATAGATGAAAAACAAAATGGAATAAAAAAATTTTAGAAAGATATCCAGAATCAACAGAAGGAATCAGGGTTGAACAAGAAAGAGGAAAATATACCACACTAGAACAAATAAGTACATACTGGACCGAGAGAGGAAAAGAGAGCAAGATGAAAAACATCACAGCAATCTACATAGAAGCAGAAACGGAAAACGAAGAAAAATATATTTTCGATAATGGAAAAAATAGAAACATCTATAGAAGAAAATCAAAATAAAGAAATTCTTATAATACCCACAAAAGACGTTGAAACAGAAAAAACAGAAAATGGCAGAAATAATAATCGTAAAATGGAAAACTTAAAAAAAAAAACAACAAAAACATAGAAAAGGAAAACTCAAGAAAGAAAACAAAGAAAAGCGTTCGTAGTAGAAAAGGGACAAAGCACGTATTCAGAAACATTAAAAAAACTAAAAGAAAATATCATAGAAAAAGAAGATATAGAAGAAATAAAAACATTAAGAAAACAGTAAACGGAAATATTCTAATACGAATGAAAGAAGGAAATACAAAAATCAAAAATAAAGTACAAAAATATTAGAAGGACAAAGGTTGGAACGGTGGGACAAAGCCAAACAAAAACTATATTTATAACGGACATAGATGAAATAGAAGAAAATATAATAAAAACGGGAGAGATAAAAATACAGAACAAATGACGATATAAAGTATAAGACAGACTAAAGATGGAAGACAAACAATTTCGGTAAACATGTGGCAAGAGAATGCAGACAGAATCACGGAGAAAAGGACAATCAGAATCAGGATGAATATGTGCAGAACTAGATATAAACTAGATGTCGAAAAATGCTATCGATGTTGGGCATATGGACACAAAGCCAACACATGCGAAGAAGAAGATAGAAGTAGGAACTGCACGAGATGTGCAAAAATCGGTCACAAATGGGACGAGTGCAAGGAAGAAGATACTGCCCAATATGCAAAGCAAAAGGACATCAGGCAGAAAACAATACATGTAAAGCTTTTAAAGAAGCACTAAAGAAGGCAGCTGAGAAAAACAAGCAAACACAAACCTAAAATAATCAACACAAAAAAAACAATAATAAAAACAAAACAAACAAAACAAAAATACTAACAATAGAAAGACAAAAACAAAAACAAAAAGAAGAAAAATAATAGTAAATACAAACCGAAGTAGAGCGGCACATGACCTACTACACAAAAAATGGAAGAATTGACATTGACATAGTCCTAGGACAAAAGCCAAATAAAAAACTCATAAATAAATACGTCTGTGATACTAACGGTGATAATTTTATTAGTTTAAAAGAAATATTAAAATAAAGAAAATCTGTGATATAAATGTTGTGGGAGTCCAATATAAAAATATTTTATTTATACCGGTATATTTTTCTCCAAATAAAACAAAACAAGAATTCGAAAACTATTTACAATTCTTTAATTCTACATAAACAAAAACAAAAAAAAAACAACTCAAATCTAGTGATAGGAAGGGATCTAAATGCGAAATCAAAAATCTTCGGGTCAAAAAACAGATACAAGAGGACAAATATTGGAAGAATGGATGTATGCAAACGAACTAGTGTCAATAAACACAGGAAATGTCCTAACATTCGAAGGTGCTCAGGAAAGCTCTATATAATAGATATAACAATGACCACACAAGAAATAGCAAAAAATTAAGAACTGGAAAGTGAGACAGGATGAAAAAACTTAAGCGACCTTAATAGCATATTTTTAAAATTAACATTAATGAAGAAGAGATAAAAAGTAAAACAAGCAAAAAGTGGGTAATAAACAACAAAATAATAAAACACTTAAAAGAAAACCATGAAATAATAAAATAAACAAAAATAGAATCACCCGAGGAAATTATAAGTCAAATACAACAAATATGCAAGAAACAACTCAGAAAAAAAGGCACAGACGAAAAACACAAACCAGTCTATTGGTGGACGGACGAAATACGAGTACTACGAGAAAAAGCAGTAACAAGTAGAAGAAAAATTACTAGATCAAAGAAAAACAACCAGTTAACGAAGAAACCCTAATAGAACTAACAACAAAGTATAAAGAAGCAAAAAGGTATTAAAACACAAATAGAAATAAGCAAAAGAAAGAAATGGTAATCAATTATGTAGCGAATTAGACAAAGATGTGTGGGGAAAAAGCATACAAAATAGCAACAAAAAGACTAAACATCCAGCAAAAAAATATACTTAACCAGAGAAGAATAAATCAAACAAATAAACAAATTGTTCCCTGAACACCCGAAAATTACAAAAAAGAAAATCAAGTCAAAGTACAATATAGACCGATATGTTTATTAGACATAACAGGAAATATATTTGAAAAAATTATTGCAACAAGAATAGAGGAGGAACTAAAGCCAAGAGGTCTGTTACGGTCAGTTGTTAGGAAAGTATGCCCCTCAGTGGAGAGTAGGGTGCGGGTTAGGAAAGTCAACGTTATTCCTAGAACCTATAGAAAAAAAATTAAAAAGGTAGGGCGCCAGGTTAGAGTAACGCTGAAGAGAAGAATCTGACCCAGAACCAAAGGTCAGCAGCTAACTGTCCGCAGCAGAATATACAGAAAAAGGGAAACAAATCACGAAAGAATTCGACATAAAGTCAGAGAAACCTTCACACACAATATTTATTCACCCCAATACACAAACGAATTTGTGATAGTTCACAGCATTACATAGACACAGATCTATTACGAATACACACGAGCTAAAACGGGTAACGTACAGCATTAAACATTCAGGTAACACGAAAATGACTAGAGCTACATAGAATTACAAGTTAAAGTAAAGAGAATTACCCAAATATTTACCTTTGTTTGCTACGCTACTGTCTCGTATATGCAATTGATATTTCGCGTACTGAAGGTACGCCTATGGTAACTTAACCTAGAATGTATGTCGATTTATAGTACTGAGTAACGTTACAGATTACATGAATTTAAGGAATACGTGTAAGGGAAATTTTAAGACTAATTCAGTCACCGCGAAGTTTAAACGATTGTTCAATTTGGCCTGTCTGGGAACGAGCTCGTACCGGGAGGGTCAATGGAACTAAATGCGTTCGGCTTAATTAAGATTGAGGTTTAAATTCTTACACGACTTATACACCACGTAGGTATTAAATACTATTATCTATAACTAGTTAACGTTCTAGGTATATTATGCAATTACACATTCGAGCGACAAATAATCCGCAATAAATTTGCTACGTTCGCGCCTGATAGTTGGTGTCAAGGGGTGACTTCTACTTGAGTGATAGGTCGACTGCAAGTTCACGCGCAATTAAAAAGATATTAAAACCTCTGACTTTTCACGCAGCAGTAGGAGTATTACTCTTGCTATCAATGGTATAAACGGTTCGGAATGAGCCTCCACCGTGGTCTGCGAATCTGACGGAGTATTCGTGGGTAGCTATTTTGGCACAATGCCTTCAAAAGCCATGAGTAGACCCGCAATAACCGTACAAGTTGACGAAGGAACAACCGGAAGAAAATATATTTGTAATAGGGAGACATAAACCACCCTCTCTGATGCAAAGCGTCCCCTAGCCGGAAGAATGCAGGACGTGCTTATTGAACAGTTCACGTGGAGCACAACCTTTTAGCAAATTTTAAAACCACTTTATGCGGTATCATATACTTTACCATCGGCCTGATTACCCCTTCAAGCGAGGAAATTTTCAGATGAGGGTTTATCTTCTCACTCGTGAACGGTTGATTTAGGACAAGCTTTCCGGAAGCGTTAAAATGCAACGGACCAATTGTCGACAGTTTCAAGTTATCAACGCCGGAAACCAATACAAAGTTATGCCCGCGAAATTGGGTTAAGGAAGTGTGTACATAGGAGGAGCGTTTACACTTCGAACGTTACAGGCCTACCAAATAAAAACCAGTTTGGCTACAGAAAAGAAAAGTCCAGTGTAGAAGCGCTGAAAATAATACAAAAGATATGGAAAGAAGAAAATAACAAAACCGTAAAAAACAGGAAAAAAATACTTTTTATAACAATAGACATAAAAAATGCAATCAACTCAGCACCGTGGGAAAAAATAATAGAGGCATTGAGTAAAGCTAGAATCAACGAATACTTACTAAACATAGTAAAAAGCTATTTAAGTCATATAAGTATATTAACAAACAATAACGAAAATATTACAATAACAACAGGGGTACCTCAAGGTTCAATATTAGGATCAATATTATGGAACATCACATATAACAAAATATTAAATATGAATAAAGAAAAAGAGGTAGAATTGATAGCTTTCGCAGACGACTTAGCAGTAATAGTAAAAGATAAATGTATACACAAATTAAAACAAGCAAAAAGAAAAAATAAAACAATAAAAATAAAATTTGGCAACAACGAAATAGAAAGTAAGGAACACTTAAAGTACATAGGAGTCTATCTAGAAAGGAATAACAAAAAAAGAACACACATAAACAAAATTATAGAAAAAGCAAATAAAACAATAAAAAGCCTGGGTATACTTACCCCAAAAATAAGTGGACCCAAAGAATGTAAAAGGAGGTTGTTGGCAACAACAGTCATGTCGTCAGTGATGGACGCGGTCCAGTATGGTGTGACATCCTAAAACAAAAACACTACAAAAACCTACTAATAAGAGTCAATAGAAAAATAAGCTTAGGCATAACCTCGGCATATAGAACGGCGCCGACGGTGGCGATTGAAGTAATTGCAAGCGTGGCACCAATCAACCTAAAGGTGGAAGAAAAAACACAAAATCACATTAAGAAGAATAAAAAAGACAAAGCAGAAGAAAGAAAGAGGTTATTACAGAAATGGCAAGAAAGATGGGACCAATACTCGGGAACGTGTAAGGTATATATAAAAAACATAAGTAAATGGATAGGAAGAAAATGGGGAAGTGTAGACCACTTCCTAACACAGGCAATGACCGAACATGGGGCATTTAATGCATACCTACATAGAATTAGAAAGAAAGAAGATAGCAAATGTGACCTATGCAAAGTAGAAGATAATACCGTACATACGATATTTGAATGTAATAAAATCAACGCCATCACAAAAGAAGCTGAAAAAATATGTGGACAAGAAATAAATAAATAGAACGTAGCAGAATTATTATTAGAAAAAAAAGAATATTGAAATAAAATAAAAAAAATGGTAAAAACGATAATACTAATAAAACTAAAAAAAGAAGGTAATAAGGAAAGAAGTAAAATATCCAGCAACACCTAGAAACTGCAGCAAACCGTAGGCAGTTTCGTAGTCCGCCTGCTTGAAGAAATGCCAAATAGGCGGTGCCGAGCAGGAGAACTTGTAAGGATAGAGGGTGGTTTTTAGTCGGTCGGCACAAACATCTAGCCAACCCAACACTCCCAGTAAATCTGGCAACCGGGGTCTGCTAGCAAATTTTTTTCTCTCTTCCCCCACCCAAAAAAATAAAAATAGAAAGTCCTTGGGCAATTAAACCTCGAATTCGGCTCGGTTTATAAACTTTGCCCGTGGTCTACAAGAGAGCACTTATTTACCTTGTTTTGAAACACACTATTTTTTCTCTATAAAATTTTGGAAGTGAAAATAATTTTACAATTAATTTTTGAATCGGGATATTCAAAATTGTGATTTTTAAAACAAATTTAATCATTAAGTTTCTCTTTCATATGTACAAATAAATTATATTTTGGGAGCAATACCTAATGAATTCTTTCGATACAATAGATTGAGTAATTTATTAACATGTTTTTAAAACAATATCTTATTGTTAATGCAACGAACAAGGCAGTGACAAAATATGTACATTTTGAGACACAAGAATGTACTTAGTCACTTTAAACATTTACATACACAATACTTTTTCTAATTTCTCGTAATTAGCATTTAGAGAGTTATGTAATACAACAAAAACATTCTCAATCCATAAGTAATTCTTACAACAAAATAATTAAACGCCTGTTTGTTAGGTGTCCTAAGACTCAGTCTCGTGTTTTACTACTGTAATTACCGCAATAGCTTTGCATAATTACTAAATAGCATTGTCACAAGTTTATACGAAGCCGCTATAAACTTTATCAAACAAATATCAGAATGTAAAAGCTTTTGGTTAATTATTTTAATTCACAACTTGCTTGCTTGAATTTCAACTGCATGCATTTACTTAAAACTTAAGCAGATTAGTTTCTTTTATTTCACGCGTACATAAATTAAAGAAAATGTTGTGGGACGACTCGGGAATTCATAAGAATACTAACGGACAATGAACTTAAAATGCATTTGAAAGTTTCTTATGTGATTCGAATACTTATTATCAAGTGTTTACTCTAAGATGATTACGAGATACGTAAATGACAATGTAAACTTTCATTAAAATATTTTTTAATAAACCGAAAATCAAGTATTTTATTTTGATTTTAAACTCTTCGTACATGTTTAAACTAAGGGTGGCAATGAAAATCGGTAAACCGGTTTAACCGTAAACCGGTTTACCGATTTTCAATTCAATCGAGGTTCTTACAAAAATCGAAAATCGTTTTACCGATTAATCGGCAAACCGGTTTACCGATTAATCGGCAAACCGGTTTATAAAGTCGGTTGGTGGAACCGGTTTAAAAAATCGGTTTGTTGAACCGGTTTGATAACCGGGTTGTTGAACCGGTTTAAAAATCGGTTTGTTGAACCGGTTTAAAATCAGTTTTTGGAATCGTTGTCAAAATCGGTTTGTTGAACCGGTGTTTAAAATCGGTTTGTTAAGCCATTTTATAAAACCGTATCATTAAACCGCTTTAAAAACTGTGGTTTGTAGAACCGTCTTGAAATTACGTACCTACAAATTTATATTTGTTTGACTTGTGTAAATTTGTTAATGTTTCAGTAAAAAAACTACGAAGGATTTTTTAGACGCATCAAATTATGAATTACATCTATTAAATATTATATCATAAATCTCTGGTTAAGTGAATTTTTAACGGTTTTTTATTTTTTAAATACGTTTCTTCATGGTTAAATTAACTATTATAAAAATAGGTAATTCAATTTATTGAAGAACATTAATTATGATTTTTCCGTGTTTACGTTTTACAATAGTAAAACTTTAATCGCTAGCCAAATAATACTATGACCTTGAAATGTAAAAACGTAGAAATATGCCAATATATCTGTTTAAAACATTTAAAATGTGCATCAAATATGCACTTTTTTTAAGTGGCTGGAAATGGTGTACAAAAACAAAGAATTTTGTAACAGTTTCCTTAACTTTTACAAAATATAATTAAAATTACATATAAATTAACGTTAACTTTAATCCATTAATTTTTTTTTCTAAATTATTACTGTTGAAATAAAATATTGTTGGAGTTAGTAAATTATAATTAACTAACAATAATTTTATCTATTTTTCTGTTGAATACGATATCTCAAAAACTGGTGATCCGATTTCGATAAAACTGGGTATTTCGAGGTTTTTTATAAATGCGGAGATTTTATCAGTTTTTGGGCATATTTCAAATAGCCAAAAAAGCACCTACAGAAGGGCGTTTTTTATTGTTTTCAAAACTATAAGTTATACACGTTTTTTCTAATAGAAGTAGTTTCTAATTTAATTGCGCACAACTTTTGTGCTTATTCAACAAGATACGATAATTATGTGACATATGTATTATTTTGTCAATATCTTCAAGAATGTTATTATACGACAAAAGTTATAAGGCAAAAGTTGTTATATTAATTCGTTATCTACAGTTAAAAAAAAAACATTTTTTTTTAAGTGCATAATTCTTTTTTTACTTCTTTGACTAAATTTTCTAGGTGTTCAAATTCCTGTCAATAATATCGAACGCAAAAGGTAGACCTGTTTGACCTTTGTATGCAGCTGTGTAAAATTCTTATTATTATTTACGAATTTTATAAATTGCTTTGAATTTTCGTGATTTTGTTATTTAAATATTTTTTTTTCTAAAACGTATATTGGCAGATGTCTTGCGAGCGCTTAGTTTAAATTACTAATCATATTTCTGCATCTAAAGTAATTGACTTTTGTGTCAAATGTACCTTTTGAAATACTATTACATACTTAGGTAAAAGTCTAAAATCTTTTTTTTCATTTAAAACGTGCCGTCATCTAATTTTTACAATTTCGCTTGCCAATATCACATTTAACAGCTTTAATTAAACATTGAAGTTTAGTTCTTTTACCATTGGCTTTATGCAAAACTTTCTTTGTCCGTTTAATAAAATAATAATTTTAGGGATTTGAGCCCGCAAATGGTTCATTTCCGGTCTAGTCTCAAAAAGTTGTCGTAGCAACCTTTTTCGGATTATTTTTGATTTTGAAGCATGATGATAATAAATTAAATAAAACAAACAATTTACTATGATACAGGAAACCTAGGCATTCTTTTGATAAACGCGTTTTATGATCACAATGAATGTTGAATGATAAATACTTTTTATTTAAAAATTTGAGGAGTTATAACAAAAAACATTGTTTGTTACACGTTCCCAAAAAGTTTTTTGGGTTCATTTGCTATTCCAGACTCGACTTCGCCTCGTTCCGAAACAGCAACAATTCGTCCAAAAATCTTTATTTTTAGAGAAAAACAGCTATTTTGTAACCAAGGATAATACCACTCTACTGCACGTATTACTAAAAACTTATTTGTTGTTTAAATAAATCATTGTCTTTCGCCATTTTAAATTGTATCAGATGTAATTTTCACCTTGAATTGATTCAAATTATAAAGTTTAACTTTAAAGAAAATATTATAAATCTCAAAGCTTCAACTAATTGCAGCAACCAATAACAATGACTCATTCCGTAAAAGGTGTTTACCAGATTTAAATCTCTAAAAACTTGTTATTTGAGACGTTCCTTTTAGAATATTCAACAAAGGGTTTACTGTAAAGAATTAATTTTTTTTCAATTACGTTTTCCACCAAGTTAATTTTAAATTTTATTCAAACAAATGATAAAATCATTTGAATCGTTTATGAGTTTTGATTGGGTATTATTGTAGTGGAATTTCACACACTAAAATATGTATGTCGTTTTCCTAATTAATAAAATGGTGGGTTAATTTTTCCCAGAAGCTTATTTATGTTATTCAAGTGAGTATCTGTTCTGCTAATAGTCTGCCGCCTTTATCATTTCTTCAAAAAAGCGAGTCTATCAATATTATTGTTTGCAATTGTTTCTATTTATTTATTAGACCTTTACAATTACCTAAATATTTTTTTACATTTTTTCATTTACTACTTTTGCAGTCGTTCGATGCCAAACTTTTTGTTTCAAAAATTTCATTTATGAAAATATAAATCTCTTTTTACTACGGTTTTTCTAAAAATATATATTCTTAGTGGTTGAATAAAAATACTGGTTCGCGTCAAGTCTTATTTGGCTTATTCGAGAACTGTTCCACTCTTACACTTTTGTTAGAGAAGCATTTAATATAATTTTTGTGTAAAAAAAGATTGTACCGCCTTTACATTTAACATTTAACTTTTACTGGTAATAAGTAATGCTGACAACATCTAATTCGTCAATAACAATAAATATGATTATATCGGGATAATTCATTTTGTAATTTAAAAATTAAATGATTAAAATAAATTCCAGTACGTCTGTTGTAATACAACATGTGTTTAGACACAGCAGCCGTGTGGTGTACATGCGACACAACATTGGCAGCCATAATATATAATTAATATTAGCTGGGTATGAAACAACTTCAATAAATATACAGTGCAAATCTCTAACTTTTAAAAAATATGATCGGACACGTCGATTGGTATTTGAAATTGTCCTTTTTTAATAAAAAAAAATTATACAGTAACTATCTCCCAAATTTTAGTTATGAAGTCATCGACTTGTTTTTTTTAATGGGAACCATAATTTTTTATAACTATTTTTAAAGAGTATACCAAGGTATACATTAGGGTGGCTGTTAATATAAACATGTTCGAATCGAATGCATTCCGACCCTTCATTCGATAGAAAAAAATTTGAAAAAAATTTAAACTGTCAATGAATCCTCTATCTTAATTAGAACATGTGCCTCTGGAGGTTTACATTTCCGCATTGATTACACATTGGTTTTTCCTACTTTGTTCTTGCTTAATATTTTCGGCACATAATAGGTCGCCGAAAATTCAAAAACCCTTAGAAATGTTTCATACAGATATGTAAATATATAAAAAAAATTGACATCTGTTAGACTGCGCAGAATTTTTCTGTATATTCTGGTCTGAAGAAGGTTGAAAATGACAAAACATCGACAAATCGTAATTTTACTGATTTCAATGGCTTTGTTTGTATTTTGTTTATTATTTACTACAATGCTGTCTAAAGTTTAATATGAATGCAATATTGTATGGATTTCACTTGTTATGCGCAGTAATTTTCAAGTCTAAATTGGGGTAAATTGAAGTGAGTCCAATTCGAGGGATGACTCTACCAAGGACTGAACTTTTTCAAAATTTTACTAAATTCAGAATGTTGGAAATTTTGTAAATTTAGAAATGATAAAAAATTTTCTCATTTTGGAAATTTTAATAATTTTGAAATTTACCAAATTTCAAGAGATTTTTAAATTTTACAAACTTTTGAAACTTCAATTCCAAAACTACCAGATTTTTTATACAAATTGTTTCATAGCAGTAGATTTTTTTGAATCAGGAAATTGTTTCCGATATTCATTAACAATTTGCAGTATGAATTGCTTCTGGTCTTTATTTCTCGTCAGAATATTATTATATTTTTCCATTAGACACATTGCCATCTCCGCACAATCATTAACGATTTTTAATTTTCTTATTATATTCAGACCGTGTTGAAAATTCTCATCCTGATTCCATCTTGACAGGTCAACATCGAGAAAACTTGTCCTAATTTCAAATCGTAAATCCATAAGTGACTTGAACATTTTTTTAGTGTCACCTGGAAAATTACGCGATGAATAAATGCAAACTCATGGAGCTTCTTTACAAATTCTAAATCATTATAGGCAGCTCTCACGGTTAAAGGAACAGCGGACTATGCTTTCAAGTATATCTCCAAAATGAAGATGCATACGTCCGCCAGTCCCGTTTTGTCTTTGGAAGTTAGATTGAATTGCTTTCTAAATAAATATATTTTCTAAGAATAAATTGCTTTGCTCATCTAAAGAGCGTGGTGATCAGCTCTAGGGTGACGCAATTTAATGCCACGGGCTGGAACGAACCCCAGAAATACTTGACTCAGTTCTAAAAGTTCTTTATAATCTTTACAAGACTGAGCGCGTACAAGTGTCTTCTTGATGAAAGAATTAATGTCTTCTGAACAATCTTCTAAGACTTTTTGCATCTTTTCATTCTCAAAACCAATGGTAAATGCGGTTAGGTTTAAATGTGAACTCGAATACACATCTTAAGACCAACTCGAAAACATGATGGCGACAAGGAAGCTATAGCAGTTCCTTTTCTAACCTCGTCTCCATCAAAACAGCGGCGCCCTTCCATTGGCCAAGATTATTTGCGGTGGTAACACAGCAAAGGGCCTTTATTTTATCGCATAGCTCCTAGCCATCTAGAACTTTATGGATAGGATCCACTTGGGCTGCTCTCGATCCCGACACCAATTCTGGTATTCCTAACATTTTTCTTCATTCCCATCGGAGATAACTACTGGTAACCTATACAATATGTCTCTCTTCACTAAATTTTGCAGCAATTTTCTATCCTAATGTAAAACTGTGGCCTTCAACTCGGCATCTTTAAACACCTTTTTAATATTCTGTGCTTTACATTTACGCAATTTCTCCCGGTATTTGTAAATCGAAGTTCTGTTAACAACTAAAGAATTTACATCCTGTCCTAAAGATTAAGCAATAGCAATAATTAAATGTACAGATTTTCGGTCACTCAATTGACATTGTTCCAAAAGGGTCACAGTTCCACGACTTTTCTTCGAGGCAGATGAGACATCTCCGTTTGGCGCAAGGTCAGGAAAGTCGTTCTGAAAATCTTCCGTTGAAATATTGAAATATGTCCAAATACTTTTTTGGTTTAAAATTCAAGGTGGTCCTTCATCATTAGACTCCCAGTCCACGTTTTGACCTTAAGAAAAATTGCGTAAGCTTAATGTTTTGATATTGCATTTTCTTTTTTAATATTTTGACCACATTTCGAAGCACTGATTGGTGTTTTTATGAGGTACTTACTGAATTGATCTTTTTTCTCTTCCCTTTTTTGTAGTCGTCTTTTTAAAATCGTTTCTTTTTCTGCTTGTGTTTTGTTTGAATATTGTAGTGGGATTGAAAATTGGCAATATAACCAACGCGATCAGGTTTCCTCTGATTGGACAAAAACTCTTTTTGCTCTTCACCGATGTGTTCTAGTATATTTCCCGATGAAACATCCAATAAATTTTGCAATTCAGATGTGAATTCTTCTTCTTTTGGAGTATTTGATGCTTTGCTTGCATTTCTGTCTAATTTTCTTCATAGAATTGGATTTGAGCAGACCCAAGTTGTAAGCGGAATTATGCCGACGCCCGATAATACGGAGCCCTACTTGATCGACAACACGTTGTGGATTTGAAAAATTCTAAATAACCTAAAAAATGCAACCAAAGTTATTAAAACCTGTTAAATGTTCAGCAACAGCAATTCTGCGCAATCCAACAGGCCTTAATTTTTTTTAGTTACTTGCGTATCTGTTTGAGACATTTATACGGTTTTTAAATTTTTAGCGACCTACTATGTGCCGAAAATATTAAGTAAAGACAAAGTAGGAAAAACCAATGATTAATCAATGGGGAAATGTAAACCACCAGAAGCACGCATTCTAATTGAGATAAAAGACACATTGACGGCTTAACATTTTTTCCATTTTTTTACTTTCGAATGAAGGGTCTGAATGAATTTTATTTCAACATGTCCATATTAACGGCCACCCTAGTATACATGGGTACCAAATTTTAAATTTTTTTACCCCTTGTTGTTTAATTGACAAATGTGTTTTAGTTTTAGTTTTAGCTGTTTTTTTTTTCCAAAATTTGACTAAAATTCCGTACTTAACTGAAACCCACAAAATTGATATTTTAAGGATGATTGGCTACGGACAAGAACGCAGAATGAAATTATTCATTTATTCACAGAGAAGTATTCAGAAATACAAATAACCATCGTCAAAAAATCAAAATTGACGTGCTTCTTCCTCTTTAAAAAAATCATCATGTACCCACTAGGCAGATAGCAAGGTACTTCAGTGGTAAGGACTCTTAAAGCGCAAGAATTTTACCTTTACAAAATAACAATCCTCCAGGTACTCTCTGAAGATGATCCGGATTTAAGGTTTCAGTTTTGCGAACAAATGATGGATCTACTAGACTGGAATGTTGAAACTATAGAAAACATCACATTTTCTGTTAAATTAACGTTTATGTTGTATGGTGAGGTAAATCATCAAAATTGTTGTTATTGGGCAGATCACAACTCATACCGGATGAGGGAAGGCCACACTCAGCAACCAGAAAAAGTTAATGTATAGGCAGGGTTTGTTGGAGATCGAGTTATAAGACTAATTTTATTCCAAGAAAATCTTAATAGAGCGGGATATTTAGAATTCTTGCACGAAAAGCTAATTCGGACTTTGACTATTTTTTTGAAATTAGAAAATATTTTAAACAACAAGGATATAAATTTAAAATTTGGCACTCATGTATTCCTTGATATACACTTTAAGAATAGTTATATAAAAACTATGGTTTCCAGTTAAAAAAATCGATGACCTCATAACTAAAATTTGGAAGATACTGTATAAAAAATTTTTTTTATCAAAAATAGTACGATTTCAAATACCAATCACGTGTTCAAACAGATTTCCTAAATATAAACTATCTTTGCTTATCTGAATTTATTCCAAGTTAGAGACTCTCACTGTATATTCAATTAAGTGTTTGACAAAAACCTATCATACTAAAACCAAGTATTACATCATGGCGCTGTAGATAGGAGAAAAGAGAAAAAATCAAACAATCCGGTAAAAATACAGAACAATTATAAGATAAGGAATAGATGTCAAGCACGTTCTAATTAAGATGTGTTAAGATGGAGTTCTTAACCCAACCAAAAGAATTAATACTTGCTGGAGACGCTGGTATAAATTGGAAAAAATGAAAAGGATGTTTCAACACTTATATTTTGGCGACCAGTTGCAATCTGTAACGGTTGCAGTTTACAAACAATAAGAAATAAAATAAAGTGAAGGCTCTAGCGATGCAACCTAGAAAAAAAGAACAATAATATTGGGCTTGAAGTAGCCACTAAATTCGTGGAAGATCCCGTATTTATAAGCGTTAACACAGCAGTGTCTAGCTGAGTCAGTGAGATGGGGAAGGTCCTTAAGGGAACCAAAAGAAATAGCTGCGTAACAAAGCGCCACCTGCTGGGTACACAGAGAGAAATAAAACCGACCAACAAGAATTTAATAGGTTTTACTTAGAGTCTACTACGCTACAACAAAAAAAAATCAAAGAAACAAAAAGACATACAAATATAGCAATTACAATTTAAAATAATAGAAGAATCTGGGAGAAATGAGAGATTCTGTCGCATAAAACTTGTGTGCATTAGCAACAACCAATTACTTAGAGTTCGCGTTCAAATATGTCACAATTCCGTTATGTTTTTGTTTGTTTAGGCCAAATTAAAAATAGAGTACCAATTTAAAATTGGTGATTAAGGAAACTCAACGTACACACGTCACTTACACACGGTGACTAAAAAAAAACTAATATTACACTTGTTCTAATACCCAGCTCCCGCCAATTCAAAAGGCGTTTTGTTTTAGCTTAACCTACTGTAATGACAACGCCCCAACTCTGAGGGAGTGGGATGGAGACTACCCCCAAATAACAATTCCTTTTAAATAGTAGGAATACAACCGCTTGATGTCACGTGTACTTGAGTTTCGAACGCATGCAAAATGAATAAGTTCCTTAAAACAATAACTTAGCTGTGTACTGATGCATGTAGTTCTGATGAGGAAGGTCCTTGCTAACGACAGCCAGTTGACAGCTACTAGAAGATCAGTAGGATTTCTCTGAGATGTATGAGACGACACAGTTCTGGAAGCAGATCGTTGCCTTTGTAATAGCAGAAACGCAGTGTGCGCGATTTACAACCGCTGGAGTATAATTGGCCGGTCAGCTCCGAGGTTGGCGACAGCATGGTAACAGGCACGTTTTGTGTAACAAAATATTCCCTATTGCTTGTTCCAGCGACCCCAGGAATTATCCAGACAGTAAGTAATGAGTAGAGGCTGAGGTCAAGACACGTGCTAAAGCATACGTTGTAATTAGCAATTAACACAATCACTAAACGAACCAAAGAAATACCAAAAAAACACTTACGTCAAAAATCGATCGGATTTATATTTTCACACTAATTTATTGTGCAATTATTGAAGCCACACTAAAATTTCACATGTAATGTTTAGCTTCGTGAAGCACCGCCAACCGTCTCTAAAAGAAAGAGAGAGTCCCAAGATATCTGTCTGCCCGTCGTTTTAATTAAAAATTCCAAATAAACCGATCCACCAATAGGAAAAATCGTTGCATGCGCGGTAAATTTGATTTTCATCGCAACGCGCAACTCCCGCGACCCACGTCCGTGCTCGAGTATTTCTAATCGTAACAAATCATAAAGAAAAAAAATGTGCAAGCGGCACTTCTATTACATTGTATACGGAAGAAGCCAGGGAAACTACAAAAATTAAAGAAAATGCAATAAAGTGTGCAACGTCAAAAATATAACAGAAGAATGCAAGAACTAAATGAAACCACTTTTTAGGCGATTTAGGACATTTTACTTCATAAATATTGGGTAGTATGCGGAATTTTTGACAAAAAGGTTAAAAACTAGATTTATAAAAAGCAATTTGTAAAGCTGCAGAATTTACAAATAAGCACATCACGGAGTTACTTGACAAAAACAATAAATTAAGTGTAGCGACAATAGAGACCGAAAAGTGGCAGGTAATATCCAAGAACCTCAAGACAAATACACGGAAATAAAAACATCAAAAAATGATCAAATGTCAACAACCTGGATTTGGAAGAGAGTCCCAAGCAAGCAAAAATTATGGAGCATCAACTTCAAGAAAAATAAAAAGAATGTAAATATTTTATGGACATGGACAATAAGTCATAATAATGAATTCAATAAAATAAAAGTTTATTAAGTAAAATCCCGGGTTTAAAACTTAATGACGAAAAAGAACCAATTAACTTAATGGTAGACAGTTTTAAAAATGGTATAGTGTTACGCCATGTAACTCGAAATGCAACACGGCGTCACAAAGTGCCTGACTAACTCAAAGGCGAGTGCGGGGTCTAGAAAGATGTCTCTCACTTACCCTTATAGATGACTAAAGGTCTTTATGACGCGTCCGATTTGCTGTTTTTTGGGCGACACCCAGATCTTTTCTAAATGTACACAAATGCTTACTAAAAATTCGGAAAAACGTAAACAATTGAAAGAGAACGTTTTTAAAGAAGAAAACATAAAATACGTGTGGTTTTTTATTGAAATCCAAGTATATCTAAAACTCTTCCTTAAGAAGGATTATACCTAAGTACTATTTACAGGTTCATAAAGTTTGTAAACAAAACGGGACTGTGGTCTTTATTTAAAACAAAATATTACATTAACATCAACTTAAAATTTACCATTCCAAACCACAAAACTACAAACAACAAAAAAAAAGCACGGACGTCTTATCTTAATTTGGCCTATTCTTAAATGCGCCACCAAACACAATAAACCATAATTATTTGAAGTAAACAATCACTTACTTAGGGTTTTGTTGTTTTCTCCTATTAAATCCATCACTTTGGAAGTCGTTACAATAAGTTGTTGAAGGATCAGGAGATTTCTAAAATTGGGTCGTAGGTAAAAGGGAAACTAGATGTCTGCTAGTGCTGCGTTGCTTTAACTCCTGTCAAACAAAACTTCCCTTTAAGATTGCGCACAGTTAATTCCTTGCACTGTTTTATAAATATTACTTTAATTAATTAGTTACTCGAAAAACTTTCACGCCCGTATTTAGTTATTAGCGATTGTTATAAATACAAATAACAATTATTCTCCGCTACAGTTTTGGTACATGTTTTAGTAACATAGTACTTTGTCGTTTTAATCTGTTGATCAACTACTGGTTACAGACTAATTTTTATTATTTATGTACAAACTCGAGAACGTATTTTCCTTTCCCGATTCCTATATGAACGAAGAACACTACAAAAAAATTAATAGGCCAACCGTAGGTGTAATTTTATTATTGGGTTTAGATCACATAAAATACGAGACTTTACGTTTAAAAATAAAGCGACTTTCACGCTTGTCATGAAACAAACGAGGGGTTTATTGAGTAAGTGAAGCAAGATGGTGTCATGTAGCTCAGACTTCTGTAAGAACCTTTGATAAAAACTATTGAAATAACCATTTTTTTTAAGTTTAATAGTGAGCGCGACGGATTTAAAAATATCAAAGAACAAAGAAATAATTATTACCGGGCGTGGTATCGAAACCATCTGTGCTTTTTAACGTAAACAAATCTTACATAACATTTAGTACAACCTACTTAAAACAAATACTTTACTCAGGTTAAAAGAATTTACGCGTAAAAAAAAAGAATGTTTACCAAACAGGTATTGCATTAAATAATTGAAGCTGAGATATTTCTTTAGTCAAAATTTTATAATGTTCTCTGCAACCGTTTGGTCGAAAAAAATAAACTATTTCTATAAAAGCATTGTTTCTTATAGAAAATGCAAATTTTAATTTAATTAATTTTTCGTGTTTTTAAATTTATCACTTCATTACTCGTAAGCTAAGGATTAAATAAAAAAAGTATTCTTTACGAATTAAAGAGCGAAGCTTTTTGATTCCGATAGTGCTTTTAAAAATATTTTATTACGATACTTTCTTGTTGAGAGAAAGTAAAAACGCGTATAATAAATAAAAACTTAGACGGAAAGCTCAGCATTAGGATAACGCCTGAGCTCGGAGAACAGTGCGGTGCGGAAGATGATCGACGTTCACATCTCGAATCACTTAAAGATTTTGTAGCTGTGTTAATTTTTTAGTCATAACGACGTTATTATTTTACTAAAAATATTTTTTAAAGCACTGTCGGTATCAAAAAACCTGACTCTTTAATTTGTTCCTTAGTTTACCAGTAATGGAGTAAAAAACATAAAAAAACGGCAAATTAATTAAATTAAAATTTGTATTTCCCATAAGAAACAATGCTTTTATGGAAATATGTAGTTTATTTTTTTACGACCAAACGGTTACAGAGAATTATTTAATGCATTACATAACTCAAAAATTTTGAATAGCGGACTTTTGCACAAGACAATTTTTGGACAACTTTTTTGGAAGTTTATTTTTTTAAAAGCTATCGATATGGCTAGGTTTTAGCTTTTAGTCTTTAAACGCCTACAGAATACACATTTTCAGTCACTGAATTCTCTACTAATACTTATTATCAAGTGTTTACTCCAAGATACTTAAATGACAATGTAAATTTTGCATTAAAATATTTTTCAATTAACCAAAAAATCAATTATACAGTGTGATTCATGGCTATTAAACATAGGCAAAGAACGGGTTATTTAGATCAAAATATAACCATAGAATCCAATATGCTTTAATAAAATATTGCTGAGGAAAAAGATACAAGGCGTTAAAAATTAAATTTTTTTTTCTAAATAATTTTATTGTAAATTTATCAATTTTATCAAAATCGATAGAGAAGCACAACTTTAGACCAAGAATATTATTTTATGTACTACTTTACATTTTGTTATAGGGGCGACAAGTGAATGCTTCCTGATGATGAAATCGACTGGTAACTTTTTTTGACAAAGTTTTTTACTTATTTTTACTAGAAAATATGACGTAAACATCATTTCTACATAATATTGGTACGCCTGTTTAAACACGATAATTTCATCCGTTTACGAGAAAAACGCGGTTTAAAAATTTCTAGTCTCAGAAAGGGATTTTAAGTAAAAGACAATAAAAAAATTTGTAAGGCTGTTATTTCTACAATAAAGCCAAATTAAAAAAATAAATTAACACAAAAAAGCAAACTTATATTAAATGTTATACGTAGCCTCCTTCGGCTTCAATGTCTCTTCTGATTCTTTTTAATAAAGGACAGCAATATTTTATTTAGCCATATTGGGTTTTATGGTCATATTTTGGTCTAAATAACCTTTAGCCTATGTCCCAATAGTTATAAATCACCCTGTATTATCTAGGATTTTAATTTGATTTATATTGATTTTAGACTCTTTGTAACTATTTATACCTGGTCTAATGAGATATTCAAAACATTATTGATTGTTTACTTAATTACATTTCTGCACAAAGTTTAGAAAAAAATACTTACTTCGCTACCCTTTTCTAATAAACCTATGGTAGGAACCACTACTTTCAAAAACAAGATAATTTAAAAAGGCGGTTCACGATGCATTAAGTCGGGTCAAATCGCATCATGTCAAAAATCCAAAAAACCTCACAATTTACGATCCTTTTTCAGTTTTTCACGATTTTAACTGCGAAGGACTAATTTTTACGAAATTATGTTTCTATTCACTTTTAAAGTACATTAAATTTAGTTCAATTTTAGACCAAAATAGTTGTTACCAGACTAACGGTTTTGCAAAAATCCTAACCGGGTAGTTACTATGTCAGCACACATGTTTAGTAGGTTTATCTGTCATCACCTTGTCACCAATCGATTCTAAGTTTAATTGTCTTGAAATTAAGAGCATGATATTATGCTACTTTTTTGCACAAACATAATTTCATTAATATTTTCCAAAATTGCAAGTTTACTTTCTTACAAAACCTATGATTACGCTATCATTAGTAGATTTAAATAACAAAGAGCTTGTATACATTTTACAAAGGATTAAATTTTGAAACAAATATGTCAGGTTTCACTGGTTTATGATGATTAATTACAATAAAAAATGCAGCAAAAATATGGTCTTAGTTTAAACATTTTAATAGCAGCAAAAAAATGAGGTGATGATTTGGCGTTAAAAATTAAAGATCACTTTTTTAAACAAACTGATTCAGTAGCAGTAGACGCAAAATACCACCTATTTTGCCAAAAAAAAACACAAAACAGTGTAAAAAAGGGGAGGTCGCAAATACAATACTTTTGATGATGCCATGGAAAAATTTTTTGCATAGAACGATAAAAATTGTATGTTTAAGAAGTATGGAAAAGTATAATAATTTGCTTCAAAGTGCTTTTAAATAAACTGTTCTTTGTTTTAAAAATACAGCACACAATGTTCTGACATTCACTTGGAACAATTATTAACATTTAAATCTCTAGCAAAATATTGAGAGTTGTTAAGGCCGCTGCCGAAGTAATACGAATAAATATTTGTACACAACCCTTTCACAAGAGGTAAATTAAGTGATTCCCAAATTTTTTTGACTGCATTAATTATAAAAAGACAAACATGTAAGAATCCGACAATGCTATAATTCAAATTTGCCGCCGAGAAAGAATTATCTCACGACATAAAATTTGCATTGTCAGACACAGACGTCGTGCGCACCGTTTCACTTAAAATTATCCCCATGCAACTGCTGTCCACTCTTCCGCTCGAGATAAAGCCTCCAATATAAGCGCGAGCGCAATGCCAAAAAGGTACTTTTAAGTCTGACTTCCTATTAGACTTCTAACCCGACTTTTGATCCAACTATCCGACTTGAACCCCGTCTGCATTAGTGCTGAATCCCAAATATAAAACCGTCTAAAGATATCTGCCACTAACTCTAAGACCGCTGCAAATGCTGATTAAATTCGGTACGTGCTCAGCAACCTCTAACTCTAAGACTGCTGCAAATGCTGATTGAATTCGGTACGTGCTCGGCAACCCCTAAATCAAAAACCGCTGCAAATGCTGATTGAATTCGGTGCGTGCTCGGCAACCACTAACTCTAAGACCACTGCAGATACTGATTGAATTTGGTACAAGTGTAGCACTAAACCCTCTTGACCTCCAAAAAACCCCCTAAAAACAACCACTGTTAAACACCCAAATAGCAGGCATCTACTTACCCCAAACCCGAAGCGTTGTAGCTGATTTCCTCGGTAGCAGTTGCTTTTCTCCGACACTGTTCCATTTAGAACTAGCCGCTTTGTATCACTAACCCCTAGACGGTAGCTAATCTATTCGATAGCACTTCATAGTAGGCGTGTTGATAGACGTGGCCCTAAGCGAAGTATCACAGCCACAAAACCGTCGTCGGCCACGAGCACCATACTTTGCATCCGTACACGGCTCGCTCCCCAAACAACACCGTATGAATACAACTACCAGGTAACCTGGGCACGTTGAGACCGACTTCCGTCGTTTGCCAAGCCGTAAACTACAATAATAAACGCCGTGGTGTATGCTAAAACAAACAAGCGCCGTAGATAGCTGTGCTAACTAGTAACCTTATAAACGAGTGTAAACGACCGCCACCGATAAATAATAAACACTTACCGGTTAGAGTGAGACACTAGCACCAGGCCCAAAAATCGCCTAAATCCGCAACCCAAGTATTTGTTTAGCAAGAAATTTCTTTGCGGCACTACAGTCCGATTGGCCGTGTTTCCGTTGCCGCAGTTTTGAACAAAACTCGCAAGAATTGTAATCAAATCCTATGTATATATATATAAAAACTCCTAACTTTGTAAATATTTGTAAATAGACATCTTAAAAGCAAACCCTGGGCATTTTTCCTTCGATTGAAACTACCCGCGTGCATATAAATTTTGTTACGTCACGTTTTACATTCCAACTACAAACAAACCTGGTAAGTGAGGAATATAAAAGGTGCGCGTTTACAAACACAGCACACAGAAAGAAGCGTATTGCTTTTGCACATTCAGTAATAGCATCAGTGAGATCTTGGTCATTCGCTTCTTTCTTATTGCATGAAGTCTGTGTACTCTTGGATTTGCAGCAGCCTGTTTTAATACCTTAGTTTTTGAAACCTCAGTTATCCTGCAACAGATAAACTCTTATTGAAGCCATTAACCTTTGTGCAATTTGTTTTTGACAAATGCGGATTTTAACTTACACACAATTGATAGGTTCGAAACCTTTGACGCAATAAGAGATTTAATGATTGTGACTCCTTTTTATTCGGTAGGTATGTCCTGAAGTATTGATGCCCCGATATAGAAAAAACATAACGGCTGTTAAAATCCCCCTATCAGTGAATGGTATGGTTTCATAGAAGAAACCACACAAAACACATCGTTTCAAACATCCAAAGCTTTTTTTGCTTGTCGTTTATTAACAACCCACCATCACACTACGGTACCATACTCACAAACTAGTCGATTTTTCAATGAGAAATGTCGAATTCATAGACAAAAAAATCGCATTGTAACCTTTGATCAACGATGGTTCATTAAAGCCAAACAAGTCGTTGAAAACTGCCGCGATAGTAATTTAAGCAACGTTGGGGAAAGGTTGGGTGGTTGCCACTTACTCATGTTTTTCGTGGGTACAATTGGCGTTACTATGAGAGAAAACTGATTGAAAGAATTACTTTTAGGTATTTACGCGGAAAACAGCATTGATAAGATGTTGTCGCCACCTTTATGCTAGTATAATACAACTAACTTTAGTAGATAACTATCCAATTGACTGAAGAAGATGAAAGCGTTATAAAATAATTGGTATGTAATCAGTAATTCTTACTTTCAAAGGCAATGCACAGTTTCTAATAGTTGTAGCAAAATTGAAGAGTGTCTTTCACTTCAAATTAACGGCTCTATTGTAGATTCATTATTTTCAAATGGTGAAGTAGATAAAGCAATTTATCAAAGAAACGTCAGGGAACTAAAATTTACATTTGACGATAACTCAGCAAATGCTACCTTTTCTGAGGCAGGTCACCTGTTTTATGCCAATTGTTCCTACTTATGTGTTCAGGATATGTTGAGTTTAGATACGAGAATGTATTATCGCAAATATTTACTTTTTAATTTTACAATCCGACGCTGTCATGGGCTGGCATTTGGTCCGGTATGTTTATAAAATACATGAAAGAGCTATAGAGGGTTTTACAATGTGTCGTAGAATTACTGCTAGCGTACTTGCTTGATGAACGTTACAGATAAGCTTTTCAATGATTTTCACCGAATCCTCCTTTCCTTATCATCGAACCTATCACGTCAATAAGAAGTAGTGTGGTAGAAGACGCATTAGTAAATTGCCACATGGCACTGAAGTTACGACAGGAATCTTTGCTAGTTGGGCAAAACTTTCGAGATGTCAAATTAAAACGAAACAACAAAGTCGCGTCCCTACGGTTTACTATAAAAAACAACGCCGGTTGGTGGAACAAAGATGACATGTGAGCTTCTAACTCTGTTTTATGAATTATGGTTTTTAAAACAATCTGAGGAAGATTTGAAACTGTGTTTCATTGTAAACTATTACAAAGCTATTTTGATATTCACAGAAAAAGGGCACAAAATTGGCTTTTTATGCCGCATTTGAATCTATGAAGATGTCTGGGAACCCTACAGTATGACGGTCGTTTGCTCTACAATGTTGTATGGCCTCACCAATCCTCGTTTGAGGTAATATGTGCAACATACATTCAATATCTTATTAAACACTATGGATCAAAAGTTGTTGTATCTTTCATGGCACCGAGAGTTCGACCGTATTTGCAAGCTTCTACAATCTCTCAAATTTGATATGACGACAACAAAATTGCTCTCAAGTGATTTTTTTTCTAACAAAAAAATTAAATTCAGTTAATTAGTTCTTTGAAAAAACAAATGATCCAATAAAATATTCAAACATTGCAAGCGACAGAAGTTGCCAACAGACTAACGATAACAATTGCGATTTTTTCATCAACTACTGACAATGTTGTAATTGTTAGTGAAGATGTGGATTTAGTAGCCAAACCGACGAAACATATTTTTGTATATTTTTTATAATGTGGACTACACCAACATGTATTTCAAGTATGACTGCATCTTCAATTTTTGAGCAAGGTAAAATAAACTTTTTTAAAACATCAAGATCGTTATAAAGTTGCTACAATTTTTTTTTACACCAACAGCAACTTGGACAATATTGCAGCTACAGGCAAGCACACTACAATTGCTTTTTATGAAGATCTGCGCAGAATTTAAAACCTGGGCGGCTTGGCAAAAACTGCAGTAAAAACTAATTTTGACTTAGTGAAGTTTCTTCCCACACAAAATGAATTCTGATTTTACGCTTTACGCACCTATTACCATGTACAATTAAAGTGTTAACCAGTTAATTGAAATTGATTTAAACAAGTTTTTACACAACTTCAAAAGTGGTTAATAGTCGATAAGAACCCTCTTGTCTGGAGGTGACTGCGCAGTTCCCAAGGTCTCCGTCTAAAAATTATAGAAATAGACGCACATCTTATGGAGTTTATCTTCTGTGGTTATGGCAGTGGCTGCAGTTGCAGAAAGGTTTGGCTCTATTGCTCCATAATTTGTATTTACTGCGAGGGAGTTTTGTGTCTAACTTCAGTAAGCCCCTGGTTTGTGTAATTTATTTATCAATATCGGATGAGTTGCCGGACGAAGGTTGTTTCTTAAGGTTGAGATTGGGTTGGTTTGACGGTTATTCTTACTTACTTCTTACTTGTTTTGATTTTAACTCAAAAGGCCTCAATCGATTGATGTGGTTTAAGAATACAGTTGCAGTTTTATTGTGTAGATACCGTCAGATCGCCACTGAAGATTATTATTCAAAAACTACGAGTTTGATAGCGGGAAACTATTGCAAATTGTCGGTCTTGACCTGTGTGTTTTGAAAGATTTCACTTGTGAGTTTTGATGGTTGTTCCATGACATCAGGTTTCAGTACGTCCAGTATTATTCAAATCTGACAACTTACAAAAAATTTGATGAGCATTTTTCCATTGATAAGTGGCGTTGCTCTGTAATGAAATAAAATATTTATAACCATTTTCTTCATGGTTGAAGATTCATTTTGCGTAGCAGCTAGTCGCTACTTTGGTGTTTATATATTTTTTTCAGTTGAATCGTTGATAGCTGGTGCAATAACTTAAGAAGGATTTCAGACACTGCACAAAAACTTCTGCATTCTTTACTGATCGCATTATCGCTGACTAGGACGTCTGGAAATCCGTTTCTCGCAAAAACTTCTTACATCAAAATGATTTTTGACGAAGATGTAGGAGTTGAAGTGCGAGGTAGGATTTCTGCCCAATGCCATTTTGCATCTACTATAATCAGCTAATCAACATAGATCCAATTATTTTTCGGTTTTATCTACTGGTCACAACTTTAGTAGTAGTTTGATTCATGTAAATAGCAGATTCACAAACTTCTTAACACTGATGTTGATAGACTTTTTAGTTCCCCTTTGCAAGTTGTGTGGTGCTCTTGATAGACAGTCAACGTTTGAGTTCTCTACACCTTGAACTATTGAATATCGAAGACAGAAGGAAATGCAACATTTTGCTGCAAGCGGGCGGATGTTATCTTAAGTATTTTTAAATTTAGAACTGGTAATTCAGAGTTAAAAGGCACAATGACTGTATTGCTGAAAATCTCTTCTTTTAACTTGAAAATATAGTACAAGAACTCGATTTGTTTTTCAAATCAATTACATTATCGTCGATTAACGTGCAAATAATATGTTTGCAGTTGTTTGAGACAAGTCTCCAAGTTTGCTGCTTATTCTTTTTTGGGTTGACAGTGTACTCTAATGTCGTCGTAGTAATATTCTCTGTTAGGAACGTTTGTAACAATTTGATCAATGTAATAGCCAGGATTGTTTTGATGCTAAAAGATAAAGGATGCATCCGGTAGGTATCACTGTGGGTAGTAATCGTTTGAATCCCACTTGATTGTTCGTCGCACTTGAAATAGAGGTATACCTTGTAAAGATCGAGACGGTAAAAGTATTTCGATTTCATAATAATCACTAGTGGTGATGTCCAGTCACTTGTAGCAATTTTTGATATAATTTTTGCATGCTCCAAAACGTCAAGTTTTTAAGTTTTTAATCAACGCGGTCAAGGAATGCATGGGTGCGTTTTACAATTATTTATTTATTTATTTGTATGGTAATGTATTCTATCAAACCCGACAGCTTTCTTTGATTTTGTCTTTTTTAAAGCATGTTTTAGCTCTTCTACACTAAAAGGTCTGAACATCTCTTCTGATGTAAGTGTTGAATTTCAATTCTTTTGTAGACAATTTTTTCATCTTAATCAAATACTGGTGTTGCATTTTACCGAAACTTGAGTGATACTAAAATCCTTGAAACGATTGAATGTGTTTCCTTTAAACACCTCACAGATAATGTATTAGGAAAGTGAGTGTCATTTTTTATCTCGGATTTGCTTTTGACATACTGAACATACCAAGTGTAAAAACCGTTTGCATGTAAGTTCTGAATTAAATGGTTGCTGGTTGTAGTAAGGTGTGACATCAAGATCTCGGGCTGGATAAACTATTTCTGGCCTTGACTGTGTCATACTTCGTTGTAATTTTTAACAACCACATGGTGGTGGAATGTCTGGTTGTCTGCTGCCCTAATCAACTCTGTTGATGGGAACTGCAACAGCAGTTGATTTCAATGCAAAGACAGAGGGGTTGATCTTAACAGTTTTTTTTTCATTTTCACAGATAGAGTTCTTCTTCAATCCTTGCACAAACTGAGCCCGTAGCAATATGTCAGCAATGGAAACTCTATAGGTACATAGCGAAATTAAATTACAATCCACTATGTCATCTCTAAATGTAGTCATGAATTTTGAAATTGATTGATTATTATCAATTTCATGAATTATCAAATTGATAAATTCTGTGTAAGTTTTGGTTTGTAAGAAAATTGGGAGAGTAACAATTGTGCACAATATAGTTCAATAGTTACAACAGCTTTCATTACTAGGTAATTTCTGTTTGTAGGTTTTGAAAGACTCCTTGGTTGAAACGAATTGTTTGAAATTATATATAAAAGCAAAATTGATACTTGAGCTTTGTTTTTGGTCTGGTAGCTGTACTATTCTGAATTGAAGATAAAAATTTTATCATAAGGGCATTTTGCTAGTCCATACACTCTTGCAACTGATTTGTATCTATCTTACCTAATAGTTTTACCTCGTATTCCAATTGTTGTAATGTTGACTGATAATAAAACCCAATCGGGATTTCTATAATATTTATTTAAAAGTAGAATAATTTTTGGATAAAATTATGACACATAGATTTTAAGTGTGTCATAATTGATGCTCTATGATTGAGCAACGCCACATGGACAGAATAGTAACGTACGAGGATGTATTGATATCTAGTTAGCCTAGACCAGTTCCTTACATAAACAAAATATTGCGTTACCATAGCAACGAACAATAACTTATTAAAAGTGTCAGTGTAAAGTTTGACGTCAAAAAAGTAAACCAGAGTCACGCAATAAATTAAATGAAAAAAGATGTCTACCGAAATTGTGAAAATCGAAAATTGGAGTATCGAGCCATCATCAAGTACCTGTATTTAAAAGGGTTAAGAGGTAAGCAGATTTACAAAGATATGCTTAATACCCTTGGTGATCAATGTCCTTCGTATGCGACCCTCAAAAATTGGAATGCAAGCTTCAGAAGAGGTAAATTTTCCATTGAAGATGATGACCGATCGGGAAGGCCAGTTTCTGTGTCAGTCCCCGAAAATATCGATGCAGTTCATGACATGATTTTATCAGACCGTCGAATTGGGCTAAAACGGATATCTGAAGCACTGAATATTTCATACAAATGTTTGAATGTTGACCAGGGTAGAAGCATCGCGTTCGATCTGTGCTCGATTTGAAAACGATGTAGACTTCTTAAACCGAATTGTTACTATGGATGAGACTTGGGTACATTTCTACGATCCAGAAACAAAGCAACAATCGATGGAATGGCGACACTCTGGTTCTCCAAGACCTAAGAAGTTTCGTGTCCAAAATCTGCTGGAAAAGTTCTTGCTTCAGTTTTTGGGATTGCCATGGAGTAATCATGATTGATTTTTGGATAAGGGTAGAACAATAACTGGAGATTACTATTCGACATTACTGACCACTCTACGGAAAATATTAAAGAGAAAAGACGCGGAAAGCTATCCAAAGGTGTTTTGTTTTTGCAGGACAACGCCCCTGCACACAAATCTCATGTTGCCATGCAAAAAATTCGTGATTTAGGGTTTGAATTACTAGAACACCCCCTTATTCACTCGATTTGGCTCCGTCCGACTATCACCTCTTTCCTCAACTGAAAAAAGTTTAAAAGGTCGTACATTTTCTTCCAACAAGGAGGTAATAGAAGCTGTGGAGGTCTGGTTTGCAGAGTAAGAAGAAATATTTTTTAAAGGTCTAGAGACGTTGCAGGTTCGCTGTAATAAATGTATCCAATTAAGAGGAGAATATGTTGAGTAATAAAATATTTTGACATTGAAATTTTGTTTGGTTCTATAGTAGGCTAAGAATTTTTCAATATATTCTCGTATTGCTTCCACTTGTTACATTTTTTTCTACTTATATTATGAGTTTGTGTAACGGTTGCAGTTCACAAATAATAATAGATAAAAATAAAATAACGGCTCTAGCTAAGCAACCAAAAAAACAAAAAACAATATTTTGTTCGAAGCATCGTTCTAAAGTTGTGGGAGGTCCTGTATTTATATGCGTTAGCACAGCAATGTCCAGCTAAGTCAGTGAGATCGGGAAGGTCCTTAGGAGAACTAAAAGATATAACTGTTGCGTAACGAGGCGCCACCTGCTAGGTAACGGAGATAAATAAAATCGATTAACAGGAATTCACAAGGTTTTACTTAGAGTCTAACTCGCTTCAACAAACACAAATCAAAGAGAGACAAAAGACATATAACTAGCACATCCAATTTAAAATATGAGGAGGGTCTAGGAGAAATGGTTGAGTCTGTTGCATGACTTGCGTGCATTAACAATAACCGACTAATTATAGTCCGCCTTCAATTATGTAGTGATTTAGTTAAGTTTTTCGTTTATTAACCTTAAAATTAAAATAGCGTACCCATTTTAGATTGGTGATTAAAGAAACTTGGTGTACACCGGTCACGTACACGCGGTAACTTAAAAACTAATAGTACACTTGTTCAAATACGGAATGTTATATTTGGCCGTGTATCTCTGAAGTCGGCGACAGCATAATCGTAGGCACGTTTTGTGTCACAATAGGGTTTCTAATTGCTCGTTCCAGCGTCTCCAGGAATTACCCAGACAGTCAATTTTGAGTAGGATATGAGGTCCAGACACGTGCTAAATCATACGTTGTAATTAGCAATTAATAAAACCGCTAAATCAACCAAAGTAAAATTGGTCGCATTATATTTCCACACTAATTTATTGTGCAATTATTAAAGCCACATGGCAATTTTATATGTAGTTTTTAGCTTCGTACAGCACGGCGAACCGCCCAAGGAGAAGAGAAACATGTCGGTCCGTTGCTTCGAGTAGAACTCCCAAAATTTAGATTCACCAATAGGAAAATTCGTTTCAATGCGAAGTAAATTTGGTTTTTGTCGCAACGTGCAATTTGAAGATTTTGAACCGTAACATTTGATTTTTCATTGTTTTTATTTGTTTTTTTCAATTTATTATAATTATCTAATTCCGATTGATTTTGGTGCAGTTTACTTAAAATGCAATTTAGAATGTATCAATAAATTAATTAATTATTTATAGTTATAATATTAAATCTATCCAGTCGAAGGACCACATCCTTATTAAAAATGGTAACTCCTATACTTATATACTAAAAATTTATTATTACATTAACGTTTGATTACCTGTTAATTAAAATAAATTAAAATAATATTTAACAGAAAACTTTTTTTTTGACGGTAGTAAAAATGACGAATTATCGACTTTTTATTTGGGATTAACAAAAACTAAAGCAGAAGTAAAGTTTGTTAATAAACTGAAATGTTATACGTCGGTAGGGTTTTGTGTTTTCCAGTTTATCGTATCCCGTATACATTACCAACTTTAAATTTATTAATAAAAGTTCTATACAAAACACCTTCTACAAGCCATTCAAACTTTAGTTTAGTACAAAAAGTTAACGTAAATATTTTAATTTACGGTTTATTCTGTATATAAAAATTATTAATGTATAATGCAATTTTATTTCTAAAGTTATTTATTTGGCGATTATGACATTTCTCATAGTTTTATTTGTGTTTCCAAGTAGGATGAAGTTATTCAATAATATTTTATTACAAATATAAACTAAATATTTTTTTGATGTTTGTTTTTAATATGTTAACAGAACATTACAAAAGTTGGTGTTTTTATATAAAGTTTACGCAAACATTAAAATTTAAATCTCAATTTCATAATGTTCTTCATTATTGATTTGTTGTCTCAAACTTTTTATTTCATAAAGATTATTAATTTTATATTAAATTTATAGAACACTATAAAAGTATTATTTTATTGCAAATATGCCAGCAGTTTTTTAGTTTTTAAAAGTGTATATTGTGTGTCCCAAACATACTCGCTAGAAACTACTGTATGTTTTGTAAGCTTTATTTCTGAATCGACGGTTTCAATACGACTGGGTCTGCATTCAATCTGTCAAAGCATGGAAATTAGACGGGCGGCGTTTAAAAAATCCATACTCAGACTGTATGCAAATATGAATTCAATGTTCTAAAAAAAGCGACGTTAAACCATGTAAAAACCATAGTTTTTACTGTTAAATTAGAAATTACAAACTAAGCCGAAATAAAAACTTTTACAATTTGTGATTTTGAAGTGTGATTATGAAATGGTTTTGTAGTATTAACAAATTCTATTAGCAAGATCCATTTGACACTGTCTTTGGATTAAATGTAATAGGTTTTAGTTCCTCTTCACAAAGTTAAATCGACTTAGAATTTTGTTTGATTTAAATTTCCATTTTATTATAATTAATTAAATAAAGAAAATCAGCGTCAAAAATATAGATGTCAAGTTTCACTACTATAGTTGAGGTCAGGGAGCTGAAATGTTTCTCATCTAGCAACCAATTTACCCTCTTGGATTCAGATAGTGCATCGGTAAAAGAGTCTAAAAATTCCAGGATACAAATTTTTCTGCCTCCCGACACGCGTTGATGACGTAATTAATATGGCCCCCAAATGTTTGTGATTTGATTCTACATTTCTTTATATAACACAAGTTTGTATTGTTAGTGATTATTACTCAGAAAAAAACGCCCTTGTCAATTTTATATTAAACATTCTCACTTGTTGTCTGTCGATAAAGTTCTTCTTCTTATGGCAGCTTCTCTTTATGAAGATTGCTAATCAATTTAGCTACTCTAATTTTAAACCAATCACGTAATTTACGAAGCCAGGATACTCGTCGTCTGCCTACGCTATTTTGCCCTGACTTTTTTTCTATCACCCTTTGTAGTAAACGGTATTTTTGCCCACCGATAATATACCCTAGATATTCCATTTTTTTTCTTTAGCGTAAATACTACTTTTTAATCTTTATTCATTTTTTCTAATACTTTTTAGATAGTTATTCTGTCTACCTACAATATACGTAGCAGACGTCTGCACACACAAAGTTCAAAGGACTCTAATCTTTTTGTTGTTTTGTGGTGTATAGTCCAGCTTTCTGACTCATTCAATAATATAAGTAAAATGTAACTTTTGGTAAATTGTTTCTAGGCTCAGTTCGGGACACGTCAATAACTTCTTTATTTTGATGACTACATCTGTAGCCTGTTTTATTCTTTTTACTCAAGTTCTGAAGTACCCATGTACCTAGGCATTTGTATTTTATGGCTTGCAGACACGTTTTGTAATGATTCATTAAAGATTTTTTTGAATATATGTTGAATAAGGTTGGGGACAACACACAACCTTGCCTAATTCCACAACGTATACATACTTTTTCTGAGAGCGGCTACTGTTTGATGACAGTACGGTTTCGATGTAATTTTAACCTCAGACTTATCAATTTGAGCAAGATTTTGGTTAGTTTCCCATGGTTAACTCTACCAAAGACTTTATTGTAATTGATAAAACATAGATAAACATCTTTATTTCTTTATTCTCGTTTAAGTATTTTTGCGCTAACACATCAATTGCAAATAGTGTGTCTCTGGTGCCAAATCCGCTTTTAAACCCTAACTGCTTGTTTGAATTTGTCACATTTTAAGTATACTTGGATGTGAATTATTTTGAGAAAGGATTTTAGTACTTGGCTGATTAGGTTCATGGTGCGGAATTCACCACATTTGGTGGCTTTTTACTTTTAGGTATTGCCATGCAAGTTGTGAATACATGAACTACTTTTAAATTAAAATATACTGAGTAGTTCTAAGTACGACACAGAATTTATATTATATTCTCGGTCACCTAGTATATGGGTCGGTTGGTATTAGCAGTAACACACCAGACAGTAGACCTTAATAGCGGCCGACCGGCGTATAGTACCCTGTTAATCAAACGGTAGTGAATATTTTTTAATTACTCCAGCAATTGTTTTATTTTAAGTTGATTTGTGCTTGACGGTTTTATACAAGTAATAGGTAGTACGGAGTTTTAAATCTAATTGGATCGGACAGGACAATTTTAATTGAATACTTTTTCAGCTTTTTTCTTGCATGAATTACTAAATACCGGAGAAAGTTGCTTGCTGCATTATCTACCCAGGTGTGTTTTGACTCGGTTTGTTTGGACGTTTACAAGAAACGTGTAGTTCTTGTACGACAAACGTTAAGATTGAATTTGGACCTCTTTCTTCAACCTGGTGACTAGCCAATTGTTGCTGGAATATAATCATTAATCGTGTAGGAGACGTTTATGGGTTTGGTGATTGAAGAATAAATGAGAAGATAAATAGAACGGTGTTCTGACTCTACCGATACGTTCGGCCTTACATCGAGAAAACAAAATATTATTGAATAAGTTAAAGCAAATGCTGCAAAACAAATTCAATTACTTGACAGCTTTTGCGATTTAAAAAATAGAAGAATCTGACGTATGAAAAATAAGATCGGGAAGCGGATTGCGGGATACGGAGAAAAAAAAAAGTTCTGAGATTAGTTAAAACCTTTATGTTCTTATCATCTAACAGTTTTAATAGTTCTGCGTGCACCTCATCAGAACCAACCGTTTTTCTACTTTTTATTAAATTTATCGCTCAGTTACCTTGATCTGCGTTATGTCGGGACCCTCATCTTCATATGTGGGTGTGTTCACGCCTATTGTCAGCAAACAGTTCTTCCACATATTCTTTCTATTTCGTTAATTTGTCTTTAATATTTGTAATGATTTTATGTTCTTATGACTTATGTGTAACATTTGCTTCATTTTTTTGGAAATATTAAATTCATTGTATCTTGTTTGAAATTGCTCAATTTATTTGCATTCTTGGTTCCTAAGATTTTCGTTCTGATTAATTTATTTGTTTTGCTATAATTGATGTTGTCATTGTTTTTAGATCCTCTCTTCTTATCCATAAATTTCAAAATTTCTTCTGAAACCACAATTTTTTCTTTATGTTTATAAGTCCAATTATTGTGTTTTGAGTATCTATATCCTTTACCTTTGTTTATTTTTTGTTTGTGTGCTTTAAATTTTGTTTTATGTTACGAAATTGTTGATTTAGCTGTAAGGCAGTTTTATCTCTGGTACTCTTTTCTTTAAGTATTTGTTCATTGTTTGCACCTGGCGCTGTCTTTACTGCTTAAAATCCATTATGATATTTTTTGTTTATGAAAATATAATCTATTTGACTGCGGATTATGTTTTGTTCGTTGTCAGCTAAAAATTTCCAAGTGTATAATCTTCGAGAAGGTACCTTGATCAATGTGTTTGTCATTACTAATTTGTTACGGTATTTGTAAACAAACTCAAAAATTTAGCAGTGCTGGAAGGCCTTGCCGGCAGCTCCTCTTACTCGGAAGTGGTCGTAGGCTTATTGAGAATCGTTCAAAATAACGGCTTTACACTGCACAAAGAATTTATAAAGCGCCACCTAGGATTACGTATAAGAGATATCTACAACTACTAGTAACTAGGACACAGAAACAAACCGTACGTTGATAGAAATATGTATATTATTATAGCGATTAGACTTCGATCAACACACATAGAAACACATAGACACAACAATAGACAATATCACTTAGAATTAATAGCAAAATATAATTATAAAATAATAATAATTTACAAGAGCAAGTGAAGGCAAGAGTAATAAGTCAAGGCACAAAGGCCCCAAATAGGTTAGCGTATAATAAACTTTTGACAGTCGTAGCACCGATTATTTCATTTAACCGATTCACCGAGTTCACGTAGCAAATATGGTTCGGAATGTACTGTAACGTTAAAAATTTGAGTTTACTACCAAGTGCAAATTAAAATGTTGAGGAGCACTGGTTGTAAATTTCTTCAAGTTTTTGGCGGTAAATTTATCACAATTAGATTCCAATATAAAAAAAAGAAAATGTCCGCTTCTGAAATTTCCAAGACATCTTAACGTTGTACAAAATCAGAAAAATCAAAATTATTACGTACAGATTTATTAAAAGTCAATTAACAAAATTACAAAGATAAGGTCTTACAAAAAGGCCTTATCTTTATACCTATAAAGTAGCAATTGGAGAAACGAAATCCCAAAAGAGGTCAGACATTTTACCTGTTGCCGGAGTTTCATGTAATATAAGACCAGATCAATTCTTCCGAAGTTCCTGGAATGTGTTACGTATGGTTCATGTTATTGTGTTGTCCCTAAAACAGATTGTAAATTGTTGTATTCATGTAATTAGTATTAAGTTATTATTCACCTTGTCACCAAACTGCAGCTGCATTCCGGAAAAGCACCTTCTGGTATTGGTGATGAATTTGTACGCCCATTTTACGTAAGTGCTGGGCAAGCTGAAACTAAGTATTGTATGAATACATACCTGTAGTTACCCCTTTATTTTTTTTTTGTTATTTTATTACATTTTACCATTGTCAACAATTACATAAACTGTCCGATGAACTCATTCTGTCTTTGCTCGTTGAACTATTTATGTTCAAACTGTTATTAGAACTATTCGCGTGAAAAAAATACATTGAAACTACTGCAGCTGCCGGGTTGCGTATTACCATTTTGTTCAGAAGCAACTAATACTTAGTAGAGGCGCATAATTTGTGTACTCCCTTAATTTTGTCGTTTCGGTTACCATTCTTTCTTTCACCCTTAATGCAACGTTTAAATGCCTAAGAATTGTTTTAAATTTTGCGTTGCAGTACTTGACAACAGTTATGGGGAGTACCGGACTTTGGCCGATTATTTAAATTGGTTAAAAGCGCCCAAAATTAATTAGGTAATTGGAAAGATCCTTCTAGTTCAGAAAATTATGACAGCTTTCGAATCCAAATCTAGTATGTTATAATCCAATAAAGAAAAGGAAAACCAAAATAAACTCCGTTGATAACAATTGCTGGGCTGCTCACAAAGAAACAAATAACAGGCTTATCTTGGGTAGTATCCTTGACCAGATGGAGGTTCCAAGGTAAGTTGAAATTCCAACGTTGGTGATGATACCAGACCCACTTTAACATTTTATAATTTTCGGATTATTATCCTTGCCAGCATAACCATAATTAAAAATCCATTGATTAATTAAAAACGAAGTACGTCTGAAGTGACTAGCAGAAGGACCCAAAGAGGAAAACCAACAAAAAAAGTGTCTGCAATTGATAGAACCCGTGATAGCAAATATTTTATTAAAACAACGGAAAGTAAAAAAAGATACCTACACAGGAACAGTAGCCGAAGACTTATTCTCTAATTTGAATGGGATAATTTTACTTCAATCGATACTACGAAGCACATGTCTAATTCTTCAATTTTTAGACAACATTCTCCATGTACACCTTTTCACGACGGTCAGCAAATAGTTTCTAGTTGAACAGGTAGAACACTGTCAGATAGATGATAGAACTTAGTCACGGTTTTGCTTAATAGTATTTTAACATCATAATATTAATGATTTTTATTGTCTTTGCCGGAGTAGCACAAGTCATCGTTGTTTGTGTGCTTTTTACGGAATAAGTCTCATGATACCCAAATTTAACCTTAACCTTTCCTTGTTAATATTGTCTAGTTTTTTTGTTTAGTATATGCTGCGTATGTTCCATGTTGCTATTTTCACTTGATTTTAATTTATTTTTATTTTATTTGTTTCGGTGCACAAGATGATTCTTAGCACCGTTTCTCCATTTAAGAAGTGCCCCGGACTAACGGCCAAATTTACTTTGATTGTAGCCATTTGATTGTCTTGGGAAAATTTTTAGAGTAGTAGTTTTTTATTGCTTTTTAACCCGGGCGAATCTTAAGTGATGCTCGCCTGAGATTGTCTGATATCAAGTCATATGAATTATTTTTCTTTAGCCTTGACTCAGTAATGGCGCATCTAATGCTTTGTGTCACCCCGGATATTTGATTTCTCCGGTACCCCTCATATCTTGGAGGCGTTTCTCTTTTCGCCACCTGAAGAGGCGTTTGATGGAAAACTAGTAACACGGGTCGACAAAGTTGTTTTAAAGAAAATTATCATATATTTGTAACTTTTTATAAGTTTTAGATTTTTTTTTAAATAGTTTGATAAATAACTTGAAATCTATGAAATGTTACTGATAATATGCCGCAACGTTTTTGCTTGTCAAAATAATACCTTTGGAACGGTATAATGTGTTATTTATTTAACCCTAAACAGATTGGTGAAAATCGGCCAGCAACAGCGTGAATCATGACAATTTTTTGATCAAAAAAAAGTGTGCGAGTTATTTAACAAACTGTCTCAAACAAAAATTAAATAATTTAAACGTTACAAATATTTCTGATACTAATAAACCTAAACGATGATGTCGAATAAACTGTTGGAAAGCGCAACACTCTTAATAATATAGCTTAATAACAAAATTAAAGCCTGAGTGATATAGAGAAATGTTGAATTACATCACAAAATTTTGGCAGACATATGATTACGTCATCAACGCCGCCGGATTAGAAAAATTTGTGTCCTGGGATTTTAGACTCGTTTAAAATGTATACATTATGAATCAAAAATTGCCCATGATTGCCAGACGTAAAATGTTTTGGTATATATTTTTTAAAATATTTTCGTTAGAACACTTCATTTTAGGACACCTACATGAATGACTTCATTTATTCTCAACGGGCATACTCAATTGATCTATAGACGTGTGCTTGTTCAGATATTTGAGTGTACCAAACAAAATAATGGAATGTTAGTACGATTGTCAAGTCATAAAACACATTACTTGTAGCTTGTTGACAGAACATATACTACAGAAAATTAAAGGTTACATTTTGTGTCAACTTTTTTATGACGCCTGTACACTCATGAAATTTAAAACTTGGACACCACAATATCTGTAAACAAAAATTTGCACATTGTGAAGCGGGCTTAAGGGTATCATTTACAATTCTAACAGCAGGTAGTCTCAGCAGGGGTTATCTTATAGAAGGACTGTAGAATGAATCATTACACTAAGCACGTTTTAGAAAATAGGTAATTTACGTTGCTTACTTAATTTTTTTCTTTAAAGAATATATTTGAAGGTATCGCTAATTAAACACCATAGCTCGATTAATTATCGAATCAAAATTTTGTTTAGGAAATGTTTACAAAATAAAATTAGAAATAATTTTGATTTAAAAAACGTCTACAAGCAATAACTTTTAAATTAAATCAAAAAACTAAACATGGTTATTTGGGTTGACTGATTATTACTTATTTTTAAATAAATCTAACCTACTAATTATTGTAAGTTATTAAAAAAAATCATTAAACTCTCTATTCATAATATTTAGTCCTTACAAAATGTATATTTTATGACGTTTCATTTTTTTCTGTAGTTAATATAAAAAGTGAAAATAAAAACTAAGGCAATTCTTATTGTCAACGTATATATTTAGTTTTTGACAAGAATTTATTACATAATTATAATTAAGATACCAAGTTATAGTTTAAAATTAAATGAAAACGTTTTTTTTAAATAAAGGTATTACTATATAAATAAATATAAGAAATCAATAATGGGTGTGACCTCCATTATTATTGATACATTCTTGGAGGCGTCTGCTCATTGACGCTATCAAGGTATCAATATAATTAATATTAATCGTTTCCCATGCGGTATCAATGGCTGCAATTAGTGCATTACTGGTATAAAATTTGGCCCTTGTTGTCTTCGGATAACAGCAAGTATTCGAGCCCAAACATTTTCGATAATGTTAAAATCTGGGCTTTTGCTGGCCAGGGTAACAGCTCCAAGTTATTTGCTTGTATCCAGTTGCGCACAACCTGCGAAGTATAGGGTCATCATATCCCGGTAGTTAATTATCGAATGTTCCAAGAAAATATGTGTAAATAGTAAATGGAATCTACTAACGTAACGTTAAGTCGTTGAATATAGTTAATATGCTTATTGTAAAGCTTTGTACACAATTGAACAACAAACCGAGGAACAAACAGAACAACGAACCGAACGGCAATCGGAACATTAATTTGGACGGTGCTACGTACGAATTTTAGAACAGATTCGCAAGTCCTGATTGTTCCACGAACGGTTTGCGGCGTTCCCGCAACTTGTCGGTTTTTCTCCGACATCAAAGAAAATGCGCGCGAATGCGTTTGCAGGTTTGGACGAATCTAAACAAAACGGCGAACAAACTTATGCGGGAGAATTAAATTATTTATTTTTGTCCTCCCTTTTGTGGGTTTGTTGTGTTTTAGGTAATATTATGGAGTTGACAGAAGAAAAATGTTTTAAATTAATCAGTGTTTAAGAATGCAAAAAAATGATGTCCCTATTAGCATCATTTGGGCGGGAAATTTCAAAAAAAAAAAAGCAAAGTAAATTATAATTTTTACTCTTCTTTGTGCGTAAAAATTTGGTTGGCACTATCTTCTTGTTTTCCGCAATTTTCTCTTCTCAATAATAAATATATATGAACTGAAAACTACTGAAAATAATTATGGGAACAGCACAAACGTTCCGTTTGTTGTTCGGATTGTGGAAATCATAAAAGATCGTTTGTCGTTCTGTTTGACTTTCGGTTCGTTGTTATGTTTGTTGCTCGGTTTGTTGTTCAGGTGTGTACGAAGCTTTACAACTTAAGCAACAATTTTTGGCGAATAAAGATTAGTTTGTGATGTAATATTAGAAACACAAATTTATATCATATCAAATTTATGACAACTTAAAACCAAGAACGTGTATGTTATTGCTAAGAAATTATTAAGGAAAAAGCGCAATTGCAGTGTAAATATTTATAATTAGATATTTTCGAAAGTTTATAAGTCCTCTATTGTAATCTTAATACTTAAAAGAAAATCCTGTCCATTAGCATTATAAGGAAATGGTTTTTACTTTATGAATAAGTTTCAATAACAATAGAATATCCTTGCTTGTTTAATTTACTTCCTTTGAGTCATATTGCTCTAAGGGTTGTTACATTGGTCATTAGAAGTATGTAATAAATAAACAATTACCTACTGTTTGAGAAGGGGTAGTGTGAACCAATAAATAAAGTAAGAAATGTAAATTCCATTTTAGTTTAAAATTTCAAGTGTTGTGAAAATGCCACCTCATCTCGGTGCTGATTTGAAAGCGCGGATTGTTTCGGAATTAGCGGCGGGCCGTAGCGTGCGTGAAATTTCACGTATGTTAGATATACCAAAAGCACCGTAGGGCATTACCGAGTAAAATGGAATCTTGAACACACTTTGGAAAGAGCCATCGGAAGTGGTAGACCTAAAGTATCTACACGTGCTCAAGATCTCGAGTTGTTTCATTACGTAACAGAACAACCATTTGCTACATACTCAGGGCTATAGCAGATACACATTTCCTCGGATGCCGTATAACTGCACAAAAAGATTAAAGGAGATGGGAATAAAGAAGTATAATGCTGCTGCGAAAGAAGTTCTCAGTGACGAAAATATGAGACGTCGTCTGGAATTTGCAAGGCGATATGTGAACGAACCTTTGGAATTTTGGAATCGAGTGATTTTTAGCGACGAAAAAAGTTCAATAGCCGCAACGATGGACCACTAAAAGTTTTTAGAATGGAAGGAACTCGTTACGAAAATAATCACATATGTCCTAAAAACGAAGTGGTTATTTTTCTGTGAATGTGTGGGGTTGGGTTAGCGCGCGGGGTCCAGGAGTTTGTTGGGCTATCGATGGACGTCTTGATTCTGCTGCGTATTTAGATATTTTGGAAACTATTATGAAACCTTCAGTCGAAGTGTTTTATCCAGACGAAGATTATATTTTCCAACAAGTAAGTATTCTTATTTCACTATACTTTCTCCAAAAATAGTTCGGGATCTGTTGAATTAACATTTTCATAATGTATTTTTGTTGTTAAAGGACAACGCCCCTATTCATACTTCGCGGGTTGTGCGCAATTGGATACGAGAAAATAACTTGGAGCTGTTACCCTGGCCAGCAAAAGCCCAGATTTTAACATTATCGAAAATGTTTGGGCTCGAATACTTGCTGTTATCCGAAGACAACAAGGGCCAAATTTTATACCAGTAAACCGTAATGCACTAATTGCAGCCATTGATACCGCATGGGAAACGATTAATATTAATTATATTGATACCTTGATAGCGTCAATGAGCACACGCCTCCAAGAATGTATCACTAATAATGGAGGTCACACCCATTATTGATTTCTTATATTTATTTATATGGTAATACTTTTGTTTAAAAAAAAGTTTTCATTTAATTTTAAAATAACTTACAATAATTAGTAGGTTAGATTTATTTAAAAATAAGTAATAATCAGTCAACCCAAATAACCATGTTTAGTTTTTTGATTTAATTTAAAAGTTATTGCTTGTAGACGTTTTTTAAATCAAAATTATTTCTAATTTTATTTTGTAAACATTTCCTAAACAAAATTTTGATTCGATAATTAATCGAGCTATGGTGTTTAATTAGCGATACCTTCAAATATATTCTTTAAAGAAAAAATTAAGTAAGCAACGTAAATTACCTATTTTCTAAAACGTGCTTAGTGTAATGATTCATTCTACAGTCCTTCTATAAGATAACCCGTGCTGAGACTACCTGCTGTTGTAAATGATACCCGTAAGCCCGCTTCACAATGTGCAAACTTTTGTTTACAGAAATTGTGGTGTCCAAGTTTTAAATTTCATAAATGTACAATGTTACATATAACAAGAAATTGAGTTTTGTTTACATTAATAATAATAATAATAATATAGTTACAATAAACTGAAAAAATATTAAATAATCAGGATAAATAGAACTAACGAGTAGCAAAAGTAAACCTAATGATTATAATAAAAAATAAGTTATTCATTTGTAATAAACTCACGCATTTTTAAAAAATTTACAAAAAATAAACAAATTGAATAATTTCTTTAGAATAATGAGGGTCATTTTAAAACTGAAAGAAACTCTGTATATTCCCATTGAAACTATTTATTAGCCGTGTTCTAAAGCAAAAATATATAGGACATTCCACTACAATATGGCTGAATGTTGTGACAAGCGATTAAAACATATATAAGGGTACCTAGAAGAGTTTAAACACAAAAGTCGTTCGAGCCAATTTAATGCTAGTTTAAAAATTAGATATTTTAATTTTACACAACCCGTTTCTAATCGGATATATGTATTTGGAGTACTGTTGGGTAAATACAAAAGTTGTTTCAAAAAAGTGGTTTGGATTTTTTCCAACTCATTTGTATAGCGAATGCCCCATATTGGCAAACAGTGAGAAAATGAACATAGGACAATAGATTTGTATAAAGCTATTCGCGTTTCCCAGCTATTAACTTTTGCGTTAGAGAATAAGGTCATTACTGCTTTAATAGAATGTTTTGCTTTAATTACTGTTGAGTTAGCCATGTCACAAAAGAGTGAGGAGCTAGTAAATGTTACACCTAGATATCTAATTTTTTGAACTATTTCGATATTTATGTTATTTAGTAAGAACCTCTTTTGTGGATGCCGGTGCCCTGTTTTTGAAAAAATTAGTATTTTTGTTTTTTCAGTATTAACAGTTAATTTATTAGTTTGCATGTAATTTTCAAGAATTCTTAATTTTCGGGAGATATCTATTTCCGATTTGAGGAACACTGAAAATAATGTGGGACTAAGACATTTCCCTTGTAGAACACCTTCAAATATCTTGTATTTTCTTGATAGTTCACTATTTGTCTTAATTTGAAATACAGCTGAAGAATACAGTGCTTTAATTAATCTAATAAACTTAGCAGTAATACTCTATTAAAATAGTTTATGCCATAGTAGGGAATGGTTGATAGTGTCAAATGCTCTCCGAAGGTCGACAAACACTGCATAGAATCTTCTCTTCTTAAGCTGAAGTTGCAATTTAATAGCCGATGTCAAACAGAAGACATTGTCCATGCAACCCCTGTCCCCCGTTTTGACACTCGGGAATAGAGTCTGCATTTTCCAGCCATATTTCCAATCTCGTATTATTTAATACATGAGTAAATAATTTGGTAATACAATTGATCAAAGCAATGGGTCACAAATTACTGTTAATTTGGGTTGATATGGAAAGTACAATTATTATAAATAATAGGAACCATACTTGTATTGTAATTACTATTATTGAAACTAACATATATACGTATTTTAGATAAAACACAAAGTTGGCTAATTTGTTCAATTTTATGTAATGCATTTGAACTAATTATTAGCAACGTGTATCTTAAACCTAATGTATATATAAAAACTATCCGAGACACGTGTAATCGGTTTTTACTGAAAATAAACGCTGTATATCCAAATACTACAATAGTTATTGGTGGTGATTTCAATAGTAGGTTAGGAAATTTATCTGAGGTGCCCGTGGAACTTAATACAAATATTATTAGCAAACGCGTAAGTGTTGATACCGTAGTAAACAATAGGGGCCATGATCTCGTTCAGTTTATGGACGCTAATTCATTTTCTCTCTTAAATGGCAGAACTAAAGGTGATGTGCTCGGCCAATTTACATACTGCTCATCCATAGGTTGTAGTGTAATTGACTTTGCTATGGATTCAAAATATTCAGATACACTTAGTTGAAAATCTGTTAGTTTTAGAATATTTTGCAAAAACTGGAGCACATTTTCCTTTAGAATTAACTCTAAAAATGTCACTCCCAAGAACTAATAAACACTGGGAAGAGCAAAAAACAAACAAAGTAATATAGTCCTTCCTTTCTGGCATGCCAGCTATGCGTCATCTTATTACAATATTCTAAAATTATCCCCAAACTGTGTATTAGAATCTACTGTAGAAAATACATACTCAAAACTTGTTGATACACTTACCAACACCGCCTTATTCTTAGGTTCGACAAAAAAAATTATTAACGGTTCTGAACAAAATTTAAGAATTTAACAATTCTTGGTTTGACAATAAATGCAAACAACAACAAAAAATTACCAAACAAAGCTTAAAACTTGCAAAAAGAAACAACTTTACTGATAATTACAGAAATAATTACTTAACACATAAAAAACACTATAAAAAAATTATTGAACTTAAAAACTATATCGAAAAGTATACTCTAGCCTTATGTAATATTAAAGATACAAAAAATTTCTGGCAAACTATCAAATATTATTTAGGGCATAATAATAACAAAGCCCTTCCCGCTAGCACATGGGAATCATTTTTTGATAATATGCCCCAAACTCTTACTGTTGAAAATACAGTATTTTTAATGTACGATGTCCCATAATGGACTCACCAATTTCATTTCAAGAAATAGAAAATTCAATAAGACGTTCTAAGAATGGTAAAACCCGGGAGCAGACAATTTATTTTTTGAAGTTATAAAAATTTACGAAACAATTGGTTATTCTATATAAATTGTCTCTTTAATCAAATTCTCAAACTTAAAGAAATTCCTAGTTCTTCGACCAACAGCATATTTACAATGTTGCATAAAAAAGGCTCTCATGTAAACCCTGAAAATTATAGACCCATTGCTTTGATCAATTGTATTACCAAATTATTTACTCATATATTAAATAATACGAGATTGGAAATATGGCTGGAAAATGCAGACTCTATTCCCGAGTGTCAAAACGGGGGACAGGGGTTGCATGGACAATGTCTTCTGTTTGACATCGGCTATTAAATTGCAACTTCAGCTTAAGAAGAAGATTCTATGCAGTGTTTGTCGACCTTCGGAGAGCATTTGACACTATCAACCATTCCCTACTATGGCATAAACTATTTTAACAGAGTATTACTGCTAAGTTTATTAGATTAATTAAAGCACTGTATTCTTCAGCTGTATTTCAAATTAAGACAAATAGTGAACTATCAAGAAAATACAAGTTGATTCGGTCGTCGTTAAATATACAGGGTATCCCAACGAAAACTTGACCCTTCCTATAACGTGAACACTAAAAAATATTTCAAAATTTGCCAAGACACGTTGATTTTTGTTCTTAAGGGGGCCTTTTTGACAGTAAAGCCAACTCGTTATGTTCATCCCCCTAATGCCTAGTAACCCCAACTTTAAAATTTGAAACGAGACTACCCCACTTGTGGCATATCATTTTAAAGCCCTTTTCATTGCAAATACAATGACATTTCATTTTTAGAAATCGGTTGAGATTTGACTGAATTATTGGTACAAACGAAACCAACTTACGCGTAGTAATTTTTACGGGAATACTCCCCACTCATAAGTTTTTTATCGACTACACCCGACCACATTTAGCTATTTTTGTTGATGTGTCTATCAGTTCACAATAAAAATTAGAAAGAGGACAAAAAGCTGATGTTTATAATAAGTCTATAGAAAATCAGATCTTCTCCGAATAACAAAACACTGTCACAAAAAAGTCGCAGTTTTTTGCTTGTGACCAAAAAGTTTTAACGTGTTTTAACGACGAATGCACATTTATGTTGAATGGCGAAGTAAATAGACACAATTGTCGTTATTGGACTGATGTTATTCCTCATTTAATTAGGGAATTTCATACTCAGACTCCTCAAAAATTAAATGTTTGGGCTGGAATTTTGGGTGACCATATTGTTGGACCATTTTTCATTCAAGATAATCTCAATGGAAACATTTACTCAAAATTATTAGAAGATACAATTGATCCTAGGAAAACAGAGATTTTAGAAAGTGACGACAATTTACTAGAAAATGAAATAACCTTCCAACAAAATGGTGCGCCCCCGCATTATACTGTGGCTGTGCGACAATTTCTGAATAACCATTTAGCGGGACATTGGATTGGCAAAAGAGGTCCCGTCAAATGGCCACCAAGATCTTCGGATCTATCCCATTTAGACTTTTTTTTGTGTTACGTCAGAGAATTGTAGAAAAATGCCAATTAATAACTGCAGATGTTTTCAATAATGTTTGAAAAGAATTTGAAAACAGACTGTATTATTGTTTGCAAGTTAACGGGGGTCATTTTGAGCAATTCATCAAATAAATCTGACTATTATTTGCTTCAGCTTTTTTCTTTCATTTCTGACTTTTTGTAAACTGATAGACATTTCAATAAAAATATGTAGGTAATGTGGTCATGTGTAGCCGATCAAAAACTGTTTAGTGGCGAGTATTTGGGTTTGTCAACTTTCCGTTTGTACCAATAATTCAGTCAAATCTCAACCGATTTATAAAAACGAAGTGTCATTGTATTTGCAATGAAAAGGGTTTTAAAATGGTGTGCCACAAATGGGGTAGTCTCATTTGAAATTTTAAAGTTGGGGTGGCTAGGAATTAGAGGGATGAACATATCGAGTTGGCTAGACTGACCAAAAGGTTCCCCTCAAGAACAAAAATCGACGTGTCTTGGCGAATTTCAAAATACTTTATAGTTTTCACATTATAGAGGGTCAAGTTTTCGTTGGGATACCCTGTATTCTACTGCTTTCTTAGCAACCCCCGTAAATATGCAAAAATGTCCAATGGTGCAAAAATTATATGTTTCTAGGGAATACAAGTTTCGTTTTATCGCGAGAGAGAAATTTGGTCACATACGATAGGGAGTGATAAAACTTTCGAACAAGAAAAGCGGATTAAATATTAAATAATAAATATTATTTTTAACATTTTATTATATTTTTTGATATATTTTACGAGTAGTTGTTTATTAATTTTATTTATGAATTTGGTTTTTTTCAACTATTTATAAAAAAGCCCATGCACATAAAAGAGGTTCGTTAGTTGTAAATTTATTTTAACACTACAGTACCCGCGTAGGCGGGGAATCCCCGCTCAAGACGAAAATCCTACAGAACTTGTCACTATGTTGTGGGAGGGGGTCGCGGCTATATCTAATTGTTATTTGAGACAGGAACGTTCTATTGCCGCGTACTGCAGTTTGTTTAGTGGTTTCAGACAGAGAAATTGTGCATTTACAGGGAAACCCCGTCTTGCGGGTATCATTGTTATTTTTCGTGTTCTACTTAGTTTATTTGCAATTTTGTGTGTGTGTCTGTATAGTTTTCACATTTGTGTGAGTGTGTATTGATAAAAATGAAAGGTAACCGTGGGTTAAAAATATTACGAATGCTTCAAGAGTTAGTGACGAAGAGCAGGAAGTGCCTGATAACAAATATTCAAAAATAAAAGATGATGAGGAACCTTTGTCAGACTACAGTGATGTTGAAGAACAATCTATTATAGCAAACCCTGAATAAGGAAGCGATTCAGAAGAAAGTTGCGAATCTGAAGATGATGCTATTGATATGACGTACATAGGAAAAGATGCCGTAACGGTTTGGAATATGCACCCTATCAAAAAACGCAAGCGTACCAGGGGTGAAAATATCATCAAAGAACTTTCTGGGCCTAAACATGAAGCGAAGAATCTTACAAATATAAATTATTTGGCAACTTTTTTTACTGAAGATATGATCAATGAGATTGTACATTTCACGAACATAAAAAATCGAAATGTGCAACCAAATTATGCGTATAGACCCCGAGACGCCCGTGAAACTGACATAATTGAAATAAAATCATTTATTGGATTACTAGTCTTTGGTGGTTTCTGTCATTCGAGTCACAGAAATATAGTAGATCTGTGCAATAATAATGGAACAGGAATAGACATTTTTCGCTTAGTTCTGAGTAAAAATCGATTTCGTTTCCTATCTAAATCGATCCGATTTGAGGATGTTTTAGTTGTGAATTGACAGGTTAGAAAATCGGTAGACATATTATACTGTATTAGAAGATTGTTTGAACAATTTATCAAAAAATGCAAGACTTATTATAGCCACTGTCTTTATGTTACAGTGGATGAAATGCTACCAAATTTTTGCAGAAGGTGCAGTTTTTGGGTTTATATGCCGACCAAATCCAGGAAATATAGCATAAAGGTATGGGCATGTTGCGACGTCAAAACTTATTATTGCTCAAACTTAGAGGTATTTTATTCGTAACCAGCCTCCTGGACCTTACTGGGTTGATTCTCGAAGTATCGAAGTTGTCAAGCGTATGCTAAGTCACACTGAAAAAAGTGGTCGGAATGTGACTTGCGACAACTTATTTACCTCTGTGCCTCTTGCTAAGGATCTTTTGAAAAAAAAGGCACTCTACGAAAGAAGAAAAGAGAAATACCTCCTATGTTTATTGCAAAATCAGTGAAAAGAGCGGTCAAGAGTTCCATGTTCTGTTTCACTAATGAGGGTATGGTTATTTCCTACAAAGCAAAGGCAAGCAAAATGGTAGTATTACTGTCAACGCTTCATCAAGACGATGTAATTAGTCTTAAAACCGGAGAAGTATCAAAATCGGAAATGATCATTACCTACAATTCAACAAAATGCGGTGTTGACTTGAACGATGCACTTCAGAAAAAATGTTCTGTGTCAAGAAAAGCAAATAGGTGGCCTCTAGTAATATATTATTTTTTGCTCAACGTATCTGGAGTGAATTCATACGTAATATTCAAGGAGAACAGTATGAAAAAGATGAAGAGACAAGACTTTTTGGCGTCACTTCGCCTTTCTCTAGTCTATGAGCAAGGCAAAAGGCAAATTTATGAAACAAACTTTCCACAGTCTATGCAACTGAGACTCTGTGATTTGCTGGAGATAGAGAAGAATAAGATTAGTGTACCTCAAAAGCAGAATGTAACAGAAGCAAGATGTGCTTTCTGTCCATCAAAAAAGAATCGCAAAACGGAAACGTTGTGTTCAGTATGTAACAGGCACATTTGCAAGGAACACACTACCGTAAAATGCAAAGAGTGTTCGGTTGCAGAAACTGGACATGAACATGATTCAGAATAAATGAACTAAGTGAAAGTTACATTATTTACAACTCAATTTATTCTCTTGCATATTTATATACCTTTTATCTTTAGGATCTATATTTTCCTTATTTAGAGTATGTATTTCAAACATTATTTTTGTTTATATTGTTCTTATATATGAAATTCTACAACTGCAAAAGTAGATAGTATTTTGTAAACACAAATTGTAACACATAATACAAATAACACAAAATGTTGAAATAATGGTATAGTAAAGTGCAATTCTAGCTGACGCATATAGGATTAACACCACTTCTTTTTAAATTGGTCTTGGACAACCCACTCTTACATTTGTAAAGTGAGACATCAAAATTCACTGTGATTAAGTTAGAAAAGATAAGAGAATACCCGTAAACAAATGTAACGGTATTCATACAACTATGAACTCTATTGTTTACCGAAGTTGTTTATACAAAATGTCATATTCGCTTGAAACGCGCCTTCCATATCCATTTAACAGCGGTATTGAAAATGTAACGCAAACTATACTTATGACTGATATTGTTTCTTGATTTGGTTCTTTTTTGCATAAATTAGGTTAATTTACATTATAATCTAACAATTAAAAAACTTACTCAAAAATAAAAACTAAAATAAAAGTTGTTTTAGACGTTTATTCTTAGTTAATAACTTACAAATAAAATTGCAATTAATAACAATACATGTCCTTGGTGATTTATTCACAATTATGACCTATAAACTATCGTTTCTTAGTTAATTTAATTTTAATTCGTTTGTTGTCTATTTAAAGCTACCAACTGCATTAATTCTACTTTAGTTAGTTTTGAATCAAAAGGTATGTGCTTATTTTCTAACCACTTGATAATTTCGCCCTTTTTCCAATTACTCACTGGGTTTGCTTCAATTTTGCGTGAATGGTAGAGGCATTGTCCATTATAATCAATGATGGAAATTCTAATCTTTTCAACAGCGACTCTTCAAACCAGTGTTCAAACATTTCCGCGTTCATGTTGTCATGGTAATCTATTGATTTATTTTGGTTGAAAATATTAAGGCTGCACCTTCGACAAACCCTTTACTGGTACCTGCGTGAACTACAATGAAACGTTTGCCATTTGAAGTCTTGTTGGTTTGTGGCATCTCTTTACTGGTACCATCTTGCCAGGATCTCTTAAGGGTCCCTTACTGAACACCCACGTTTCATCTAAAAACACCACCTCATGTGGTTGATCATTATTTAGATGTTCCATATATTTACGTGACTCATTTCACAGATAATTTTCAGTTTATTTTTTGGTTTTTTGAAGCGAAATCCTATACTTTTTAGTAATCTAGACAGTGTTCGAATTCCAATGTCACACAGATGCAGTTCATGAATTTTCTGATGCACCGCTTTCAACGTTACATGCACTTTGGCCTGATACAAGTCATATATAATGGTTTTTATATGATTTTTTATTTGTAGAGACATATCTTCGCATTTTGGACGGAGGCGGTTTCTTCTTGAAGGTGCTAAATTTGCATTACGGTTTTTCATACTGCACACTCTAACAACAGTGCTTCTTGAAACTTTCAATGCTTGGGCAGTACGTTCCTAAACAGAGAACACAGAGTGCACTGGACCCCCATTTTCTTTTTCTTGCTTAAAATAATCCATTACATTTAGTAGAAGCTCTCGACCCTCCTTATGTAAATGCTTTCCAGTTTTCTCCATGACAAGTACAGCTATCGATAAAAATTCGAGTAACACGGCAACTTACGATTAAACCAACAACAGCACTGTTTAACAACTCACAAGATACTAGCATACATAAATTTTGTAACTCATTCAATCCCTAAACTTGAATAATTAAAAGTCGATTAGCAGTAATTATAGATTGTTCACTTAAATTAACTAAGAAAACGATAGTTTATAGGTCATAATTGTGAATAAATCACCAAGGACATGTATTGTTATTAATTGCAATTTCATTTGTGAGTTATTAACTAAGAATAAACGTCTAAAACACCTTTTATTTTAGTTTTTATTTTTGAGTAAGTTTTTAATTGTTAGATTATAATGTAAATTAACCTAAATTAATGCAAAAAGAACCAAATCAAGAAACAATATCAGTCATAAGTATAGTTTGCGTAACATTTTCAATACCGCTGTTAAATGGATATGGAAGGCGCGTTTCAAGCGAATATGACATTTTGTATAAACAACTTCGGTAAACAATAGGGTTCATAGTTGTATGAATACCGTTACATTTGTTTACGGGTATTCTCTTATCTTTTCTAACTTAATCACAGTGAATTTTGATGTCTCACTTTACAAATGTAAGAGTGGGTTGTCCAAGACCAATTTAAAAAGAAGTGGTGTTAATCCTATATGCGTCAGCTAGAATTGCACTTTACTTTAATAAACATATTAAACGAGTAATAATAAAAAACATTAAAAAAATTACGTACCTGCGCGCTAACAACGGTAAATGCAGTATTGAGGAATCCCCGCCGCGCGGGTAATCTTGTTATTAAAGGAGCTCGGGTACTCTGGTGTTAAATTAAAGGGTACTTTTTAAAAAGTGTATTTAATTTAAAACCGAAAATTGGCGCCAAAACAAATCGTCTATATTGTGACGTCAATATTCGTATAAATAAGATAATATAGGTTGTTTGATTTGTATGCAATTGTTTTTTTAAGTAATAAATCAGTAGTGTTTTTCATAAACAAACCACCATTTATATTTGATTTGTACTAGCATTGACGTCACGACCAATGCCAATGCGTTTAAAAATGATTTTAAAAGATAGTGTTTTGGAAATTTTTATAATGAAAATTTTTAATACTGAGCAAGTTATGTATTCTAAGTAACTGAAATATGCAACTTTGTTATCTTATTCTAAGTAGCCGCAGGTACATTGATATCAACCGACGTTATAAATACATGCGTTAGAAAGATAAGCTTCAGTTCGTAATAAGTTTAAGTTAGCTTTAATATTGTTGCACTTATAATTGACTCCGTCAATTCTTGTGATTTTAATAAAAGTTTTTAAAACAAGTTTTGACGTATAAATATCAAAACTGGCGCAGTCGGTAGGATTTGTCGAAAAAGCAAATATTATACGCTTTTGAATTTTTAAATTCTTAATCGACGATCCAAAACAACGTTCCACAACGGAGTAATCCCACTGAAGAACGAAAATAACGTGGAAAATCAGTAGTAAGCCGATTTCACCGATATCCAGAGAGAAGCCTTTCCAAACATCGAAAAGCCGTATCCTGACCCAGCATCCAGCGACGCAGATCTCACGGGCTAACATCGCCACGGTTTGACCTGCTTCGACATCAACTCCTGGTGCTACAGCTGACTATCGCAGTCACCGTCTATTGAAGACATGAACTTAATGTAAGTTTTAAAGTGATTATATAAAATTTAAACAAAATAAATTCATAAATTCACTTATAATCAAAAACCGTATTAACGTAGAATTAATTTAATTATAAGTTCATATTAAATCGTTGTAAGCAAGACGTTTGGTGTATTGATTATCAATACTTAATCTCCAAACATACTAACGATTTATGAGTAGGACCCTGAATTAGGCCCCACTAATAATAATAATAATATAATAATAAAACAAAGAAACTTTAAAATAAAATTTGTGCGAATAGATGTAATTAACGCTGGATTCGTCTGAATCGGATCTCGAATTAGAACCAATAGTCTTAAGTAAACGTCCTTTGGAAAATACCAATTCCTTAGAAGATTTGACTAATTTGTTTGAAAATTTAAAAGTTAATTTTGAGATGTCTACATCAAATGAAAATTTACAAACCCAACCGGCAATGACTGGTTACCCTATCGGATTTCACACTTCATTACTTAATGAAATCCCTGTATTCTCAGGGAATCCCTCGGAATTATCAGAGTATGTAAGAGCAGTTGAAGATATTTTCAACCAATTTTGGCAAATACAACAACCACATGCTTATATAAATAAACTTTTGTTGTCCGCCGCCCGTAATCGTCTTAAAGGTGCAGCTTTAGAAGTTGTTACCGGACAAATTTTCCATTCATGGGAAGCCCTTAAAACTTTACTTATCGAAAATTTTGGTGACCAAAGGTCCGAATTAAATTTAAAAATAGATTTATCCGTCTCAGACAATATAATAAAGAATCACCAATTGATTTCTACAATAGATGTAGATCCTTACTTGCTATTCTAAATTCGAAAATTGCCCTTAGTAACGATACCCAAATGATCAAAGATCATAAACTAATTGAGTCAAAAAACTTAACCCTCACTGCTTATACCAGCGGATTAACAGAACCATTAGGGTCTTTCATTAGAAGTCGAGCACCCCAAACTTTAGAAAACGCGTTAGCTTTCGTAAAAAGTGAACTAGACATTAGATACTTTCAAAACCTAAACAGTAAAATACCACAACAACCAACTATAAACTTTTACAATCCACCTATCAGACAAACGTCAAATTCACAGAGACAACCACATCAAACGTATTACCACCCTCAACAACAGTTTCAACAAAGTCCATCGAGGTTTATAACCCAACAACAACCAGTTCAAAGACTTCCTAATATTCCACCACAAAATTTTCCCGGATTTAAACCAAATTATGCCAAGCCCGGTCAAAATGTTTTAAACCACAGAGAAACTTTCAACCCAGTTTTAGACCTGAACCAATGGAAACCTCCACTATGGCAAAACGTCCTGCATCTCAACAATTGTCGAGACCAAGACCACTACAATTTACCCCAACTTTTCAAAACAACAACGCACAACAACCAACATTCCGAAATCCCAATCAACAATTATATTATACTGATTTAGTTGATTCAGAATACCCGCACACGAATAACCCTAACGTTGAATACCAAACCTTTGAAAATTTAGAAGATGACAATTTACCAAATTTTGCAGACTACGATCCCGATGTAAATGAACCAAATTATTCAGAAAGCGAAAATTTTTGCGTAGCTGCCTCGGATTAGAATCATTTCATATTAACCCGTCACCTGTTTTACCATACATATTGATCCCCAATTCAAACCAAAAATTACTCATTGACACTGGCAGTTCCAGAACAATATTATCTCCCGAGTTTGCATACGAACATTTTCCAGACAGAATCTTTGAATCCCCTTTCGAGATCACTACAAGTCACGGAACAACACAACACAATTTAGTAGCTAAAGTTCCAATACCTGCTTTGTTTAACCAAGAGGGAGATCACCTCGTTTACTTATTCAATTTCAACCCCTGCTATGTCGGACTCATAGGTACTGATTTATTGACAACACTATCTGCCCGAATCGATTATCTTTGGAATCACATTCAAACAGAACAGACAACAGTCCCATTTTATGTTAACGAATCAGAAGAAGAAAAAGAAATCAAAAAAAGAAATCATTGTAATTTCAACGAAATTCAACCAAAAACAACTTTAAAAATTATTACAATTTCTCCCAGAACGGAACTAGTAGTTAAATTGCCAGCAATCGGAAAAGATGGCAATAAAATTGCCCCAAAATTAAATTTCGCCGAACACGTTAGTATGCCTTCAGCAATAGTAAAATTGAAAAAAATTGGTTTACTACAACCATTATTAATACATCAGATCAAGAACATACTTTGGCTATTAACCGTCCCTTTTTGTTGAAGATTACCCCAAAATAGAATCTAAAAATGACGAAAACATTTGCTTAAATAATATTTTTATCAACAAAAATTCCTTAATAACCAATCTAAAAGAAAACTTACGTATAGATCACCTCAATGACGAAGAAAAACTTTACTCACTAATTTATGCGTCGAATATAAAGAAATTTTTATGATTCAAACACCCCCTTATCTAGAACTACCTTGACAAAACACCATATACGGACTAAAACAGACAACCCCATTTTTACAAAAACATATCGCTATCCACACGTACATAGACAAGAAGTAAAAACTCAAATAGATCAAATGCTAGAACAAAATATTATAGAACCAAGTGAATCACCTTATAATTTTCCAATATGGGTAGTTCCCAAGAAACAAGACGCTTCGAAAAACAGAAATGGCGAATCGTCATAGACTACCGAAAACTCAACGAACAGACTATAGACGATAAATTTCCTCTTCCCAAAATTGAAACAATTCTTGACAATTTAGGCCGTGCCAACTATTTTACCACTCTCGATTTGGCATCCGGTTTTCATCAAATCGAGATAGAAGAAAAAGATCGCGAAAAAACCGCGTTTAGTACTGAAGAAGGTCACTATCAATTTCGACGAATGCCTTTCGGTCTCAAAAATGCCCCTGCAACTTTTCAGAGAATGATGAATACAGCATTGACTGGCCTCACTCCGACTCAATGCTTAGTATACTTAGACGATATAATAATTTTTGGAACGTCTCTTCACGAACACATCCATCGTTTTCCAAACCGTTTGAACTGACAACAGACGCATCAAAATTTGCCTTAGGTGCCGTTCTATCTCAAAACCAAAAACCCGTATGTTATGCCTCCCGTACTCTTAACGAGACCGAGCAACGATATTCCACAATAGAAAGAGAACTGTTAGCTATAATATGGGCAACAAAACAATTTAGACCTTACCTGTTTGGCACAAGATTTATCTTATACACCGATCACAGACCGCTAGTTTGGCTCAGAAACCTGAAAGAACCTAACTCAAAATTAACACGATGGTCTCTTAAACTCGAAGAATACAATTTTGAAATACGTTATCGACCTGGAAAAGAAAATAAAGTAGCGGATGCTTTGTCTCGAATTTCACTAAACCCTCTTTCTATTAACGACACTAGACAAGACTCTCTACAAACACCTGAACCTCAACCTGGACCCTCCAGCATAATGCCCGAATGCGGAGAACCACCTAACATAGAAGACCTCTTTGACATACCGTTGATTAACTTAGATGAACCTATTCAACATATGACTACCCAAAATACTTCAAATGTAAATGACAATCAATCATTAGTCGATACAATACATACCCAACTTGAATCAACTACAGCAATAGGTATTACTGACAAACCCCTACAATACTTCAAACACCAAATCGAATTCATAAAAACTAGCATACCTAAGAAAATAGAAGTTCTCAGTTTTGACGACAATCAGTTAATCAAACTATATATCGATCCCTCAACCGTAAACGACAAATTTAATGAATTACTGATAGATTTTTGTTTACCCAACACTAAATATTATTGTTACTTTCCCGACGAAGACCTTTATAAAGATTTCTCAAATTTCATAATCCCAATTTCTAACGAAAATACGCCCAAGTTTTCAGAAGCACATCACAAGTTACTTACGTAACTAATAAGGACGAACGATTATACCAAATTTCAAACTATCACGATGGAAAAACCAACCACCGTGGTATTCGGGAAACCGAAGAGCATTTAAAACGACAATACTATTGGAAAAACATTTCAAAAAGACATCGAACATTTTATTAATAATTGCCAAACTTGCAAAAACAGAAATATGTCCGTCATCCAATTAAACAACCCATACAACTGACCCCAACCTTCAACAAACCGTTCCAAAATATACACATAGACATTTTCGAAATAGACAGACAAAAGTTTTTAACCATAATTGACGCATTTTCAAAATATACACAAGCATATCCCTTAAAATCAAGAAACACAATTGACATATTGGATCAACTCGTCAACTTTATCTCTACGTTTGGAGCCCCAAACGCTATTGTGGCTGACAACGAGTTTGACACTTCATCAATAAAAATTTATTAGAACAACATAAGATATTCATTCATATTACAACGCCTTATAACCATAATTCTAACTCTCCTGTCGAGCGTGTTCACTCTACTCTGATTGAACACTACCGAATTTTGAAAGAACGATATCCGGTTGAGTCACCAACAAAATTAATTCAGTATTCTATTATTGCTTATAATAATTCCATACACTCTAATTTGAGTTACACTCCTCATGAAATATTGTTTGGACATACCGAAGCTAGAAACCCCTTTGACATTGATTTTAATAAACACTTTCTCGAAACCTACGTTAATAACCACCAAGAAAAACTACACAAACTTTACGAACAATTGACAGAATCTCAAATGTCCACCAAAGAAAATCAAAACACCAAAATCAATAGCAAGAGAAATCCCCACATTTTCAAGGTTAACGACAAGGTATTCGTACGAAACTCCCGAGCTAGCAGAAGTAAATGTCAGCAACGATTTGTAGGTCCATTCACTATAACAAAATTACTAAACACGAAACGTGTTACTTAAAATCGGTAAACTCTGATCAAACAATTAAAAGGCACTTAAACGAATTATTACCATTCACAGACTCATCCTCATCTGTTATCGAACTATCGCCTCCTACGCCGAAGTTACCATAACAGACATCAAAGACAACCCAGGACTATACCCCTTGTCAAAAGGTAAAGCCCTCCTACAAGTAAGCACATGGACCCTGTATAAAGTATTTGATTATTCTCCTACAATAATTAGCTATTTAGATTTAAAAGACAGCATATTAAAAGTAGTTAGATTACTTAATGATAAGTTCTTTGACGTACAATATAATAATAGGACAGTATGCCAAAATTACGATTGCAGTAAGATATCTTTCGAACAGGATCACATTCCTTTTAGCTATAATAACCAGTTACAAATATTACAAAATTACTTAAACGAAGCCGATAGATTACTAGATCAACTATTTCCCCAAGAAATTTCGAGAAAAAAAGATCATTAATAGACGGACTCGGAAGTGTAATAAAATTTATAACAGGAAACCTAGACTCTTCTGACGGCCTTAAATTTCAAACCCAAATAGAAACATTATCAAAATCCACCAATCAACAGAAAACTATTTTACTTGAACAGGCACAAATTTTAGATACCTCCATCAAAATATTCTCAGAAAATATAGAAAAATCACCATAAATCAAAAGACGCTAAACAAGAACCTAAACGATTTAATCCTCAACACTAAATTAAAAGTTAACGAAATATTGGGTACTCTTTCAACTAACGCTCTACTAGATCAATCAATTCAGTCTCTTCAATTATTCATTAATGCTTGGTCTAATCTCGAAACTTCCTTAACCTTTGCACAAAACCAACAGTTACACATATCTCTTATTGACAACAATGACCTCCTAACTACTCTAACGAACGTATCTCAACAACTTATTGAACTCCAACTACATACCCAAAAACACTGTCATTGCCTTATCCAGTAAATACCCTAACATTATCGTTTTACGAATCCATTATTCAATTAAGGATATACCAAAACTTGCAACATTCACTTTCATATACGAAATACCCTTAGTAGAAACCTCCGCAGACTACCAATACATACAATTAATACCATTTCCAGCATATAATGGAAACAATTACTTCCAAATGACTTTACCCACATACCAAAATATTCTCTTCAAGACCGATGCAAGTATTCCACTTGAAGCTAACCACTGCCGACAACTTCAAAATCATTTCTTTTGTAAACAACCTTATCATTTTTCTATACCGAACGAAAAACTCTGTGAAACACAGTTATTAGCGTTTACAGCAAACCAAACCTGCCAACCGTATTTTTCCATTTAAGTAACTACAAAATTTCACAAATAGATAAATCATCATGGATTTTAAGTACACCCGAAAGTACGATAATTGACTTACAATGTCCATTTTCAAGATCTCGAAAAACTATATTAGGTTCCTCCTGATTCAAATCACTAATGGTTGTTCTGTTATCATAAATGAATTGCATACTTTATTTACTCTTGATGTCATTATTAAAAAGAAGTAAATCAAATTTCAATAAATAAACTACAAATTCCTGTTCGCCAAAGTGATGTTATACATTCAAACATCTCAAAATTGACTTAACCCATGTTAATATGCATATGTTACGAGAAAATCAAATCGAACTGCAAAAACAAAGAAACATTTTGTCTAATGTGTCGCCTGTAAATACGCATCTACCTGTAATATCAATCATCTTAACTGTTACAGTAATAATTTTAAGCATTGTAATAATTATATGTATTTTAAATGTAAACGTAACTCCTTGATTTATAAATTACGAAAATTGCTTTTAAATAACGAAGACGATGAAACCGTTAAAGATAATCCTATTCATTTAATATAATTTTATCTTAAGAAAAATATTATGTAACATTAATATTTTTCATTCTTGCAATGGAGGAGTTATGTATTCTAAGTAACTGAAATATGCAACTTTGTTATCTTATTCTAAGTAGCCGCAGGTACATTGATATCAACCGATGTTATAAATACATGCGTTAGAAAGATAAGCTTCAGTTCGTAATAAGTTTAAGTTAGCTTTAATATTGCTGCACTTATAATTGACTCCGTCAATTCTTGTGATTTTAATAAAAGTTTTTAAAAACAAGTTTTGACGTATAAATATCAAAACTAGCACATTATATATTTTTTGTAGTACTGGTGTTTCTTTTCATGTTTATGACTTAACAATAAAGTACAATTTTCTTAAATATAAATTTATAAAAACAACCAATTAGGAATAGTTTCTATGTATTTGAAACATTTAATTTGATTTAATTATTATTAAACTTGATTCAAAATATGTCATACAATTACATGAGAAACATTAACCTAATGGCTTATTTTCATTAAATTGCATAACTTGCTCAATACTAACGATTAAAACCTTACAACTTCATCTAAGTTAACAACTTAATAAATAACTGAATTAGTGTTAGATAATTTATTGTTATTTTAATTGTTAAGTGTTATGTAAGTTTTCAATACAGTTGAAATTAGGTTAATTACATCACATGTATTTATTAGTTCTCAATGCAACACGTAGAAATGATAAAAGGATTGTGTTCCTAGAAAATGAAGTCTTTGCTGCTTTAATTAATTCTAGTACGTCATAACAATGCTTCAAAGAATCAAAATAATATTTTTAACTAAATAATTCAGAAATTAATTAAGATTATAAAACAAATTACTTTAAATAAATAACTTTTCCAAATACGACAAAATTAAGTTTTGATTAAGTATTAAAAATTGTATTAACTATTGCTCTGAAATACTAAGTACCTAAATTATTTTTAATTTCAATAAAACTGGACCCAAGGCTGTTTAGTAATCCTAAAAACAAAATTTTGCATTATTATGTTATTAAATGTAATACTTACCCTTGTCGTAAATGCATCGACGGTTTACAAAAGTGCTTATACAGAGTGGCCCAATGAAAATTCTCAAGTTTTGACTACTTAAAATAAAATTTGCGAAAAACAGGTTAATTTCAGTATGAAGGTAAATATCTGAATGGGTTATTACTATTTGCATAACTTCACATCAGAGTAAGGTTTGATTGCACCCCAAAAATATTAAATGAGAATGGTATTCGAAAAATAAAAAGTGTCTAAAATGGATTGAACGGTCTTTAGAACTGTATGATGTTTGGAACCCATTTCCATTCAAATTTTTTAGAGTGAAATTAACTGTTACCTTAGGGTTGAAGCTATACAAATAGTAATAATCCATTCAGACTAAATCCTTCATACTAAAATTGACTTGTTTGAGCGTTTTTTACAAAATTAATGTTATGTGTATAAAAACAGTTAGTGCCAGTAGCGTAACCCTTAAAAACACTTTAAACATGTAGAGTGAGTTTAGTAAACGAGTAACATTACCCATTTTGAACGTTTTTGCGCGAAATTTCGGAAAAAATCTTTTTATTGTAAAATTTTCATTAACCTACATTTGAGAAACCACAAATAACAAGTTTTGGTGAAGACTTAAATAGAATAGTGGCAGTATAAAAGTCACCTGTAAGAAATAATAACTGTACATCTGAAGGACACCGTTCTTAGAATTTACCTGCAACACCAAGAAACCGACAAACTAAGGTTAGACGTTTTAATTAATATTAGGTGCGGATTTTAATACGTTTTTTTGTCGACCGTGAATTTATGACTTACATTAATGTATACAAAATTAATCGTTAATGTTACCTATTAATGAACAATTTTAGTATAGGCAACTAAGCATACATATTACAGTGATTGTATGATAATTGGAATGTGTAGATGTAAATATAGATATAAAGTTTAGTAGTAGAATAGAAAGATATATCTAGCATGTAAAGAAGATATATCGATTTTTGTGCGTACGTAATCGAGTGTAGTAAAAGTGGAAAAAAAAGAGACGCTCTCGAGCAATAGAGTACGATGGATGGGTAATTTTAAGTCTGCGCAATAAACAATGAATGGGCAATGTTCTTCGCCAATTTAAAAGAAGTGTTGTGGATATAAATAATTAACCCTGTTATTAACAAACAGTATTAATATAAAAACGAGTTAAATGCTGGGTACCGTTGACAAAGCCTGCGAAGTGTTAATAAAGCCTGCGAAATAGTATAAACAATGAAAGAAAAATAAAACTATAAAGAATAGTTTAGGAAGCAGTCGAGTTTGGAAAGGTCATTTCCCGAGATCCGCACAAGGTAAACGCACACGTCAAATAGTTACCAGGTTAGTTAAGTTAGCATATAAAATTTGTGTATTAGAAATTAAATAAGATTGTAACGAAGTATAAATATCGCAAAGTCGTGCATGCAACGCTATTCATGATAATATTGTATTTGTAAGAACAAATAAGAAATAAAACCGACCAACAGGAATTCAATAGGTTTTACTTAAGGTCTAATACGTTAAAACGAACACAAATCAGAGAAACAAATAGACAATTCAGTATAGCAAACAAATTTTAAAAGTACTAAGATAATGTGACAGAAACAGAAAGACTGTCGTATATGAGTACGTGCGTTAGCAACAACAATAATTAAAGCTCGAGATTAATGTGTCGAATTCAGATAAGCTTTGTAGTTACAGCCCAAATTTAAAGTTAGCGTCCTAATTGAGAATTGGTTATTAAGAAAACTCGATGTCACACGTCATTTACACACGGTGACTTAATATTAACTTAAACTTGGAATAAAGAAGGAAAGTATCTCCCGCCAACCCAAAAAGCCTTTTGTTTTAACTTTACCCATTCTATGTTAAGTGCCCAAGCTCTTAGGGAGCTGGTTAACAACAAAACCGAACGTCGGTGGTGGAGTTTACCTCGAATAAAAATTTACTTATATGCTAGAGATTCAAATCGTTTACTGTCACGTGTACGCAAGCTTCATACACATTGATATTGAGTAGGATACTTAAACATTAAAACTTACCTGTGTTCTTGTAGTATGCAGTTTCGAGAATGAACCATATTGCTAGCGACAGTATTTGACAGCTTCAGAAGGTAGGTGATTCCAGGATTTTCCGTAGGGGAGGTTTATAGTAAAGCACGGCAGACAAATAGGTTCCCTCGCAGTAACAATAATGCAATATGAACAAGTCGGTAGGCCTGTGGAGTTTACAAGCTGTTGGCAGCTTATTTGAATGTGAAACCGTGGTACTCGATCAGTTATGTAGCGAAAGGTTTTTAAATAGCCATTCCAGTACCCCCAGGAGTTATCCAGGTGTAAGACACGGTGAGAGTATGAGGTCAACGCACGTGCTAAACCATACGTCGTAATTAGAAATAATACAACCACGAAAGAAAAGAAAACAAGGTGTACTTACGGTGAATGCGGTTAGATTTAAATTTAAACACCAGTTCAATTTATTATTGAAACACACATTAATAATTTGTGTAAAATTTTAATTTTGAAATGCACCCAATCACCCATGTACAAGAAAAAGTAGAAAATGTCCGCTCATCGTCTTGATAATTTTTGTGAATTAAAGGATCCCCAGCTTACACGGCAAATTCGACTTTCGTCGTAACGTGCTACTTCCGACAAACGTTATTAAGAAGGCATGCGACATACATTCTAGTTCAAGAAATTTGAACCGTAACAAAACGTTGGGCATACCAGTTATAAATAAATATTATTACACTAAACTTTTTTTTAAACATTAATTATTTTCTCCTACTCTTTGAGGTTAATTGTCTAAGTAAATTATAGTCTTAAATGTTTTTAAAAGAGCGAGGTCACGATAGTCTTGCATATATTTTTTGTATCATATTTTTTATATGCTTTTAGACGCTTATATTAATTTTCGACCAAAATGTTTTACGCTTTTACACTATACGATGTGTAGTTCTACACGAAAATTGTATTAACTTGTAATGTTTATATGATTATTTAAAAAAAAAACAAATTATTCTATCTTTACAATTATAGCAAAAGGATTACATTTGACCTTTGCGCTATGTCATCTGTATTACTATTATAAACAGGTAAACTTTGTAATTTTTCTGTGTTTGTATGTAACGAAAAATAATGATCCGGAAGAATTAAGGCTTTGACGGTCAGAGTCATTGTTTAGCAAGAAAGTTTCAGAACGTTAAAAGATACGGGAAGAACGCAGAATTAAATCTGTGAATTAAATAAAATGGTTAGCAAATAGAAAACTGCACTTAAAGATTCTGGGTTAGAATTTAATCTGAAGACGTAGTCCTTCAAACATCAAATTATTACAAGTTGTATAATAGAGCTTAAGTGAAAAATTAAATCTAAATTTAAATCTGAATTAGAATACGTAGGTATCAAAAAGTTAGTTGCTAACAATAGTTTAAGCAGCTATATATAATTGAAATATTTCTAAAATATCTAGAAATGATTTCTCAAAAAGGAATTAGCTGTGAAATTTATCAATATAGAAGGTAAATTGAAATTGAAATTTTTTGACATTTAGAAACGATTTTAACAAACTGGTCAGTTGATTCAAATTTTAGGTTAGAATTCTAGGTATTGATCGTAAGTGTCTTCTTAATTTTGAGTCGATATTTCTATTTCAAATTCATAATACTTTCAACTAAGTCAATATTTTTGAAAACATGCTGACCATTTCGTCTCTATTTTGTGAAAAATGCAACAAAACATTCACCTCTTTCATTTTTAGGTTATATTTCTATCATGTTTTAGTACAGAGTTTCACCCACAGCTCGTTATGTTGCTGTACTATTTGTGTACACTGTTGAAATAATTAAATTAATTAAATTCCATGGGCTTGGCAGTTCAATTTTGTGTTGAACACTTGTTAGTTTTTGTACAAAGCTGTGTCTGAGCGTAGGAAATAGCTTTTTAAAAATATGTTCTACTTGTAACGTAGAAAGTAATTTTTAGCAATACACATGTACAAACATTTTATTAAATCTTGACATTTTAATACTTAATTCCAATTTAACTGTCAAAGTTAAAGTTACTGCTTCTAAATTCATTATAGTGAATCGTAGAGAAGTTCTCCGATTTGACTCGTGCCACAAAGCATCGCACTTGCCTGGAAAAACTTAAATTATTTATTCACTAATTATTTATCAGACGTCTGGGCAATAATAATTTATTATAGTGACGATCAATAACCTACAAAGTTGTACAATCACATTCACAGGTCACGACTACTTCTCTATTGGTTGCTCAATATTTGAAGGATTTCAAAAAAAGACAAATTTACAGAATACAGAATATGTTTGAATTTTCCATCAATTTACTTCTGTTGTCGTGGTAGTTCGCTTCGAGATCATACCCTTTGTGTAAATATGGGTTATTATGTACACACTAAAGCCCCCATGCACCACCAAATGTTTCAATAACATTATATGAATATAATTCTAATATTTGTCTGTTGAAAATATGTGATAAATATTTAAAAATATTTGATATACTATTATTTATAACACTTACACAAATTGTGAAATAAATATTTATGTATAATTATTTAAAAATAATTATTCCACAGCATTTAAAAAATATTATATTTTTATTTAAAATTTGTGAAAAACAAATATGTGGAAGAAATATTCTGTAAATAATAAATAAAAATAATTGGTAAATATTTTTTTTTGTATTTTTACCATAGCAGGCATAATAATAAAGAAGCATTTATCCTGGTGTTGTTCATAGGTCGTATCCAATGTTTGTGTTAAGTAAATCAAATAAGATTAAGAAAAAGGTGCAGAAGCAGGTCAAAGAAATAAAAGTGCAGAAGCAGGACAAACAGTAATAAATAGGTATGTTTTTATTTTCAATTTTATATAATAAGTAATTTATCATATTTGGCATCATAGTAAGCGTTTTTTTTGTCTTCCTCTTTTCACAAATTCTTTTTTTTCTTTGGTGTGTTGAGTATTGGACCGTTTTATTTTAATGCTTTTGTGATAGGAAGTAGCACGTTTGTTTACAGGAACAAAGAGCCTTGACGATGTAAAAAAGGAATTTTTTTTACTGGTAGTAATTGTGAATACAATTACTAGCAATTATTAACAATAATTTAATAATTCATAAACAAAAATTAAAGATAAAAGCAACAAATTGCAAGAAATCCAAAAATCGCCATTCGTATAGTCCACAAATTTTCATGTTATGGTCGTGTAGTTGACTTTAATACCGTGTATTGCCTTCTCGAGCATTAATAACAGCTTGCATTATTTGTTGCATACTGTCAATAAGCTTTGTAACTTCTTTTTGCTCAACTTCTTCCCATGTCTCCATTAGTCTAAGTTTTTCAAGTTTTTAATCTTCCTTCCCACAATATTCCATAAATGTTTTATGGGATTCGAACAACTTCCAATTGTTTAAAATACTGGTTTACAATTTCGGCGATATGCGGCCTAGCATTATCTTTCATATAAATAAAATAATCTCCGATGTACCTACGGGGCAACTTGTACAACATCAGGGTTTAACACATCTGTAATGTATCGATGAGCTGTTTGTCGATTACCATTAATGGGTACCAACTCTGTTTTTGCTTGCGATGTAATGCCTGCCCATACCATGACAGAATCACCACCATATTACACGGTTCCTTGTATGCATGTCTGGCTATATCCTTCTCCCGGACGTCTATATACTCTTTTACCGCGGTCATCACTATATAGAGAAAATCTAGACTCCTCACTGAATATTACTCTACCCCAATCAGCATTGTTTTAATTAAGATAATTTTAGCAAAGGACCTCTAGCAGCTTGATAAGGTCAAAGATCGTCTTCGGCAAATCTTCTTCTGATTGTATGTTTGTTTAGTCGACGACTTCAGGTTGTAACAAATTGTTGTTGTAGGTAAGTGTTTTCTGTCGCCGTTGTCGTCCTTTTTCGATCTTGCCTTTTGTGATTACTTGTTTTCCTGAATCGGGAAAAAAACCCGCAATATTGTTGAAACAGCTTTTCTTCTTGGTGCGCTACTACAAACAGTACATTCTTGACTCGCAAGATTTCTCAAAATCCGTCCGGGGAGATTCATCTTTGCCTGTCTTTTAAATGATGGTGTAAATAAACTTAAAAAAATTGAAGAACTTCCATAACAAACGGTACCTCACTTTTTTAACAAATAGAAAAAAGTTGTTTTTTCGAGATAGTAGTAAATTTTTAAATCCTATTATTTGTGAGATTATAGAATATCTGTATATTACCATTCGGCAAAACATTAGTATATGCTTTCTATGGATTAAATCTCATAGCAATATTAAAGGTAACCTTATAGCAGATAATATAGCTAAAGACCAAACTAGAAACTGGAAACATAACAATAACCTTTTGCTTGGGGATGTTTTCTCGTATGTTAAGAATGAATGTCGTATTATGTGGAAGCGTAGATGGCAAGAATACGGTAAAACTTCAAAAACATTTTATTATGAAATACATCCACATATACCCGTTCATCATTGGTACAATAAAAATCTTACCTTTGGTCGCTATGTTATATCAACCCTTAGTCGGCTAAAACTAAATCATTTACATAAAATTGGAATCACAGACAATCCCTTTTGTGACTGTGGAACAGTTGGCAACCTTTGTCATATATTCTTCAATTGTCAAGTATACAACCCGATAATTAATCAACTTTCTGGATTTTTAATAGAAAATGGTATTTTCTGACCAATTTGATTACCCGATATACTCAAATCACAGAAAGTTGTACTATATAAAATATATTTCAATTCTTAAAGAAAATTAAAATATTTATTTAATAAAAAATAACACATTTCAATATTTCGTGACTAATACCCTTGATGGTAAAGTAAAAAAAAGGTTGTTTGACAGACAAAATAATTTTATTCTTGCCTACTAAATAAACAAGAAATAGTTACATGTCTACTTTGTAAAAATACACTAAAACAATTTTCGCAACAAAATTTCGAATTTTGTCTTAATTTTGCGGTGAAGTGTATTATTGTATTGTTTACAAATAATTCAAAAGTACAATAAAAACATGTTTCGAGTGATTTTCAAAAAATATTTTTAAAATTTGATTAACTAATGTTGCATAAATATCATTTTTAAATGTTCAGAAAATATTATTAGATAACTTAATTCAAATTTTCTAAACACATTTATTAAAAATATGATACTATTATTTATTTTAGATTTTTTTATGAAGCAACTTAAAATATATAACAAATATTTTCTAAGTTATTTTATTAATATACAAAAGTGTTACATTTAAATGTTTGGTTAACATTATTCACTATCACTTATATAACATTTTGTGCTGCTTGGAGTGATAGCTATTTTGTTCTTTGTGAGTCTTACTTTAGTTGTTCGATCTCTTATACAGTAAAACTTCTATTTCCGATCACTCCTTAAAAGCGGCCACCTCTAAAACCGGTTAAGTTTTTCAAGTCAAAACCAATAATACGGAAATATCCATATTATTGACTCTCCTAATAGCGACCACCTCTCGATAACGGCCACGGCCACTAATTTGTAAACTTTCTTGGAAAAATACATGTAATTCTACTTTCCTTTTCTGTCATTCTTAACTAAGGTCATTAGTAGACATAATATATAATTGTTTCACTGTGTGAAGCTTAAGTAATTACCGGTATTTAAGAACGGATTTAAAGAATTTGTTCGATTTACAGTCATCACAGAAAAAGGGCAATTAAACGGCCCATTAAGCTCACACCAGAAATCGTATTTTGCGTACATAGTTTGAGTTAGTATGTTCAACAGTGCTGTTACATATAGACGTACAAAAAAGTTACAATATCACTAAAAAGAAAACGTTTGTTTCTTAAAGAAAAAATTGATATAATTGTGGAAAGTTAAAAGTTCAATACCAGTGCTAGAAAGTTGGCTGAAAAATTTAGTGTTGTAAGAACACAAGTTAACGATATTTTAAACAAAACAAATGTGATTTAAAAAGCTATTTGAAGAAGATTCCAATATAGAGCAGAAGAAAAAATCTCCTAGAACTGAAAGTTTAAAAATTGACCGAGTAGTTTACAATTGGTTTTGTAAAGCTAGGAATAAAAATATCTCTATATCTGAACCTTTAATAAAAGAGAAAACATTGGAAGTTGCGGAAAATTAAAAACTGACGGATTTTAAACCTTTAAATGGGTGACTTGAGAAATTTTGTCAAAGACATAACATAACCTTTAAAACAATTTGCGGGGAGTCAGCTTATATTAACCTGGACACTGTTGAAGCTTGGAAAGCAAAGCTGTCAGTAATGTTGAAGGAGTATTTACCCAAAAATGTGTACAATGCTGACGAGACCGGATTTTGTTATCTTGCGAAGCCAAACAAAACGTTTTTTTTTAAAACAATAAATGTAGTGGTAAAAAAGCTGCAAAACAAAGATTGATAATTTTATTTTGTTCAAATATGGAAGGTGATAAGAAAAATCTGTTAAGCATTGGAAAAAGTGAACACCCAAAATGCGTTAAAGGTTCTCTTATCAACAAATTGCCCTTAGAATGGGTATCTAATAAAAAAGGTTTAGATGACGGTAGAGATTATGACTTCCTGGCTAAAAAAATTTGACGAAAAAATTAAAAAAGAAAATAAAAAAGTCTTATTATTTTTGGATAATGCCACGTCTCATCCCAAAGTGACTCTTGAAAATGTGAACATTGTTTTTCTATCCCCAAACACCACATCAAATTGCCAGCCACTGGATCTTAAAATTATTTAAAATCTTTAGATGGCCTACAGGAAGTTTTTAATCAAAAGGCTGCTAACATTCACAAATACCAAACGTCCTTTTGAAGATGCGGAAAAAGTATTAATTTAACCAGCGCTTTAGTTTAGATATCAGTAGCCTGTAGAAACGTTTCGCTTATTACAATTGCTAAATGCTTTGCAAAAGCAGGATTCTCGGAAAAGGTCCAGCAAGAAGATTTCGATAAAAAAGACAAAACTCCACTAGCTCAGCTTTTTTTTGTGTTACTAGAAAGTAATCAACGTGTAAGCCTTGAAAATTATGCATCTATTAATTGTGATGTTTTGACCGAAAGCCGCAATTTAAGTATTCAAGATATAATCAGTAAATTACTCTATAGTGAAGGCTGTGATTCGAACAATGAAAGTGGTGCATAAGAATCCAAAGTTTGTACGTCAAGCATTAAAGATATAGGCAAAGTGTGTAAAAAAGTTGCAAAGTTTCTATTTTCTAATGGTAAAAGTGAGCTAGCGGTAGAAGTACTTCAAATTTTATCAAAATGTAAATCTTCTGTTTTACAAACTAAACTTAAAAATGTAAAACAAACCTCAATACAAAAATATTTAATGGTATGAATATGTATGTAATTAATTATTGTAATAGGTATAACGAGCAATTAGAAAATAGGTACATATTATGTAAATGTATGTATTCAATACGTATAACTTTTCCATTATTATATCGTCTAATTATTTAATATTGCATCGGCACATTTATAGTTATTTTGTAATGCAGATATACAAGGTGTCCCACGGTGGATGGCGTATTAGACGTTTATGGAGAACCAAATAACGGATAATTTTTAAAATTTGGCTAAACCGAGAAACAACCACGATCTACAAGTTAAAAATATTTTGACCTTGCGGTGTTGCCGCTTCTACTCTAAACCGGTGGCAACATCGCTATTTTAAATGGAACACCCTGTATATTTTTTAATTTTTGAATTCCTCGTATAATTTTGAGCAACTTTTCTTAATACTTTCCTATACCTATCTGTAGCCGTTTTTCAGAAATAAATTAATTTCATTTTTTTTAACGAAAACAGGACTTCAAATAATTCTTAATATCTTCTTCCTATAAAACAATTTTGAGCTAAATTTGGGACATGTTTGAACAATGCCTCTAGACATTTGATCTGTTGGTCACATCTTAGTTTAAGCATACAGGGTGGTTCAGAAATTCTCTTTGTCGGTAACTTACAAAAACGCCAGAAAAATAATTTTTTAAATGGAACACCCTGTATAATAATACAGATTTGAAAAGCTGATAAAACAAGCTTTCAAACTATGTATACTTTGGCTATACCTAACTCTTCAGGTTTTCGATTTATTAGCGTTTATTCATAAAATTTCGTAAATCAAAACACTTTCAACGCCTAGCTACTAAAAATTGTAGGTTGCTATGTAAACAAAATTTTTTGTACATAGTAACGATGGCAACTTCTTTTATAGAAATGTCATAATTTAATAATTGTGATTTTAGTACTTAACGACTGCTTACGATGGCGGAAAATAATAATTACTCAAATACAGTTTTAATGAACTTATTTATTTTCCATGGACAGTGTGATCAAATAATTAGCAGTACCTACAGAAAATTTAATGAAATGTACCCAAATTTGCTGCAGATGAATAACAAAAAATTTGTTCGACTCCAGAACAATTTTAGATCAATTCTGAATGCAACAAATAATAACAAAAATAATAAAAAGTATTACAATTTGATGTCACTATCAACTAATTTACATATTTCTCCAAATAATTTTCAAAAAATAAAGGTGAAATATGCCACACAAGTGTTTAGTGAATCAGTTGCAGTTGGTTTATCAACGTATGAAGCTTTTAATGCTTTTTGATTTATTTGCATTCCTGTGCTACTTGATTTTTACAAGAAAAATGTTAATTTTTTATTTTTGACTTAAATTTGGCTAGTAGTGGAAAAAATAGTACATACACAATGGTTGTAAAGTCCATTATTGCCTACGCACCTTATTTGTGGTGCTAAGGCAATAATGACATAATATATATTTATTTAATTTTGGTAATTATGTTTGACGGCGAAGCTAGAATCAGTTGTGTATCACAAAACAAAGGCATCAGGTGGTCCTTAGGCGCCTGCTGCCGTCGCTCTAACCGACGTTGGGTCAATAAATGCTTACTTTCTGCCCTTGAGACAGAATATGCTATTTCTATGTGCTAATTATTTTAAAAATTAGAAAGTGAAATTAATAAATAATTATAGTATTCACACCGTTTAAATGTGGAATATTTGGAAAATCTATGTAATACGTTTTGTATTTTGGTATATAACTTTCGGGAGAAGATAATTTGGAAACCAATACATTATTTTCCAGAACCAAAAAAAAAATATTAATTACATTGGCCACAAGTATTTCCCATTTCAATTTTTAAAAAATGTACTAAAACAGTGTCTGTTACATGAAGCAATTAGAAGATCGACGTGCACTCTTTATTAAAACACGAACGTCAATGATTATTTCAATCAATCAGGTTTTAGTTAATTTTACAGTTTCACAATGAAACCCTCATATAAATAATTTAGATATATAAAGAATAAAAATAACTAAAATAAACCAACACTGTATATTGTTTAAAATTCGAATTGCAATATTTACATTGCTTGAAATGCTTAGCATTTTCACATGCACTGTTTTTTTAATCAATTATTGCGATGTCAGTTTGACGGTATCTAGTTTTCTTATTCAATGTTTTGCCGAATTTAACTCAAAGCTTTTATTACCGAGTAAATTTGTGTTGTTTAAATTCTAATTTGTTTTCATTCGCAATTTGACTCGAAAAACTGTCAACCTAAAAACAAATACTTCTTTTCGTCAAGTTGCTAGACAACAGCTTTTTATTTAACAACGCAAATTTATTCAGAAAAATATGTGCTTGTATTTTATATTATTATAATTATCCCTGAACATTTTCGGAATGTAACTTTACATTGTAGGTATGCGACCTAAACAGAAAAACCCAAATTATAAAATAACTTTATTGTAACACTTTGAAATACAAAACCCAAGAAAATTAGGTAATTTTAATTTCAACAGCCTACATGGAAAAATTCCGTAAAATTTATAACGTAAATAAATTTTTCTATATGACCTGTCTCATAACTTTATCTGTATGCAATCTTGTGTTTGCATTTTTAATTAACTGATTCATAAAATATATCAGTAGATAAAGATAAATATAAAATAGAAATTCAACAACAAAGTTATATATTTAAAGTAGTAAGCAAAACATTTATATTAACTAAAAAATAAATACAAATGACTAAAAAGAAAAAAAATAAAATTAAAAAAAAATTGCGATATCTAGTGTCGATTAGTGCTAACGAAACACGTCCAAAGTTCATTTGTTTTGAAGCAACTTTGTTGACAGGTGTGCAAGCAGTTATATAAATCGATCTTTCAATTACTATAGTTAACTTAGTATCGGCAAAAATAACAATCTCGAATCGACTGCTGTAAATTCGCAAGAAATTGTACAGCAACAAACCAACGTAGAGAATTACTCAACAGCGGTTTCGTCGTTTTGGAATTCTTCCGGAATCAGAGAACTTGAATGTAAGTTCACTATTGTATAAATGCTATATTGCATGCAGGAGAGCACAACATATGCAACTTAATTTATACATTAATTAAATCAATCACTTTAATTAATGTTTGTCAATAATTAAAATTTGTGCCTATATGTTAATATGATACACTGATACACAAATGAACAATGAAAACCTTGCAAAATTTTGTTTTATTGTTTGTCCATTCGTGTATTTATTTATTTCCTCATTCCTCTCAGAGAATTTCTCGTAAGACGGTGTATTTTTTCGAACTGTATAAACAAAAAAAAAAACTACTAATAAATTATTTTTATAAGTTTTAGATAATAATCCAATGAAAACCTTGTTCTATATGAATTATTGCGAATAATACCTGTACTTGAGGTTATTAGATTAACCTGTAGTAAAAGTATTTTAAAGTGTGATTTATCTATAGATGAACTAGCCACACGTGTAAAAAGCATTTATTTTTTATATACACTTTATGAACCACCAGATATGACAAGCTACTGTCAACTTGATAAATTGCTGCTATTAGTCATGTATTTTGGTTTTGTTTTATTCCATCGCTTTTAGAAAAATGCAGGTGTAGTTTTCCGACGTTTATTTGCAATGCATTATTAATGTTGTATGAGAGTAAATCGATTTTAATATTAAAACAAATGAAAATTTTTGTTATGCTTTACCTTATAATAAAATTGTACACATTAATAATAAAATATTAATAACTAATTTCTCATTTAAATTATTAATTTAGGCATTTTTTTTTAGCAATTACTGATCGCCGTTATGGCGACTTTACACGCATCCAGAAGTGTAGTATAGTATAGAATTTTAATCGAGTAAACTTTATTCACACAAAGCACAGTAATTTAGTAGAATTTGGGGCAGAACGACTGTCCACACAAAACTATTATTTTACTTCTATGAAAATCTCCTTAATATTCTTATTTTTATATTTATTTCCAACGTAGTTGGACCTTCTATGGATGATGATTTGATGATATGACAGGTTAAGCAAACACCTATATGTTAGATGCCTTGAAAAAACCTGCGGCTAGCAGTCGAAACGCTGGCGGAATCGCAAGCAACGTATTTACTTTACCTGCCACAGCACCTAATTATCTCCATAGAAGGTCCAACTACGTTGCAAATAACTATACAAACATGTCATTATTTTAGTTTAGGAGATTGTAGATGTCAATTCTAAAGAACTGAACAAAGAGAAGCATTTAAGGATATGGAGATAGATAGCTGGAAGAAACAATTTAGAGGTTTCAGTTATTTCCAAGAAGACTAGCTCTGCAAATTCCAAAAAAAAATTTTGTGTTCTTGCATCCAACCATCCATCTTTGTCTATTTCACTAAATTTAGAACCATCGTACCAACACTTATGTTGTTTCAACGTTTGTTTTTACATTTTAAACCATAATTCTCAAAGCGGGCGTTTTTTACTTTTTGAAAAAATACATCAGATTCGCCTGTTTGGTTTAAAATAGGTTCAAAAGGATCCTTTCCACCCGTTTAGAAAAATAATTAGCTCAAAGTTTTTTTAAGACTTACGATTTATTTGTAAAGAAACTATAAATTAGGGTGCAGTGTTGAAAACCTGGCCGCTAGCTCTGTTAGTCGCAGAGGGGTCGTGGGCGTACGTAAGAATAATGAGATTAAAGGGTCTTTTATTGCAGAGATAAATAATAGAGCGCCACCTAGTAGAACGTGTAGTGAATTTTCCAGAGCAACTAGAATCTTCAAGACACAAAAATAAACCGTAGAGTAGTAGTAATATAATTTCTGTAGAACGACTAGGCTATAATCACAACGACAACATGTAAAAAAAATAGACAATATAATGTAGGTAAAAGCACAATACAGTTAAATAGAACAAGTTGTTTTCATAAGAATACAAATAAAACCGCCGGAATATTCATTAACCGCACTGATAACAACGGCACTGATAAAGGGCATAAACGCAGTTTAAATTTACGATTGCTTCTACAAATAGGTAACTGAATGCTAAATACTAAAACATCCCATGCAGCGCAATTTATTGGTAATCGCTTGGTGCAATATTTAACCAATACAAGTGGCCTGGCGCAATATACCCAATGAATAGCCAATATTGAAGCAACATGTATTAAGCATGTTTGTTCAATATGTAAGTCGCTATATTAAGAGCGTATTGTATAAATATTTAAAATTCGAAGACATTTGCAGATTATTTTACCAATATGGGAAATATATTAATCTACAATACTATTAAAACTTGTGTTAAATTATGACATTTTCTAGATGTAGAAACAAAGAAATTAGCAATCGTAGTGAACAGACCGAGTCATATAAAATAAAAAAAAAAAAACTAGTGAATTTTTAAAATGGCCAAAATGTCTACTGGAAACGATGAACGCTTGCCAAAATGGAACAAAAACTTAAAAAATCGGGCAATTTTCAAAACCATTTCGCAGAACACTCCTTTTTCAGGTTTAAAAACGCTTTATTCAAATTTGATCATTGTCATTTTTTAATAACGTTTTTACGTAAAAAGTAAAAAAAAACAAAATAAAAAAATATTTAACTCAATTTGCGTACATATTACAATTGCGTTAACTCAACATTTTTTGACGATATGAATATGATATGAATAACTTCCGTTGACCTCTACTTGGAAAAATAAAGCTTTCAATTCTTTAGGCGATAACACCTTAGTGTCGCCAGCAAAAGGGAGAGCGGGGAGGGAATGAATACAGAAAGGCACATTGCATCTGCAAAAATTGAAGCACTAAAGCGATTAAATCAATCTTAAATGTGATGTGGAATTAGTGAAGTGAGGTGCGATTTGTGTTTTTATTGTTCTCCGGTAATAGGTAAGTACCTATCCTGTATCTATTATTTACAGTGTTATCAGAGGTTGGTTTTAATTAAGACAACACATAACAATAAGAGATTAATATTGATGATTTAATAGTTTGATCAAACACGCAATCTTTTCATGCAGACATGCCTTTTTGTTATTTTGAGAACTCGATGAACTACAAAAACCAAATCACTAGTACTACATCTGTAAGCACTAATTTTCAAATAGGAATTTTTGGCAAAATAAAAATAGGAGGACCCCACCTCTAAAAGCGCATATAGTATGTTTTGCTAGATTATTAATAAAAAGGTGTAAGTAAATAGAGTAAATAATTTTTTTTAACAGTAATTGTTTTTATCTTGTCGTAACTGATTAAATCATATCCTTATACCTTCAATTATGCAAAGTATGGAGTTTTTGATGCAATTTTATCTTCGGTTGTAATATTTATTTAACCTCTCCACTACATGAACACTTTTTACATGTTAAAATCAAGTAATAATCTCAAATTTCATCAATCCTTTTTTTCAAAATTACATTTAATAGTTAGTTTAAAACTAAATGTGCTGTTTATTTTATTTTAATAATCATAAGTTTCATAAGACTTAATACGCAAAAAAAACGTGTTGCAAAGCCACGAGTTATTTTAAAGAATGATGACTTAGGTCTTATGGGATGAATTTTTTATACTACAGGGTGTCCACTTATATTTCACCCTATTTTAACTGCCTATAACTTCTAAACGGTTCAGGATAGAAACAAGCGGTTTTAACTGAAGTGTTACATTTTAGTATAAGTTTTCTATTTATAATAAAATTTAGAACATCAATTTAAGTATAATTTTTTGGAAAACGTATTAAGACAAAATAATATAAAAACCATTGAATTGTTTTTCAATATGGATGGATTACCCATAGCACGTAGTTCAAATATTCAATTTAGTTAACTGATTTTAATGGAACACTCGCTGTATTTTTTTGTAGTTTGAAAGAACTGACTTTCACCTATCCAGTGATGCAAAGTTTTTCAAAATCGGTTAACAGATGACCGAGTAATTAATTTTTTAAATAAGAGATACAAAACAAAAATCGTACAACAGAACATCAATTTTCAAACATACAACAACAATGTCAGAGAATACACAAAGTTGATAAATTTGACATTTATGTAAATCCAAAACGGACTATGATTACAAGAACTGCACAAATTGATGTTCTGTTGCACGATTTTTAATTTGTATGCCTCATTTTAAAAAATAATTACTCGGTCATCTGTTAACCGATTTTCAAGAACTTTGCATCGCTGGATAGGTGAAAGTCAGTTTTTTCAAATTATCGAAGGATATACCGGGTGTTCCATTAAAAAATTAACAAAAAAATTGTCAAAAATCCGCAATTTTTGTTATGACGTCCTCGAAGTCGATAAAAAAAATTCAATGTATTCAAAGAAAACTTCTACTAAAACGTAACATTTCAGTAAAAACCGCATTCTATCTTGAAACGTTTAGAAGTTATAGGCAGTTAAAATAGGGTAAAATATAAGTGAACAGCCGGTATTTTGTGCAGTTTGAATATGTTTTGTCTTTTTTTGCCTTTTCATTAAGTACTAAAATATAAAATTGATTGGATTTATAGGGAAATTTTTATGATGGTGACGTTACAATTTTGTTTGATAGTGATTTCCAACATATTGAATATTATTCTTGCACCAATGCAAACCTATATACCCACTAGAGAATCAGAATGACAAAAAATGGCACAAAAATTCCAGTCTCTGATTTTACTGTATACATATTCTTTAACATGATGTGTTATTGATTCAATAGCTATCAATGTTCTTAGATTTTTATGTTCTCGTTTATAGTTAAACAACATTGATCAGTTCGACAATCACACCATACTGTTATTGTGGATGAAACAACTGTCAACTGTTGCATATAAAATGTAAGTATAAATTTGTCAATAACTTTAAAACTTATAGGGTGATACAACATCATGACCTGCGCAACACAGAAATGGCCGCTGGGAGGCAAACATTGTGTTTAAAAACGGTTGTAAACGACTACTTCTAGACTAGACTATTTCGCTCTTCCTGCCGCACTTTCGTAGGGACGTCTACAGTGAAATATTTTTGACCTAAAATAATTGTGAAAGCATGACTTTCAAATATTTTGAGAAATTGTTAATGGAAACTTCAGACGCGGCTAGATACACGGAAAAATTAAAAAATTAACGATGTCGATTTGTTTGCGTTAAAACAAGAAAAATTAAATTTTTAAAGAAACCACACCTTTCCTCCAGTAACAGGTATGGATTTGGTGAGTCACTTGGTACTCGCCACCAGTTTTTACACACGGGGTCAAATGAAGACAGGCAAAGGTTTAAACGCTTTTAAATATTTTGAGGTCGGATTTGTCCAAAATTACTTCTATTAACATAATTGACAACACAACAATAGTGAGTAATTCTGGATATTTACACTTTACGAAATCGTCGTAATAATGAATCAGGTAAACTCAACACTGCAAAGTCGTTTAAAGTAATGTTTGCCTCCCAGCCGCCATATTTAATTTTATCTGACAACGCTTTGGACCGACTTATTCAATACTTCTATTTTTACTATTAACTAGTTTCAACTACTTTAACAGTCATCATCGGAATTATGTTCCTGAGATAATATCAAAACATTTAAATATTTTAATTACTATAATCAATACTTACTGACATGGAACAATTTGACATAACTTGTGAGTTAAACGTTAATTTTTTAATTTAAATGTTTTAATTATTTCAGAAACATGACTGTTCAAGGAATATAATTTGAGTTTGACAATGGTTAATTTTTAAAAATAAAAGTACTGGATAAGATTTTAAGTTTAATAATATTTTGTAAGTACAAATTCATAAGTTTCTAAGGGCGATATATTTTAGTATGTTTAGTAATAATGTTGTCAATGTATACTATATTCTATTCGTTTAGTAAGGTAAAATGCTTTCAGGATTTAAGATGAGTTCTATCAGATCACGAAAGTCTATGTTCATAAAACGAGAGTTACAAAGGGAACTCTGCGATAAAGTTACTGAGGCTACTACTCTTAGTCAAAAATGTGAAGAGCCTTACGTTGTTTTAAATAGTCCTACTAGTGCTTTTAATGATTCATCTGACGATACAATGTATAATCATGACGAAAGTGACGAAAACCTAACTATCGGCGAAAACGAAATTAATTCTAATACCGATCGTACTATAAATTTCGAATCTAGCGATAATGAGATTACTTCTTTTAATGTTTTGGTACCAGAGAAAGTAAACACCGTTTCATACGCTATAAAGGAATGGGCTCTTAAATGTAAAATTAATCACAAACAATTAACATATCTATTAACTGCTTTGAAACCATTTCATCCAGAGTTACCTTTAGACAGCCGAACGCTTCTCGGAACAAATAGAAAACGTATTGAGGTTGAATTACTTGCTGATGGTGGGACATTTTTGTATATAGGCTTACAAGTAAATTTAGAACATCAATTTAAGTATAATTTTTTGGAAAACGTATTAAGACAAAATAATATAAAAACCATTGAATTGCTTTTCAATATGGATGGATTACCCATAGCACGTAGCTCAAATATTCAATTGTGGCCTATTTTGGGTAACATTTTTTTCCTAGTGCAATAAAATTTTATCCGTTCGTGATAGCTTTGTATTGTGGCAATACAAAGCCAAAAAGTCTTGAAGCATATTTAAGTCAATTTATTAACGAGTTAAATGAGTTTATTCAGAATGGATTTATTTACAACAATGTTACTTATAATGTAGTTCTGAAAGCGATAGTATGTGATGCCCCAGCTCGTTCATATATAAAATGTATAAAAAGCCACACTGGTTTTATGGATGTGAAAGGTGCACTCAAAAAGGAGTTCTTATTAATCACAAACTTGTGTATCCAACTGAGCTTACTAGGATAAAACGAACAGATTTGACTTTTGCCAATCAAATACAAACGGAACATCACACGGGTATTTCTCCATTAATCCGTATTCATAATTTTGGTGCTATTACTAAGATGCCTCTCGATTATATGCATATGATATGTTTAGGGCTCACCAGAAGGTTAATAGCATTTTGGATCAAATCAAATTCAAAATTCAGAGTAACCCCTCATTTTCGAAGTCTTGCGTCTGAAAGATCTTTAGCTTTAGCTAAATCGGTGCCATCTGAATTTGGAAGAAAACCAAGATCGCTTTTAGAATTGGATCATTGGAAAGCCACCGAATTAAGATTTTTTGTTATACAGTGGTCCAATTATTCTAAAAAATTGCATCTCATCCGAATATTATAAAAATTTTCTATACTTACATGTTGCAATGAGAATTTTGGGGAGTGGAAAATATGATAACAAAAGAGGAGAAAATGCAATAAAATTAATTCAGAAGTTTAGTGAAAAATATGAAAACTTTATGGAACAGAAGAGATGGTATACAACGCACATTCGTCTATACATTTGGTAGAAGATTGTGTAACAGCAAATCTAAAGTTGGACGACATCAGTTGCTTTTCATTTGAAAATGCATTAGGGCATTTAAAAAAGTTAATACGTACTCCTAACAGACCTTTACAACAAATTGCACAGCGTTTAAAAGAAAATAAATATTTATTATTTACTGGGTACAAACATGAGGTCACATCTCTTGAACAGTCCATTTTAATTGACAAAAGAAATTGTTATGTTCTGCTAACAAATTGTAGAATTGGGAAAGTTATAGAAAAGAATAATGATACTTTTAAAATACAGCTATTTAGTAATATTGAACCGTTTTATACAATTCCTCTAAACTCAATTTCTGTAGAATATTTTAAGGTATCGTGTTTGGGTAGATACGTATATACTATACCTTCGAGTGACGTAATGAAAAAATGTTGGTTGTCACCTTGTGAAACGGAACAAGGATATTATGCTGTTGGTTTATTACATGATTAAAGATATGTAGGTGTACATTAAGATAATGCTAGAATATTAATCTTTTGTTGTATTGTAGGTCTACTAAGTCATGGGATATCGTATTTTGGCATGAAGAAAACAGTTGTGATTTTGTTCCCTCAATATGGGCTGTCGATGCAAGGAAGACCAGCTATCTATTCCCAAGTAACATATCACGCAGCATGATGATGACCTTAATTAAAAATGCGAAGATCCATCGATTTCAAAATGTAGGTTTAAAGAACATCAAGCAACTTTCAAAAAACGGTGACTTCTATTCAAGAGGCAGAAAGTTTGATTGAAAAAGCAATGGATACTGACAATTTTGACAAAACAGATGTAGACAGCGACCTTGAAACGGAGACACGTTCGGGCGGTAGCATTGTGAGTGAAGGTATGTCGATGTATAATTTTGTATGTTTTCTATATAGAAGTATTTTAGTGCACTCAAATCCAACTTCCTCAAATATTTCAATATTGACTACAGATACCGTCCTGGAGAAAGTCCTAAAAGAATTAAAATCTGTCAAATACGAACTCAAAACAATAAAACAACTATTGTCATCATTAGAAATAAAAACAGATTTAATTAATGAAAATCATCCTTCTGCTATTTCCCAAGTAAGCAAGAACTTTATGTTACCCATTTGCGACGATGACGAGCTGTCTCGTTTAGAGAAAACAATCAGTTCCGAAGACAACAAGAAAGATTTGGTATGTTTTTAAAAATGTGAACACTTGAATTCTGTGAAAAGTTAACTATTTTCAGATTAGAATCTTATCTCTTGTTGGAGGTGATAGTGTACGCCAAAATATCAACAATATACTTAAAAAGTGTTATCTAAAGATATGGCTCTAAAATTTTCACTGAAGGAAAACAAAAAAGAAACCTTTCAAGGACTTAAACGTCTATAAAGCTGTAACGGGTAAGTACTTTTAGTTTTTAGGTAACCTTAAATTGGCAAAAAAACATAAATCTTAATCTCATTTATTTTTTGGTAACATTTTTCCAAGTCGTGTTTTCCAATTTTGAATTTTGTTTTAACCTTTTTTCATCATAAGTTAGTCATTACATTCTGGATTTAATTAAAATGTTTCAAAAATATGGTTTAATTACAGACGGTGTTCGGGTTACATTTCCAAATGTAACGGACGTAGAAATTGACAAGTACATTGGATACGCTTTGGCTAGTGCGGGAGACAGAAATGGTGGCAGAAAAGAACGAGAGAATAAATCAGTTGTATGTACCTAAACACACGATGTTTCTATGTTTTATAAAGATGTTTTAATAAAGTTGGTCGAGTTTAATATAAAGTTTATTAATATTATAGGTTCAATATATAAAACCAATAGTGAGTAAATATTTCGAGAAAGTATTGGATATTTATTTTTAATAGATATTTATGAAATACTTGAAAGCAATATTATGTACATATAACAAACTAATAGTAAGTAAATATTCCAACTCAATATTGGATAAATATCGATAAGTGATATTATTTATTTATTTTTAATAGATCTTGGTGTACAATCAATATTATATTCGTATAAAAGACATTATTGGATAAATACTGCTAAGCAATATTTTACCAATAAGCAAAAATGTTCACATTTCAATATTGCAACGATATTGTTACTAATAGTGCACCAATATATAAACTATCAATTGCCAATATTTTATCAATATTTAATGCTACATGGGATGTGCTCATTAATGTCGTTAAGTTGAATCAAGACAATTAAGTAGGGTACCGGTACCCGGCAGCATATCTAAAATGGTACAAAGGCGCAACAAATTAAGCGATTTTTGAAAGATTTTTTAAATTACAGCTATTAATTAAAAATGAGCAACAGTTAGTTTCACTTAGCTTATTTGCTTATAGGCTACAATCGATTGTAGATAGACTGGACAGCTGCAATATCTAGAACAGACGGAGGAAAATTTTATAGAAAAGGAAACCAGATGTTCACTGATTATTTTTGGTGAAGTCCTCGACAACAACAGAAACAGAGATCAATTTTTATAGTGATCAAACTCCAGGAAAAGATCAGTTCAATTGCTACACTACCCTGATTCATGACCTTGTTGTTTAACTCAGCACTTATTTGCCTTTATCCATATTCTAACAGGTGTTCTGCAACGCGTTAAGAAAATGGCGTCAAAAGAAAGTTTTCACAAAAGAACAAATACATCAAAAAATAGTGCTTACGCTGCAAGAAAATGTCGAGTGCTTATTCCTTAGTTTAATGAAAACTTTTTCTTGGGTTTTTCTATCTAAACAATAAGTAATTATTAAATCCGGATTCCTCAAATCTCAGATTTCTGGTAGAGCCACCTTCAGGCGTCAACAATTAGAGTAAAAAGAAAGACATGCTTTTAAATTTTTGTTCGTACATGAAGCGATTGCTAAAAGAATGCACGGACGCAACCTCAATTGCCTAAACTATAGACAGATATTCTATTGAAAGTCAATTTTATGGTGCTAAAATATTAATTTTTATCAATAGCAAAAAAGAACCTTCACAAAACGCCCGTTGCCCTAGAAAACGACCACTTTCAAAAAAACCAAAAAACAAATTAGAAATCAATATTTCTCGTAATTTTGCGTATAACCGCGTTTCCGTCCATTTCTTGTAGGAAAAACCTACACGCTCATTATTATCTCGTGGCTACTAATTTTGATCTTAAACCAAAGAACAGAAGATGTATTGTTTCAAAAGTTATTATGTTATTTTTACTATAGTATTGTTCAATTATCTATTTGAGCATATTGATTTAAAAACTGAAACACGGAGGTTCAGAACTTTGACTTAAATTTATATGAATTAATACTATGGTGGGCTAACCTTTAGAATTTTATATTTGGTTAAATTTCTTAAAATGAATTAAGTTACGTATTTCTTTTTTTTTTTACACTCAGATAGAAAACCGCTTTGTCTAACCACCGCAAAAATGGGTAGATTTTGTTTTTGTTGTAAGAACAAATTAAGTTGTTAGACGGACATGCACCTAAAGTAATAGTATATATTTTATAAAAAGTTTAAGAAAGCTTTTGTAATTTTTGGGATTTTAGAAAACAGCCGAAGCACAAAAAGTCACTTAAGTCCCGCATAAAATATACTATTTTTATTCAAATGTAAGAAAAAGGAAACAAAAACAGCCAAATAAACCGTAAGAAATTTTTTAAACAGCAAATCCTGTTTGTAATAATTGTACATTTAACTTGTAATTAAATTGTAACTAAAATTTTGACATAATGAAATTATTGATTATATTGCTGTAATTTATCTGTTAGCAACACTTAAATGCTTAAGCGGTTCCGTCAACGGCACTAAATGCTTAAGCGCTGCCGTCAACGGCACTTAAGTTCTTAAGCGCAGCCGACAGTGTCATGGCAATGAAGTGACACTTAAGCATTATCAACTCGCCCATGTAATAACATACTTAACTGACTTTTGAAGAAAAAACAATGTATTCAGAAAAGTTGAAACAAACGATCACATTTTTAAATTTTTGTCTTACTGGCATCATAGATTCTTCGTACTACGTAAGGTAAGAATTCCTCAAATCTTACGGTAGAGTGCAATAACTGTTGAATATCCTGCTGTTACAATTTTAGAAAATTTTATTCCTAGTTAAACCATTTCTTTCAAGATGTAGTATCCTGGCACGGATTATTCCGTTAATTAAGTTTCAAGTTATTTTTTTAATGGGTTATAATTTTCTCTTGGTTTACCTCGTTTGGACACATTTTTATTGTTTGGCGTCAACAAACACTTTTTTTTTTAAATGGAGAAATGTATAATCATTTGTCGTTTGTCATAGAAATACAGTGTAGTTTAAAAATACCTCACACAATTCCAGGAATAGGTCATTTACCAAGATACGACAAAATGCTAAAAGCTTGGCTGAAACAGTTTTCATTTCGAGTTACAAAAATTATAATTTGACATAACTTTGACAATTGCCATGACAATGGCATGACGTCATCAAATATTTTTTTAAAAGGAAGCATATACTTTTTTTTAGGTTTTGAATTTATTAGTAATCTGACAATATAATTTGTCATAAAAATATTATGTGATTTAAAAATACTGCACATAATTCAAAAGACGGGTGATTTACCATGATATGAGAAAATGCTTAAGCAAATCACTTAAAGAGTTACAAAATGTTAAGTAATAATAATTACGATTTTAGAAACTGATTGGCTTGAATCCGCTTTCTCAAATCCTCCAAATTATTTGTACTACTTATACAAACTCTACCTTTCAAATAACTTCATAAAAAAATCTAATGGTGTCAGATCCGGTAATCTGGCAGGCCATTCAAATTGCCTCTCTTTGACCTACCCATCTGTTAGAAAACGTTTTGTTTAGGAAACGAAAAACTTCTACACCAAAGTGAGAAGAGGGCGCCCCTCCTGCTAAAACCAGAAATATATTCTTAGAATGTCAGAATCATCTGAACTTGTAAACATTGCTGCCAAGGCAGGAAGTAAACCATCATAAAGAGGATATCGTTTGGTTGTTAGATTTGCATTAAAAAAATCCAATCAATGTTCTACTAATTAATCATGCCCACACATTAACAATATCTGGGTTCTGAGTATGCACTTCTAGTGTCTAGTGTGGATTTTCACGGGTCAAATAACAACAATTCTGTCGATTCACAACACCAAATCAATCAAATTCTCTTTAGAAAACACAAATTTTGTAAGAAATTTGGGTTTCTATGGCATCTTTCCATAAATGACTCACAAAATTCATGACGTCGATCGGGATCGTCTTTATTTAGTTCGTGAATTAGCTGTATTTTGTAAGGATGATAGAGTCCATAATTGAAAAGTCTCAGCAGCGTGGCATATGACACATTGTTGTTCAACCCGAGTTGTTTGCTTCAAGTATAAGGATTATCCTCTGCTTCATATAAACGTACAACTTTGTATCGTTACGTACTTGAGGACGTCTCGCGTGAAGTAAATCTTTTACATTTTTCGTATTATTTAATTTGGATACAATTCTGCTTTGTTTTGAGATTGGAGGTCTTTTAGGGTGTTCTGCTTTAAACAGGACGCAAGTTTCTTTATGGCTACGTGGTGTGTTGTCATCCACAACAATAATCAAGATTTGATTTCTTTCAGTTTCGGATAAGAAAACCATTTTGTCCTTGACAATTATTACAACTATTTTATTACAAAAATTTGTTGCTAAGAAGTAATGACCAATGATTTTTGTTTTATAAAAAAAGTACCTTGATTTATTTATTTATTAAAACTTACATGATCTTGTATGAATGTAAGCTTTCGCGGCTGTTGTCACTAAGATTATTATCTTCCGGGTTGAGCCGTGTTCGTTCTTCCTTCCTACGTTCTCTGCTTGACGTTTCGCTAACCATGCTGTTAGCTTCTTTAGAAGTTACTCTAAAGACTGATGTTGTCTTCTGCTCCTCGTTATATACCTATGTTCCGTTACGGTTTCAAAGCTCTACGTAGGAACATCACTCGCGCAGAAGAAATTGCATTAAAAGAACTCAGAAGCAATCAAGAAATCATGGTGACACGCGCAGATAAAGGCAACGCTACAGTAGTCATAAACACCGAAGACTACAAAATGAAAATCAAATTGCTACTGGATCCACAACTTTACACCAAATTAAAATGAGATTCAACCAACAAAATTGAAAAACAAACGAGAGCCGCAATCAAACATTCAGCTATACCAGTCGATCAACATCGTCAACTGCTACCTATGTCTGAATACAACTTACTTTCTATGGAACGGAGATTTCTACGAATAAAAATCAGGTGCAGCCGTGGGATCACCATTATCACCGGTTATTGCGAATATCTTTATGGAAGCATTCGAGCAAGAAGCCATTCAATCCAGCGAACGGAAACCAAAATGCTGGTTCAGATACGTGGACGATACCTTTGTCATATGGTCTCATGGGAAAGAAGCACTCACTGTATTTCTTAACCACCTCAACACTCAGCACGAAAAGATCAAGTTTACCATGGAGACAGAAGAGAATAAGGAGCTTCCCTTCCTGAATGTTCTAGTAAAACGAGGGGATAACAACAAGTTGGCTCGTAGTGTATATCGTAAAAAGACACACACCGACCTATACCTCCATGCCACATCACACCATGACCCACAGCAGAAGCGGTCTCTAATCAAAACTTTATTGCTTAGAGCTAACAAGATCAGGAATCTAATAAAGATAACCTGCCGAAACTCTCAACAAAAGGGGTCTACCAAATTGATTGTTCATGTGGAAAGGTTTACATTGGTCAAACCGGACGCAACATAAAATGTAGATTAAAAGAACATCACCAAGACGCCAAGTTCAGAGCGGTAGATAAATCAGCAATCGCAGAACATCTACACGAAAAAGGAAAACACATCATCAACTTTGAGGAAGCTAAAGTTCTATCAAGGACTAACAACTACTATCTAAGGACAATCAGAGAATCCTTAGAAATTATGAAAAATAAAAACAACTTCAATCGAGAAGACGGTTACCGATTAAGCAACACGTGGAAACTAACTCTTCACAAAAACAAAGAAAACAAATGTCGCCACAAAATTAGTCGATACCAAACAGAAGATCAACCAACCATCGAAAACCAACCACCCGTCACTGATCGACATCTACCAACCGTAACGGAACATAGGTATATAACGAGGAGCAGAAGACAACAACATCAGTCTTTAGAGTAACTTCTGAAGAAGCTAACAGCATGGTTAGCGAAACGTCAAGCAGAGAACGTAGGAAAGAAGGAGGAATACGGCTCAACCCGGAAGATAATAATCTTAGTGATAACAGCCGCGAAAGCTTACATTCATACAATTCATACTTCATCCCCTTTTGTCTAATAAACGAACCACAAACGTGACCTGACGACATTTTTTTGCGTTTTCCACGTAACCGTATGTCTGACAAAAAAAAGTTATAGGATTTTTTCGATTCCCTATTAAATTTTCCACAAAAAATGTTATATATTTTTTTGCGTACCTTCCACCAAACGCTCATAAATAACCTTTGGAAATAAGCATAGTTTTAAAGGTAAACGGAAAATGAGCCTTTTGCGTCAATTATATTAAAAAGTGTATAATGTATGGAAAAACTTCTGAAGAAGCTAACAGCATGGTTAGCAAAACGTCAAGCAGAGAACGGCTCAACCCGGAAGATAATAATCTTAGTTACATGATCTTAATAATTTCTCACTTTAAACGTGCTGCATCCTTGGAAGTCAAAAGCTTCATAAAAACAAGAACTTAAAAAAAAACTTCAAAAATTATATTTTTATATTAAATGAAATGTTACCATAATTTTTTAATGAAAAGAAATTGTTACAGTTTTATTTTATGAATATAAAAAGTGTGTCAAGACCAATATGTTACAAGTATGTCGCGATTAATATGTTACGACGAAAGTCGTATTTGGCGCACATTTTGCAAATTTTCAATTGGTTGAAAATAAAAATCAAGTTAGATTCGTAGACGAAAAGCGGACATCTTCTTTTTCTACGTTTTTGCTGCACGGGTGGTGTTTTCGCGTTTATCATAAATTGAAATTTACACAATAATGTATGTGTGTTGCAAGATTCCCAATAACAATTGGTTAAGTTTATATCCGTCTAAATCCACCGTAAGTACAAATTTTTTCTTTCTCTCTTTGTACCAATTTTAACTGTCACGTGGAATACTTTTTAGTACGTTTTTTGACTTTATGATTTTGTTGCGTGTTATATCTGGGCTACTCTTGGGGGTGCTGGAGTAGCTGATTAAGATCTTCCTTGTCAATTAAATACCACACCACTGTTCCGCATTAGATAGCTGCAGGAAACCGGTGGTTACCACGTCTAGCAGAAATTGGTTATGTTTCATAACTTTAACGAGGGAGCCTAACGCCCTCCGTTTCTCTTTGCACACCTTCCTTAAGAAGAATCCTGGGGCTACCTAATTTCCCAAACAACTGTCGATATTGTCGCTAGCAGAGAACTCTTACTCTCGGAACTTCGATCATTAAATTACAGTTTTATTATTTAAGTAACTTATTTATTGTTAATGCGTGTAAAACTCATGTACACTCATGAAATTTAATATTAGAATATCCTTGCTTGTTTAATTTAATTCCTTTAAGTCATATTGCTCTAAGGGTTGTTACATTGGTCATTAGAATTATGTAATAAATAAATAATTACCTACTGTTTGAGAAGGGGTAGTGTAAACCAATAAATAAAGTAAGAAATGTAAATTCCATTTTAGTTTAAAATTTCAAGTGTTGTGAAAATGCCACCTCATCTCGGTGCTGATTTGAAAGCGCGGATTGTTTCGGAATTAGCGGCGGGCCGTAGCGTGCGTGAAATTTCACGTATTTTAGATATACCAAAAGCACCGTAGGGCATTACCGAGTAAAATGGAATCTTGAACACACTTTGGAAAGAGCCATCGGAAGTGGTAGACCTAAAGTATCTACACGTGCTCAAGATCTCGAGTTGTTTCATTACGTAACAGAACAACCATTTGCTACATACTCCAGAGCTATAGCAGATACACATTTTCCCGGATGCCGTATAACTGCACAAAAAAGATTAAAGGAGATGGGAATAAAGAAGTATAATGCTGCTGCGAAAGAAGTTCTCAGTGACGAAAATATGAGACGTCGTCTGTGAATTTGCAAGGCGATATGTGAACGAACCCTTTGAATTTTGGAATCGAGTGATTTTTAGCGACGAAAAACGTTCAATAGCCGCAACGATGGACCACTAAAAGTTTTAGAATGGAAGGAACTCGTTACGAAAATAATCACATATGTCCTAAAAAACGAAGTGGTTATTTTTCTGTGAATGTGTGGGGTTGGGTTAGCGCGCGGGGTCCAGGAGTTTGTTGGGCTATCGATGGACGTCTTGATTCTGCTGCGTATTTAGATATTTTGGAAACTATTATGAAACCTTCAGTCGAAGTGTTTTATCCAGACGAAGATTATATTTTCCAACAAGTAAGTATTCTTATTTCACTATACTTTCTCAAAAAAATAGTTCGGGATCTGTTGAATTAACATTTTCATAATGTTGTTAAAGGACAACGCCCCTATTTATACTTCGCGGGTTGTGCGCAATTGGATACTAGAAAATAACTTGGAGCTGTTACCCTGGCCAGCAAAAAGCCCAGATTTTAACATTATCGAAAATGTTTGGGCTCGAATACTTGCTGTTATCCGAAGACAACAAGGGCCAAATTTTATACCAGTAAACCGTAATGCACTAATTGCAGCCATTGATACCGCATGGAAAACGATTAATATTAATTATATTGATACCTTGATAGCGTCAATGAGCAGACGCCTCCAAGAATGTATCAATAATAATGGAGGTCACACCCATTATTGATTTCTTATATTTATTTATATAGTAATACCTTTATTTAAAAAAAGTTTTCATTTAATTTTAAACTATAACTTGGTATCTTAATTATAATTATGTAATAAATTCTTGTCAAAAAACTAAATATATACGTTGACAATAAGAATTGCCTTAGTTTTTATTTTCACTTTTTATATTAACTACAGAAAAAAATGAAACGTCATAAAATATACATTTTGTAAGGACTAAATATTATGAATAGAAAGTTTAATGATTTTAATAACTTACAATAATTAGTAGGTTAGATTTATTTAAAAATAAGTAATAATCAGTCAACCCAAATAACCATGTTTAGTTTTTTGATTTAATTTAAAAGTTATTGCTTGTAGACGTTTTTAAATCAAAATTATTTCTAATTTTATTTTGTAAACATTTCCTAAACAAAATTTTGATTCGATAATTAATCGAGCTATGGTGTTTAATTAGCGATACCTTCAAATATATTCTTTAAAGAAAAAAATTAAGTAAGCAACGTAAATTACCTATTTTCTAAAAACGTGCTTAGTGTAATGATTCATTCTACAGTCCTTCTATAAGATAACCCCTGCTGAGACTACCTGCTGTTAGAATTGTAAATGATACTTTTAAGCCCGCTTCACAATGTGCAAATTTTTGTTTACAGAAATTGTGGTGTCCAAGTTTTAAATTTCATGAGTGTACGTACGACATGAAACGGTTTTGATCTTTAGTTCTTTAGTAAGACTTTATTCGATGGTCCGCAACCGAAAGTTTATAATTAGTTTAATACGGGCTCGTGCGCTTTACTTAGAGCAGTTGACGCAAAAACAAAAGGCCTTTTAGGTTTGCGGCAGGTATTTACCCTATTCAATGTCAGTTTAAGTCAGTGCATGTTTGACCAGATAAGTTGCCGTGTGTAAATGATAAATGTTTAACGAGAATTTCTATCAGACAATCTTCAATTGGAACATTAACGCTACGTTTGATGTGACTAAAGCTTACCTGTGAATCCGGTACATTATTTGTATACATTACTTATTATTAAGCAAGGCTACTGCTAACGTACGTGAATACATCCGGCAGTCTCCCTTTCTATCTCATTCACTTATTACTATAGAAATTTTTAAATTGTCTGTCTTCCTTGTATGATTAATTGTTGTGTTATGTTTGTTTGATCTAGTGTATTAGGCTTAAGTAAAACCTGTTGATCTTCTGTTGCTCGGTTTTGTTCTTTTCCTTTACCTACTAGGTGGCGCCTTATTCGACAGCAGTTTAATTTTTTAGAACTCTTTAAAGACCCCCCACTCTTCGACAAAGCCAGAAAACTGCTGCTCTACCTAAATAATTTATTCTCCACAAACCTAATACACTACATTGATCCGTATTTCCTTTTGTTCTTTTTTTTTGTTTGTTCCTCTAGAGCCGACGCTTATTTATAAACCTTGATTATGTATGAAATTGGAGAAGATAAAATTTTTATATTTTATACCCTTGGCTGTGTTTAGTACGATTAACGAGTGTAAAATCAAAACAAAACGTTATTATTTTAATAATGACACTAAAAAAATAGAATAGTTGAAAAAAAAAGAAATACCAAAACATATTTCTATAGGTCAAAAAATGCTTTACCATCTCAATCTATGTTGATATTTGGAGGAATATCGCCAGAGTGGATCATTTCTAGTAAAATTTAATGTAGGTACTCATTGCACTAAGAATCGCTGTATAGACTACGTCTAATGCCAAAAAAAACAGAATACCTAAATTTGACCGTGATATTGTTAATATATAACATTTTTTATGTATTAAGTTATCTATACTAGCATTCATAATTTTTAATTTATTGTACGTGTGTATTTCAGTCTGTTTGTTCCTATACATTGAATGATATTTATTTTGTACCGTTTTCTATATTTTATAACGACAACCTTTTTTAGTGGAAATTATTTTTTTTTATTTTGAACCAAAGAGGAGCTTTTTATCAGTCATTGATAGTACACCAACCCCTTAGGTAATGTATTTTATCTATCAAATATTTTTCTAGTTAATTTTAGACTAATAAGTATTATTATGATAGTAAAATCAATTAAGAATTTCTAACTTTATGTGCAATTGTAAATACTTGTACTTTTTTTATTAAATACACAGACTGCCTTGAAAAAGACTGGCCTAGCCAATCGAAACGTCGGCACAATTGAGTCTTTTTGACTGGAATTCTTTTTACCAACTCCTAAAAGATGTCCCAAGTGTTGAGATAATTAGTAAGATTATTATTCAGTGACGTTCTTCAAAAAAAACTTGGATGCCTTAAAAAACGTTGTTAAATAAACGACTTAAATAAAACACAAAAAAAGTAAACTAGAACACTACCTTACATAAAATTAAGAACTTCGGTGACATTAGACACAATTTGGTAATTACGCATTAGCCTATTTTGTATACTTTTTATGTAACGTCACCATTGGCATCATAACAGTCTAAAGTCACGAAACAATTTTTGTATAAACAAATTCATTTATATTCACTTAGTAGTTCAGTGAATAAAAATTAAGAGTAAGTCCATTCTTCCGTGTTTAAAATTGTTTTAGCTAACTTAAATTTACATATTTGTATACAACTTCAGAATGAAATTTTAAATTGAAACTTACTTTAACAGGTAGATATAATTGTTTACATGAACTGCAGATTTATCGATCGAAATTTACTAGTAAAACTCACGTCAGGATTTTATTACCTGATAGAGCTTTTTCGTGCAGTTTTCGTGGCTACTACAATTGTGGATAAAATTTTTCTTTTATTATGTAACTATATCTTAGAACAATTTGGTTAGTATATAGCCTAGTGGCCAAATTTCAATTACTGGTAACACACTCATATGTCACAAAAATTAATTGCATTTCCTTTTGTGCAACTTAAAAATGCAAGTTTTTTTATTGCTTTGTCAACAAACTTTGGATCGATTATCTAAATATAGGGATGAATGCAAATTAAACTCTAGTAAAAAAGTACATACTAGGTAATTCATTAAACGAGCATGTTATAATGGTTACAAATAGCAATGAAATTGTTTATTTCTCTTAACATTATTATATGTATAATACCTATGTATATTCTTAGAACAGTAAAAATTCTATTGTGAATATTTTGAAATACTTCTTCACAACTTTACGGAAAATTTTCTTCTTCTTGTATTAAATATTTTTGACAGATATGTAAGCAGTTTACAAAAACCGATTCTTTGATCATTAAAGAGGCTTATAAAACGGCACTGCCACGAATTTAACACTTATTACATAAGAAAGTTTTTTTTGTTTGCACAAGACGATTGGGATTACTGTTAAAAATCTCAAAAAAAAATTAGATACATTTATTTTTTTCATTGCTAAATAAGTATGTTAGGTTCCTCAAATAGACTTTCCTACGTTTTTAAAAGAAACATGTGATATATTTTTACTGAATATACAGGGTGTTTATAAATATTTAATTAAATTGTTCATTAGTCGTCAGCTTCTTATTTGTCACTGCGCGAACCAGAACTTTCAAATTTACGAGAAGAAAACACCATACTTTCGATATTTTTGTATTAGAAAAAATTATATTTGTTTTCTATCAATTTCAAGTTATTATAGTCTATTCCAAGCTATTTGTCGGTAAAGGATTAACCCCTCTTTACTTTTGGGCACACACCGTGGTTTAAACTATTGTGAAATGTACAACCTTGAAATTATTATTGGCTTTAGGGGAGACAAGATTCGTTATATTGTAGTTTTAAATTGGTTAAGAAAGAATATAAACATTTAGAAAACGCATGCATTTAAGTTGAAACAATATACGCCCTTAAAGTATTCTTTAGCACGGGTAACATTTGTTTGAGTACTTCTGAATTAAATGACAATTGCCGAAAAACAGCGTAGAAAACTCATTTTCAGAATTTTTGCCTTATTACCCGTGTTAAAGAATACTTTAAGGGCGTATATAGTTTCAACTTAAATGCATGCGATTTCTAAATGTTTCTATCCTTTCTTAATCCATTTAATACTACAATATAACGAATCTGTCTCCCCTAAAGCGAATGAAATGAATTGAAGGCTGTACATTTCACATAGTTTCAACCCCGGTGTGCGCCCAAAAGTAAAGAGGGGTTAATCTTTACCGGACAAATAGCTTGGAATAGACTATAACAACAACTTGACATAATTATAATTATCAAAAACCTATCAAAATGGCATCAAAAAAAATGCACAGGCCGATCTAATAGTTGCGTTTTTAACACGTTAAAATATATAATAATAAACATTAACCATCTTAAAAGTATTAAAGCTCCTTAAAAAATTCAATGTGAACGAGATTCCCAATAATTTTGGGCCTTCTTATAGGAGTTGAGGAACAATAGGGTCGTCAATGATACACCATGTTCTTAATAGCCGACGTTTCGATTGGCGATGGCCAATCTTTCTCAAGGCAATCTAAGAGTTGGTGACATCAAGGACTCCTCAAGGGAACCATAAGGGATCCAGATCGTCAAAAATTCAAAAATTGTTTTATTATTAAAATAATAACTAAACTAAACTTAACAAGACTAAACTAAACAAGAAATATCTGACTTATGTGAAGTATAAATAGATGACAATCTTATATTAACTTATTAAATAATAATTTTAGTCGTGTTACCATATCTCGAGTAATGAAATTCGATTGAGAGCCACTGTCAAGTAAAACACGACATGATACTGGAACTTGATTTATGTCTAAAACATTAATGAACGCTGTCGATAATAAAACAAAAGGTTCTGAAGATTTCTGAGAGTAATGTGATAACATTGTACAGTTTTGAACTTCATTTGAGTGCGACATATTTAGGGTATCATCGGTGTTATTTATGTTACCTTGACTTGGCGAAGTAGTTAATTGTGAAACATTTACATTTGATTGAGGACTAGTTTCTGAGGGATAAGTACTTTTGGGAGCATTATTTTTTAAAGAAGGTTGATGTCAGAAGGTAGAATGTCGTCCATTGCAAATGCTGTAACCGGATTTCTATGCCCCTTTCGTAGACAATTTGTACATAACGATAATCGTTTTACCTCCTCCAAGCGAGACGCAATTGCACAGGAATGCAAATAAATCAAAAAGCATTAATAGCTACATATGTTGATAAACCAACTGCAACTGATTCACTAAACACTTGTGTGACATATTTGACCTTTATTTTCTGAAAATTATTAGGAGTGATATGTAAATTAGTTGATTTAGGAGCCAATCGCAGCGGTTTAGATTTGTCTGACATGTAGAAATTTTTAATGTCTTCCAAGATGCTTTTTGTTATTAAAGATTATATCGTATTTAATCAAGTTATTTTGCACCGATTTCAATAAATAGGAGACATCGTAGAAATAATAGATTTTCTTATCGTTTACGAGAAGGTTTGGTTTTTGAGGTGATACATATATTCTTTTAATTAGGCTTAGAAAATTTTACTACTGCCTTCTAATATTCGCAACCGCATTGTAATTGTAGCTTTTCTATGCAGTCTAATACTATCAATTTCAATTTGTCACCTTTACATATCGTATTTGTAAAGATGTAGCACAAGGGTTGTTTAACTTTTTATATATAACTCTAACCATGATCACGTAGCAGTTTGAGCTGGCAAAAATTTAAAACCTACTTTAAAAATTAACATTTTGGGGGCTCGTAAAATATAATTTTAGTGAAAATTGTTTGTATTCCTCTATTTATCTCCTGCTTCTTAGTGGTTTATTTTTTAAGTCCACTTCGGCTGTCACAATTTGTGCTCTGCTTTCGGGAAGTAATCGTTGGGAGATGTTAACTTCAATTGAAGTACTTTCTTTTCACGTTTAAATTTAAAAATGTTCCTCCGTAATTTTCTTTACCTAAGAGTATTTGAGCTGCAAGCTTGAGTAGTTTTGGTATAGCTAGAGATGTTAACAGGCATTTATTGCTTCGCCAATATACCTTGCATCATTTGAATTTTGGGTTTCAGAAATTGACACTTGTAATTAATTTAGGAATGGCAAGTGTACGCCACATACTCGTTAAGTTTTTAGAGTCGACATTTTTATGCATCATATCGGACCTTCCGGATTCTGTTAACCATTCAAAACACCTACAACCAAATGTTTATAGTTTACTTAAAATTCTTGATGTAACTTAACTCGCCTGGTTAAATCTCCTTTGGGAAACCTGAAAAAACTGATTCTACCATCATAATTAATAAATAAATAAATTCAGGTTATGTATTTGCGGTTATGGGATGGGGGCGCGAATTTTAAACTAATGGCATTTTTTTATTCAAATAATTTTATCGTGTTAGGTAATTTTAAGCAGCAAATAAGTTAAAGACCTGGATATACAAAATTATGTTTCACTCGTTTTTGTTAAACAACTATTCTTAGATTCTCAAAAAAATTGAATTTGTCCATTATTAACCTAGGTCAACAATAGAAAAAATTATTAACCACTAATAGAGAAATTCAACTTCTCAGTTGGCTAGAAGACGCAATAATTGTCCACTTCACAGCTAGTAGTAGAAAAACAAAATAATCACCTTACTGAATAGGTACTGTCCACTCTTAACTCTCGTGCGTGACTTTCTGGCAAAATTCTAGGTTCCGTTCAAGTAAAATTGCCTTTAAGTTTCGTGTAGTACAACGGGAATACTGGTGTGTTTGTGCTTTGTTTGCTTGCTGAAATACCCGGATACGAAGGACCAAATTATGTTCATTATTCGTCAGATTCTTATTTGTCGCTGCGTAAAGCAGAACTTTCAAATTTACGAGGAGAAAACACCATACTTTTGATATTTTTGTATTAGAAAAATTATGTTTTTTCTTTATCAAATTCGTTACTAACAACAACTTGACGTAATTATAATTAACAAAAACCTATCAAAACGACATTAAAAAAAAACGCGCAGGCCGATCTAATAGTTGCGTTTTTTAAAAATATAATAATAAACATTAACCATCTTAACATAAATCAAATGGCGGATACAATGTGGCGGACGTGAAATGCAAAATCTGCTTATAACTTTTTAAAAATCATTACTAGTGGGTTTTTGAAGTCACTGATTTTGAATTAGATATTATTTTTTTCAAAAACAAAATGTCGGACGCATAAATTGAAGCTAAGAATCCTGCATACATATCGGTAGAAATCCTGTTCGAATACCGATTTCGAATTTTAAAATTTGTCGTGGTATCACTGTTTTTTTTTGGAGTTTGTGTCTTCGCTAATGTTGCGAAATATTTCCGTTTCTGTAACCGAAAGCTAATGTGTGAGGGTAGAACATCTAATTTAGGGATTCAGATTAGAATAATAAGCTAGTGGATTAACCCAATATAGAGTTCCCGTTTATCACGCGGAGATAAGCTAGTGACGCTCTTGGTACGTCACCTCCGACAGAGATGGCTAATAAATGACTATTTAGTTTATGAGTGCATGGAGTATGGTTGTTTATCAATAGAGTTACCCATGCTCTAAAGACCACAAAAATTGGTCTCTGTATTGACTGCTGTATCTGTCGAAAAAGAGGTTCCCCGAAGATAACCAGCAGACGTTCTGCGTATCATTGGGAGTTGATCGAGTAATCCTGAGCCAGACGTCTTTGTTCTTGTCGTGTCTATATGCTTTTACCATCCTGCCTTTCGTCCGTATGAAATAACGAATCTGCTGAAGTTATTGTTGGATGCACTTGCGCTTGTACCTGTAATTCGATGCGGATTTAACTATCAAAATTATTGCGCTTTGTTACTGAATCGATGTAATTTTGAAAAACCTTTTGAATATCTCGTTTTATTGTGATTGCGCTTTGTGTTATTATTTTTATTACTTTTATGCGTTCTTGTGGTATAGTCGTTTAACAAAAATTATATCCATGCGGTTGTTTCTGTGTTTCAAGCTCCTGTCACTTCAGAATATTTTTGCATAATCTACTAGGGGGCTCCTCTGATTTCTCTCCTTTTGCAGTGTGAAAGCCTCCGATCTCATAATTATCCACTCCCCCCTCTACGACTAACAGAGCTGCCAGCCAGATTTTTAACACTGATTATTATTTTTCTTTTACTTTGTTTACAAATAAACTGTAACAACTAAAGACTTAATTTGATTTTGTAACTGATCATAAAAAAGTAACGTATGCAATTGCATTTAACCCTCCGTTACTAACATGCGGTCCTAAGAGACCAATCCAACCGAAAATTGCCGATGACTTTTAAACAATAAAAGTTAGGTGTTGCGACTTTCGGTACCTTCCTAAATCATGCTCAGTAGTTCACTGTTTAAAGCTCTAAAGGATAGTTAACATATAATAAATTTTATTGCTCAATTGATGTCTGTGACCGATGTTAGTATTTGCGGAATAAAATATAAGTGACTATTAATGTTTGAATTGCAATACTAGTTAACCAATATTGGAGATGGCTTTAGGAAATTATGAAAGAACAAGAAAGGTTAATGCGGATGTGGAAAGAATTAGAGAATGAACCGGATGTTGGGGAGACAATTGATGATTGCGATAGTCTAACAGATGGTGAGATGGAAATTATCGACACTGATACAAGCTCTGAGCAAGATTTTGATAATGAGAATGAAAACGTTGTAGCCATTGCACCGGAAAGCACTTCCAATACATTCCCATGTTTTTATGGAAAAGACGGTATTACTAAATGGCGAAAAATGGTATCAATCAATCAGCTATTCGAAACGTTATCAAAATATTACAACTTGATATGTGTAAGGGGGCACAAAGAATCCGAAATATTTGGAGTTTATTTATCACAGAGGACATGGAGAGAACCGAGAGTGTACAAATAAGTACATACATTTGATGTCATACGATCGTACAGAACCGCCAAAGCAACGGATGTAATCGAAATAAAAGCGTTAATAGGTCTTCTACATATCTGGTGTGACAAAAAGTAATCGCCAAAATGCAACCGATTTGTTTAGAACAAATGGACTGTCAATGGAGATTTATCGGTTAACTATGTCCTTGGAGAGATTTAGATTTCTTTTGCGAAACATACGTTTTGACGACAAAACTACACGAAAAGAGCGTGCTCAGTTTGACAAGATGGCACCTATTCGCGAATACTTTGACAGTTTTACGGCAATTTACCTAAACATTATTCATTATCTTCATTTACAACGGTAGATGAGATGCTACAAGGGATTCCGGGGCAGGTGTAGTTTTAGAGTGTACATGCCAAATAAACCCTGAAAATATGGTTAAAAGTGTACGCATTGGTTGACGCTAAAATGTACTATACAAGTTCAATGGAAGTGTACTTGGGAAAACAACCTTGATACATCAAATATCGCATTAGTGCCTCGATTGTGTCGACCAATTTTAGGAACTAAACGAAATGTAACCATAGACAATTTCTTTACTTCAATGGAATTGGCAGAGACGCTGTTGAAGGACCATAAATTAACTATAATTGGAACACTGAGAAAAAATAAAAGACACATCCCACTACACTAGTAAACGTTCAACGTCCAGAGCATACCAGCATGTTTGCTTTTCAAGACCACGCTACTCTAGTTTCTTACATTCCGAGGAAGAACAAAAATGTTTTACTATTATCGACAATGCATTTTCTGATACCATAGACCAATCTACTGGAAAACCTGAAATTATTTGTGATTATAACAGCACTAAAGGTGGAGTTGACGTTGTGGACAAACTGTCCGAATCATACAATTGCGCCAGAGCTACTTGTCGCTGGCCAATGGTTTTATTTTATTGCACACTGAATGTAGCAGGTATAAATGCATACATTATTTTTAAAATCAAATAATAATATAACTGGAAGTAACGTAAGTGGAAAGGCTTTTCTAGAAAATCTAGGATTTGATTTGGTAAATGACCATATAAGACGCCGAGCAGTACAAGAAAATGTACCTAGAACAATTCGCTCTAGATTGTCGGAAATGTTAAGTATCCCGGAAAAATCCCATTAAACTATTAGGCAGTATTTATGGTAGATGCAGCTACTGTTCCAGCAAAAAACAGAAAGACAAAATATAGTTGCTACCGTTGCCGTAGATATATGGTTTGGAACACATAACCTCCATATGCAGAGAATGTAGCATGCCTCTAGAGTAAATATTTTATTACCTTATTATTATCGTAGTTAGTTTAAAATAATGTTTAAAAATAATTTTACTTTGTTTCATTTATTATAATGTTCTTTTCATTACCTTTACTATGATTTTGGTCATTTGCTACTTTAACATATGATTTTTGTTGGACATTGTTTTTTTTTCAATTGCAATAGATTTTTTTAATAAACGTGTGTATTCAGTAAACAAATCTTTTATTAAAATCGTTCTAAAACGAAGATACACTACTGAGAAGCAAACAATTATTTAACGGTCTTAGGGACCGATGTTAGCGACTATGTCTTATCAAGCCATGTTAGTAACGGAGGTTAATAACTATAAAAACGCTCGCATAAAATTCATCTACTGGTTACTTAATGAACAATATATCATTTGAATATTAATATTAGAAAAGACATTTTACCAAAATATAATTGGTTGCCAAAATTAGTAAAATATAGGTGATAAGGTTATTGCTCAGACTTTGGCATATTTTTTCGTTTTCAAAGTATTAAACATACATGTATGTGTTTAAATGGAGTATTGATTATTTTTATGAGTTAAGTATTCCATCAGCGTTAATACAAAGATCATATTGTTTAATATTACTTTTCAAGTAGGCTTTTTCCTAAAAATCATAAAAACCAATATAAAGTCCCAATATTTTATAATTAAAATCTTTCCAAATAAGCAGTTGTTTACGCCAAGCATTTTAATATTAAATTTCCCATCCTCAGACGCTTTATATTTAGAACAAGGTAGGCTTTGCGACCTTATTTAAGATAGGAAAAGCAATGACGCAATAATTTCTACAAACTAAACTAAACTACCTTACGTTTGTACATCATAGTAACTATCATTTTAGTAACTTGATCGATACATTTTACAATTTAATGCAATTACATTAATTTTCGTGTATGGTATTTAATTGTAGTAATACAAAACGTTTCTCCCTTTATCGTAAAATTATGGTTAATGCTGTAGAAGTAATTCAATAAAACAATTTGCGCGAAACATTTTCTTGGTTTTCATTATGTTTTTGTCATTCGCGGTTTTAGCATTTAAATTATGTAATATATTTTTAATCTCACATTAATGTATAAGCATTATCATTGCAGGTGCGAGTTTTTAGCATAAACATATTTGTTCTTGTATTAAAAAATTAAACTTTAAGAAAAAATTAATCTGTTGTGTTTAATAATACTTTAAATGTTTTAAATGCGAGAAAGGTTTCATGACTTGTTCTGGTTTAAATATTCATATTGGAAGAGTCCACCAACAAGCGTCTTAATCAACATCATATGGGAGCAGATTTGCTTCTGGTTTAGTATTGATACTTTCCTCCTGGCTATAAATATAACAATTCATCCAAATTTGTTCTTGACGAATCTAATTCTTCTGATAAAGAGAACAGTGAAGTGTATCTAAACATTTTTAAGAATAAACATGGATTTAAGATCCTCACTGCTGAATCCGTTAAGGAAGCCGTGCATCAATTCAGTGCGAAATACAGTGAAAAAGTGTCAGTGCATCCTAATGTGTTGGCTAATCAGTTAAACGTGCGCAAAGTCAAAAGGAAGTGCGAAGGCTAAAATGTTTGCTGCCATCAGACCTTACTTTAGGACCTAGATAAGTTTAAAACTAAGACTATACAGACAAATCTAATCTAGACTTATGATTTAGATAATTGTATGGAGTTCACTCACTGAGTGAGACTCTACATGTCCATATTTACTTAATCAAAACAAACGCTTATTGCCCTCGGGCAGATTGCTGATTTCTCAAGGAATTATATAAAAAAAAAATTCAACATCATATGGTAGCAAATTTGCTTCTGGTTTAGTACGATATTTTCCTTCTTGCTATAAATATAACAATTCGTCCAAATTTGATCTTGACGAATCTAATTCTTCTGAAGAGAACAGTGAAGTGTATCTAAACATTTTCAAGAATAAACATGGATTTTTAATCCTCACTGCTCATTTCCATCCTGCTTCTAATAGTAAAACTGAACCAGATTCCCAAGCTATTCTTAAATGATAAATTCGCAGAATAATGGCCCCAGAACTTACAAAAAACTCATTTAAAACATGATTTCCTAATAGTTCTGCAACCAGTTTGGATGGACTTAAATCACAACACATTAAAGATTTGATCGGAAAACCAGTTGGTGAAATAAGGCAACAATTCTTGAAAGAGATCACTAATTTATGCAACTCTATAATCCCAGGCAAGGTCCCCTCTGAAATTACTCCACTTTTTTATAAAGTCTCTGTAACTTTCATAAAAAAAATGGTAGTATCAGTGTACTTTTTGAAAACTTGTTTATAAACTTGGATGCCTAAAAACTTTCGCTAAATCCTCCATTTATTTTAAACCAATTCAAATCGGCGTAGGAGTAAAACATGGTTGTGAAGTCGCTGTTCATAATGTCCGATCTTATTTTTTTAAAGTCGAATCCGCTGAAATTGTACTTAAAATTGACGTAAAGAATGCTTTTAATTCAGTTGAACTAGACATTCTTTTACAAAATGTTTTTTCTTCAAAACATTATCCTTTTTTATGCCAATTCTATTCTTTTCCTATTAAATTATTCTTTTAAGAAAAATCAAATAAATCATCTGTAGGTTGCCAACAGGAAGGCCCTCTCGGGCCCTTAATTTTTAGTCTATCTATACAGGTTCTAAGTAAATTGCTCGAATGCAATTGCTCGAAATCAATTGCTCGAAATCAATTGTTCGAAATTTAATTGCTCGAATGCAACTTTTCTTGAATTGCAAATTCCTCGAACGGTAATTTCTCGAAAATGTTTTACTAGAAAATGTGATACAATTATTATAAGTATAATACAACGAGTAAAATAATGATTTATCGATAATCACGATTTGAAACAGGAAATATGTTGTCAAGAGATAAACAAAAATTTTAAATCACCATAGGTCGTGGGCTTTACTTTAGTTCATGACATACCTATGCACGAAAAAATTTTAACGATCATTGATGCATGCATTATGACTTTTAATAAATCAAATTTTGTTTGTAACAAATAAAATACTAGAAAAAATTGAGAACCGCTGACCCTTAGGTAGTTGAAACTTATTGTTCTATTGTTGTCAAATTTCCATAAGGTTTGTTTTAACCAACTTTCGCCCGTATAGAACTGGTTTTTACTTAGCATTTCAGGTGAACATTGAATACAACTATCGGTCGCCTTCTAAGTGGATTTTTCAGCAAATAAACTATAGTTCGTAGAATGCTTAACAAAAGTATTTTCGTGTGTAAGTTAAAAAGCTTAGAACACACAGTGAGGATTATACAAGCTCTAAAAGAGCTTAAGAATTTAGAATAAACAAATTTTACAAACTTCCATACACTAAGGTATAGATGCATAAATTATGTACAATGTCTTAAAAAAAATGTTTACACTGAAAAACTAAAAGATTATTGTCTTAAAAACTAAAATCATTGAAAGGACAGCAATTATTGTGGTTGTTGTTACAAATAATGTTACTCCCGAACACGTGTTTATTGGGAATAAATATAAATACCCTGCGACTCTAATAAGATTGTTAGTTCGAAAAAGACATTAACATGGCGTTAGAGTTCATATCCAGTGAAAAGGCAAACGCAAGTTGCGTTTTGAAAATTTTTGTTTATTAAGGATAAAGAAGTTGATACAAAAATTTATTGGAAATGTGAACACTCCAAGAAAATGAAATCAAAGCTCGAGTAATTACTGAAGACAATCTTGTGTCGAGCAAAAAGACCACAACCACAATGCCGATGTTGCGCAGCTAGAAGCCAGTAGAGTTATGCAGACAATAAAGGAAACTGCAGAAAACACTAGAGATCCACCCCATTTTATTGTGTCCCAAGCTTCTGCTGGTTTGGAAAGTGCAGTTGCAGCGAAGTTACCTTCCGTTAATAATATTAAACGGGCCGTTAGGAATGTGAGTGAGAAAAACCTTGCACCAGCAATACCCAGACTTCGAGAAGAGATCATTTTTCCAGAAGAGTTTACAGTTACTGAAAACGGCAACCATTTTTTATTGTACAATTCAGGGCCAATAAATGACCGAATTTTAATTTTTCAACAGCGCGTAACATCAATCTTCTGGCGACTGCACAACATTGGTATGCTGACGGTACTTTTAAAGTTGTTCCGCCGCTTTTCTACAACTCTACACCATACACGGAATACAAGATAATGTAGCGATACCATTAATATATGCTCTCCTGCCAAATAAGACTGAACAAACTTACTCAACTTTTCTTCGAGAAATAAAAAATCTACTCCCGGATGGGGCCGCACAACCACAGACCATCATGATGGATTTCGAACTAGCAATGATAAATGCCATTCGAATTGAGTTTCCAGAAATTCTACATCGCGGATGCTTCTTTCACCTTTGCCAAAGTATTTTCCGCCACATTCAAGAAAATGGCTTAAAACGGGAATACGAAACAAATGCAGAATTTGCGTTGACGTTAAAACTGCTGCCAGCATTAGCATTTGTTCCAACGCAAGATGTAGTTGAGGCATTTGAGAATCTTTGCGAGCAAAATATTTTTTTCCCTGAGATGCAAGTTATTGTCGATTATTTTGAGGATACGTGGATCGGTCGCCCACAAAGGCGTGGGCATCGAGGTTTCCAAATGCAACTGTCTGCACAACACCCAAACATATAGAAATTCATTTCGGCATTAAAGAGGGAACAAAGTTTGAACGAATTGCGGATAGAACAATATGTCAGTGGTCAACAACACACCCAAAGCCATAGAAGGTATCGTGATAATACCCAAAGACTTTTGAGATTAGTAAATGATTATGAATATGGCAGAAATATATATGATTACGTGCGTGGAATAGCACATAACATATCATATTAAAAATATGTAATATTTGTTTTTCCTTGTCACACTTATAACATACTTATCCATTTTTTGTTAATAAAGGTGATAAATTATAATTTGACTTTCTATGTTATTATGAAGCTGAAGAATAGTCTTACAGCAACTTATAACAACATTCACACTGGCAGCAATTACCTAGGTGGTTATACTAACTTTTCTACCACATAAATTCGAGCAAAAAGTTTTCGCGAAATTGCCGTTCGAGCAATAAGTCTTTCGAGAAATGCTACAATCGAGCAATTGCATTCGAGGAATTTTCCGGAGACGATCTATACATCTTATTATTAAAGAACTAAATTCTAAACGTAATGACTCGTATTTAAATGACGATACGTTAGGTGAATCTGTAAAAGAAAATCTTGATGATCTTAAAACTAACAGTTGAATTTATCTTTAAATTTTTCCAAGTGTGAGTTGTACTTTTGCAAGAAATTCTCTGATTTTGAAATTGCAAATTTTGTCAATGATTATTTGGAACCAAAAATTGAAATTAGAAGTCTGTGATCAGTAATTAACAAGAACTTTTTGATTAAATTGATTGAAATGATACTTAACGCTTCCTTATCAATTTGACTATAATTAATTTCATTTTTATTTAAAGTACGCGATGCAAATGCAATAGGACTAATGTCATCGGTAGATAACGTTATAAATAATTCCGGGTAATAATGCATTAATACTTTGGTTGAACTTGATTCAGTTTTAGTATAGGCAAATTAGACTTTCTAGAAGAAAATGAGTATAAAGTTTTGAAGTTTTGGTTATGAACTCCCAATAGGAAACCAAATACAAATACGAGAAGCCTCCTCCCTCCGGAGAGTTTCCCAAAACTCCACTCCCAAACGTAACTTCATCATGGTATTTTCTGTTTTGCGCGTAAACTGTAACTCTGACGAATAAAAGTAATATGATTTTTTAGCTTCAACATTAAATTTTCCACAAAAATTGTCCTATAATTTTTTGCGCATCTCCCACCCAACGCTCATAAATGACTTTGGAAAATAAGCATAGTTTTCAGCGCGAAGGGAAAAATGAGCATTACGCCGTCTTTTGCGTTAATTATCTCGAAGAGTATTAGATTGAGCAAAAAACATATAAAAGAAAAATTGTATAACAATTTATTTTCTACAAGATTCATGTTAGATAAAATATTTTTGAGAAAATATTAGTGACCATAAGATAATTTTGTACTGGGGAAAAATTACGCTTGCTCTATAGTTGGTCAGTCGAGTAATGCAGTAATTTTGTCCAAACTACCACCTACATATTCTGCAGTAACACAACATTCATATCGGGTTTTTTTTATCAAATTCATTTGTGGAAAGAAAAAAATTTGGGAGCAACTGTATGGAGCTGGAGAAAAACTAACAACATTTTAATGCTACTGCTAACGATCAAGCGCCAGCGCCAACCTTAATTCTGCAGCTTACATCTTGCGGCTGTAAAAGGACTGGGGAAAGCAATGTAGGTAGGTTGACTTGAGCTAGTCTACAATGTGTTCTAATTGTCATGGGCAGAGTTGTGTAAATTCCATTAAGAAGGACTATTTTGCTGAGGCAATTGATTTAATATTTTATTAACAGAATAAGCAATCTAAGGAAAACGCACTACCTCAAAAGTAGTGTGGAAACGGACTCAAAGTGCAGAATGCACAAGTATAAAAATCATTATATTACCATTAATACATTCTCCAAAATATTGTATCTAATATGCATTTTATACAGAATGAACTGCTCTACAATTTTTTTTCCATACATTAATTGCTCACGCTAACACTTTTCAAGATAATTGACGCAAAAGGCTGCGAAAGGCTCATTTTTCCGTTCACCTTTAAAACTATGCTTATTTTCAAAGGTCATTTATGAGTGTATGGTGGGAGGTACGCAAAAAAATATATAACATTTTTTGTGGAAAATTTAATAGGGAATCAAAAAAATCTTATAACTTTTTCTTGTCAGAGATACGGTTACGTGCAAAACGCAAAAAAATGTCGTCAGGTCACGTTTGTGGCTCGTTTATTGGACAAAAGGGGATGAAGCTTCCCCCGGGAGTAGAAACTCTTTGAATCTGTATTTGAGTTCTTACTGGGAGTTTATAACTAAAATTTTAAAACTTTGTACATATTCGTCGTTATTTCATCTAAATTGCCTACACTATAACTATAGTATAACGATTTGTATACAATCTCCATTGTAAAGCTTTAACTTCAACTTTGAACCTTCTTATCAGCAAGCAATTTATTGTATGTTGATAAAGATATTAAGAATATTCCCGAACAAGTATCTAACTCTATTTGTAAATTTACATTTCCAACTAACAAATTTAAATAAAAGGTTTATCAGTGCTTAGATTATATTGCAAATTGAAAAAAGTACATTCATCAGATTTGGTATCCGATTTAACAACAACAGAATGACTATTATTCTTGGAAGTAGACTTCGACGGTTGCGGATTTCGTCAATTATAAGGCTTGAACACACATACCTGAGATTACCTTTCTAGTTGCATTTAGAGCAAAGAGCATTGCAATTGTGTGATTTGTTGATGTTTATAATAAAAAAAAAAATTGTAACCTTTTGATAATTATTTATTAATTATGAGAAAGAACTTTACATGTTAATGATGTTCGTTATACTATTGGATAACTACTCACTGCCTCTACAAAGAAGTGTTTCCTCATCCCTTAATTACGAATGTTGACGAAGCAGCACAAACTTACAAAAACAATAGGCAATAAACACACTTGCGTTATGGTATAACCATTTGCCGTTTTGACACTTACTGTGCGCACTAAATTGTCTTTTCCTGGGTGCAGTTTAGTGATTGAAGCTTAAGCCCACTTACATGGAGGCTGATTAATCTATTTTAGAACAACTAAATCTTCCTTGCGGACTGTGTTTGTTTTGATAAGATTCCATTTGTACCTCTGTTGTAGTATGTAGTTGTCTGCCGACCAGCGCTTCCAAAACTGTTGCGTTGCTTTTCAAATTTGTTGAAACCTTGTTAATCTTTTTAATTTAAAGTCGTCGTTTATGTTGGGTTTTGATGCCATTAATAAAGTGCTCTGTCGTGAGCTATTTAAGGACATTGGGATTGCTTGAAAGAAGTAACAAAGGACAAGAATTTATAATTGCCTCAATTTGTGTCCTCATATGTAAAGTGTAAACCATTTAGAATTCGTTTCAAATAATATTTTGCACTCTTTACTGAAGCTTCCCAGAGGCCACCAAAATGGGGCGACCTTGCTGCTGATGTTTTTGTGAATAGTTTAATTGTGATTTTTGTAACAGCCCACCGACACAAATTAAACCTTTTTCATCAATAAAGGAACTAACTTTATTTTGTAAATGCAACTGCTTTGCTTGGGTTAATAACTGTATTTTGTTTGAAAAATGATTTGATTGTTCTAGTTTAACTAGAATACATAGTGATTCATTTTAATTTTACAATTGTTAATTCTTCTGTAATTTTATTAGTGCCTTTGCAGTTATTATAAAATCTAAAAATGTATGATGTTATTCTGATCAACTTAACATAATAATAAATATTTAATAAAGATTTATTTATTTAATCATATGGTACATTTTAAATATTTAATTGTGATGTAAGTGTTATGTATGGTGCCTCAAAAGATTAGTATAAACCTGTACAGTGTGGTGACGAAACCGTGTGCAATTGTGGATTGGTTTGTCTTGGCAAAGCATTTGCTTCAAGGTTTAGGAAAATCACTAAAACCTAAACATGCCAACCCTTACCCACCTTAGTATTGATACGTAATAATATTAACCAAGTGTATAAACAATATAAAAGGTAAATAAAAACATAAAATATAACAGCACAGCCATTGCATGACGACACATAATAGACCGGTCCATGCGGCAGTTACGACAATGACGGAAAAAAAAGTTTGTTAAAGAAATAGCAAAACAGTCTCATTAATAAAGATTGAGTCTGATTCGATGGTTATTAATAAAAGTACAATGTATTTTTTCATCTGTGGAATGTTTTCCATGTCTAGCTTGTTGTATTTGAAATGTGTGTGACAACCAACCCGGACCTTCCCACCATAATCTTGAAAATTTTAATTCATTCACCGTTGTGCCACGTGATATTAAACTGACTGGATTTTTATGAGTTGCACTTTAACTATAAACCGTACCTGTGAATTACGTTGATAATTTTGAATAAATTTAGTTTTGCATTCTGCTTCCTCTTGTGAGAAAGCACGTGGCATTTCAGATTCCCCAATACTCCAAAATTTTTCTAGTTCAATATACCCTAATATAATGTAACCTAATTTTGTATTTTGTAATATTGGTTGGGTTTGTCCAAGTTTAATTTGCCCTACGTTAAGTAAATCTTGTTTGACTTATTCTTGAGTACGCTTCTCTGGTGTGGTTTCCTATAGGGGTTAGAGCAGTCCATAGTATTGAGTGGTGTAACGTTAAAAATTTGAGTTTACTACCAAGTGCAGATAAAAATGTTGAGAAGCACTGGTTGTAAATTTCTTCAAGTTTTTGGCGGTAAATTTATCACAATTAGATTGCAATATAAAAAGAAAATGTCCGCTTCGAAATTTCCAAGACATTTTAGTTGTACAAAATCAGAAAAATCAAAATTATTACGTACAGATTTATTAAAAGTCAGTTAACAAGAATTACAAAGATAAGGTGAGTTATACCTTGTATTATGCTATACTAAGTGTTAGAGCATTTGCAGGTCTTACAAAAAAAGGGCCTTATCTTTATACCTATAAAGTAGCAATTGGAGAAACGAAATCCCAAAAGAGGTCAGACATTTTACCTGTTGCCGGAGTTCCATGTAATATAAGACCAGATCAATTCGTCCGAAGTTCCTGGAATGTGTTACGTATGGTTCATGTTATTGTGTTGTCCCTAAAACAGATTGTAAATTGTTGTATTTATGTAATTAGTATTAAGTTATTACTCACCTTGTCACCGAACTGCAGCTGCATTCCTAAAAGCACCTTCTAGTATTGGTGATGTATTTGTACGCCCATTTTACGTAAGTGCTGGGAAAGCTGAAACTAAGTATTGTATGAATACATACCTGTGTTACCCCTTTATTTTTTTATTGTTATTTTATTACATTTTACCATTGTCAACAATTACATAAACTGTCCGATGAACTCATTCTGTCTTTGCTCGTTGAACTATTTATGTTTAAACTGTTATTAGAACTATTCGCGTGAAAAATTACATTGAAACTACTGCAGCTGCCGGGTTGCGTATTACCATTTTGTTCAGAAGCAACTAATACTTAGTAGAGGCGCATAATTTGTGTACTCCCTTAATTTTGTCGTTACGGTTACCATTCTTTCTTTCACCCTAATGCAACGTTTAAATGCCTAAGGATTGTTTTAAATTTTGCGTTGCAGTGGATCCAGCAAAGATTTTTGAAATTTTTGTTGTTTTGGATTGATGGCGTTCTCCACAGCAAGGTTGTCCGCAGATCCTTTTATTTAAAAGATTTGGTGTATTCAGTGTTGATAAACGTAGGCAAGTGTTTGACGCATTATTTTTATATAGATTGGTTCACTCCGTTGTTGGTTGCCGAGATCTTTTTGAGAGATTACCATTTCATGTACCGAGACAGCCCACTCGTTATTCTAACATCTTCTTTCTTAAGACACCCCGTACCTGTGAACTAAAGTTTTCATGTCTCTATCAACTCTGCGAATGCTTTTTCCGTCTGTAGTGTTCGGTGGATCTCTTTAATACACCTGAGTCTGAAATAAAATGTGCTGCGCTACTGGCGGAATAAACTTTGTGTTATCAGCTGAGATATCTTTGTTTTTGTTTTATTATGACAGTAATGTGCTTGTAATCGCATTTTGTTTTATCTGTGTTATATTTTTGTGTAGAACTATAATTAAAAGTTGTTTAGGATTATGTTTTCATATTGTACAGCTTCTTTTTGTATTGTCAGATATATATTGATCCCCATCTTGAATTGACCTGTTTGCTATTGGTGGGTGTATTCTAAATAAATAAATAAATCGTTTGCGCAGATTGACTTACATGACAGATTCTTTACATTTTAATCGTCCACTACCTGACGACGAGTTGGTTTCTTTGTCTGTTGTAGGCAAATTTTAACTGACAAAACCTGCTTGTGGAATTTACCGCCTTTCTTGCACAGAATGGATTATGTTTGCTTGACCTTGCATTGTTTGGTTTATGTTGGTTTGCACGTGCACTGTTTTAAATTATTGAAATTGTTGAATATTACTATTTATGTTGCTTTTTTTTAAATTGGTTACGATGATTTACTTTGCTTCTGATGTTTACATCAGTCTTGTATTAGATATAAACTGTTTATTTTGCTCAAAGGACCATTGTGTAATTTGTTGATGTTTATGGTAAAGAAGAAAATGTAGTTATCTCTTGACACTTATTTATTTATTAACTACTCACTACCTTTACAAAGAAGTGTTTTAACGAGTTTTCCTATCCCTTAATTACTAATGCTGGCGAAGCAAAAGAAACTGACAAAAACTTAATAGCCATAGTGGCACTGGAATGACGCGTAATTTGATCTACCGCAGCAATTCCGTGACTCTTGCTTATAATGAGTAGCGGAGTTTATTGAAGAGCATCCACCTGGTTTTCGATAGCTAGCTTTTAGTTGTTGATGTTTAGCTATTGGTTTTTTTACTTTAACTCTGTTAAATTTTGAAGTGTCCCTTCGCAAGCTTTCACTACCATTGCATCCTTCTCTGCTGCTTCCGTGGAAAGGGCAATGTTATACAATTTTTGAAAAGTAAGGGTTTCTGCTTTATCGGTAATTAACCGTTAAATAATCCTTTTGTTTCTTACGTATTCAGCCATTGATTCTCCTGTTGTTTACTTCCAGTTGCCTAATCTTATAACGTTTTATCACTCACTACAGATAGTACCACTGGCACTTTTCGGTTATCTTCAATATTGTTAGCAATAAAAAATTGTTGTAAACACGTTACATATGTTTTCCAGTTTTTGTTGTCTAATTCAAGTTCGGAAATTTTTTCAATCAACGTTTTAATTAATAATAAATTATTAAAATGACTATTTAACACAACTTCAAAATGTCTCGTTGCAATTGTAAAGTATTTATTTAAGGAAAGCTGGTATAAAACTGTTTATTATCATTGAATACATTGTGCACTTAGCGCAATAGGGTTGATAAATACAAATACCAATACAGTAAAGTGACATATATTTAAGAATTATTGGTATATTTATAGTTATATAGTGTTTTAAAATAGATGGCAATTCCGACGTGTAGATTGAGAAAAGCAATGGTCTCAAAATAAAACCTTGCGTTACTCCTCGGTTACCCCACATTTCATTTACTTCCACCAATGATTACTTCCACCAATTAATAATTCATTATTGATAGCATTGAATGCTTTGGAATAGTCAAGAAGTATTAATAAAGTAAATTTTTCTTTAAACGTCAGTTAAGTATGCCATTACATGACCGAGCTGATAATGATTAAATGCCACTTTATTCAATGAGACTGTTGGCGGCGCTTAAGTACTTAAGTGCCGCCGACATAGTTGCAGCAATCAATAATTCGTTTTTAAAAAAGTATTATTTTATATATTTTAGTTACAATTTAATTACAAGTTGAATGAACAATTACTACAATGCAAACAGGATTTGCTGTATAAAAAATTCTTTATAGTTTGCTTGTCTGTTTTGTTTCTTTTTTCTTGCGTTTAAAAAAAATAGTATATATATAGTATAGTATATAGTAGTATATTTTATGCGGAGTTTAAGAGGCTTCACTTATAGTTACCAGTTTAAGATACAAAAGAGGTATGGGGTTGCCGTCTCAACTCCATCGCAATCAACACAAATTCTACATCCGCATATTATGAAGGAAACGCGGAAATCAAACAAAAGATTGCAATTAAGGAAACGCTGGCAGCATTTCTTAACGACCTTGCTTACAAAGCAAATTAACCTACTTTGCACGTATAAAACAAGGTATATACGATAACAGAAATCGGTCAGAGTCACAATCACCAGTCTAGAAGTCGATCAGTTACAGTTGATAAGTCAGTCAAGTCTCAGTCAAGTAGTTACAGCTACAGTAACAGTGAAAAAACAGCACTTGAAGTATTTTCCGAGTTCAAATCCATCGGTCCAGTTCAACCTGGTCTGCAATCTTTAGCTTACTATGTTGCTAACCTACGCCATAGTGTAGCTCGATCACGGTATGTGCAAATAATAAACGCTACTAAAAACCGACTCGATTGCGAATTCTTTTTCTGGTTTGATTTGACGTCTAGAGTATACACCCTAATCGTCACAGTGGTGACTTCCGACGTAATGAAAAAATTAGAGAAAGACAAATATTCGACGATGAGCAACACGACAACAACATCAAGTATAATCGCAAAATTTTTTTATACTTACGCTACGACATGAACCGGAAAACGGCATGCTTGCCTACACACGTCACAAAGCTTGGACGCCTGGTTCTGACGTCCATTTGCCTGTCGCATACAGGACCCGCGGAGCAACAAGCTCGCGCACACAAGCTATTGAATACAGCACACATAACGCACAAATTCGCCTCTGGAGCAACAACAGCAACAAAACACAAAGCAGCAATATCAACAAAACAAGAAGCAGCAACGACAAACCCCTCAACCGAAACATCTACAACAGCCTTAACGAGAGCGCATCGAACGACAGCATCCGCAACAGCGCCAACAAAAGCGCATTGAACGACAGCATCCGCAACAGCACCAACGAGAGCGTAACGAACCGTAGCATTTGTAACAGCGCCAACAAGAGCGCCTCACAACGCAACAAGAAGACAACCGCAAAACAATTTTTTTTTGCGTATCTTTGCGTAACAATCTTTGATACTCTTTATCGTGGATTAATCCACTAAGAAGAGACCCATATGAAGTTGCTGTTTCAACCCCATTGCAATCAACACAAATTCTACATTCGCATATTACGAAGGAAACGCGGAAATGAAACAAACGATTGCAATTAAGGAAACGCTGACAGCATTTTTTAACAACCTTGCTTACAAAGCAAACTAACCTACTTTGCACGTATAAAACGAAATAAGTACGATAACAGAAATCAGTCAGAATCACAATTACCAGTCTAGAAGTCGATCAGTCACAGTCGATAAGTCAGTCAAAACTAAGTCAAGTAGTTACAGCTACAGTAACAGTAAAAAAGCAGCAGTTGAAGTATTGGCTCGAGTTTGAATCCATTGGTCTAGTTCAACCTGGCCGGCAATCTGCAGCTTGACATATGATACCACGATGTCAAGTATCATCACCAACACTAGTACGCAACTGATTATGTTGCTGACCTACGCCGTTTTCATTCATATTTGTAAATAGTGCAGCTCGATCACGGTATGTGCAAATAATAAACGCTACTAAAAACCGACTCGATTGCGAATTCTTTCTCTGGTTGGACTCGGCGTTTATAGTATACACCCTAAACGTTACAGAGGCTAGTGATATATCTAATATTTTTTGAGTAGCTTGTTATTGCTGAGTCCGACACACTTTCCTTCTGCGAATTTTCTCAAAACGGCAGCTTTTTCGAGCACGCAAGTCTGCAATAACACTAAAAAATTAAGGAAATTAGTTTGACAACTAACTTTACGCATTGTTTTTATAGGCTCATACATAAAAATGACAAAAATTAGTTATTTCCATGGCAAACTCAGCCTCAACTATGAATCGTATTTTTCCAAAAAACAAAACTTATGTAACATCCATATTTTTTATATGGTTGTAAAGACAATAAAAGGCACTGAAAAAAATATAATAAAAACATAAAAAATTACGGAAATACAAGCCTGGGGAGTGATCTCTGGGACACCCAGTATATAAATTCGTTTTTACAAGACTGGTTACCGATTACTAATACAATTAAACGGTCATAATATCCAACAAATTAGATGCTGTTATTTTGCAGTCCGACAGCCCAAATAACAAGGTTATGTTTTTTTCAGAAAACAGCAGTTTTGAGAAAAGTCGCAGAGAGAAAGTGTGTCGGATTCGGCAATAGGAATTCACTCACAAAGTATCAAATATATGTGTAATTTTTATGCTAATTATACTCTTTTAAAAAATTAAGCTGTATCTTAAGTAAGTATTTAAAGATTATTAAGAAACTTTTATTTACAACTTGAATATATACAATAAACAAGATACAGTTTTTAAAACGTTTGGGGATTTGAAACACACAAAAATTAATCTAATAATGTAACACGGCATGTAGCTTAATTATCGCAGTTGTTCACCAAAAATAACAAGAGATTGTTATTGCACGATCCTACACAAATTTATATTAAAACATGAAGGACAAAGATTTTCTTTCTAAACTGGTGTAAAAAAAGATTGTTTTTAAGATAGTAAATTACGTTTTAGTGTAATCTTACTTGTCCGTTAATTAGGTTTTCCTTCAACATTTGTTTGAATTTTTTGTAGTTAGACGTGCAATTACTTCTTATTTTCTAAATTTACAAAAGGGGTTTTAATCTCAAATTACAAAAGGGATACGTTTCAGATTTATTTACGCTAGGAGATATTTTCACGTGGGTGTTTATTTTCAAATTAAAATAATTGTTACTATAAATACAAGTTATATTAATTCGCAAAGTAGCGTAAAACGAAATGTGTCAGTTAATTGTTTAATTCAATATGTATTGAATCAATTCCTTAAAATTGAATTAAACAGTTTTTTTAAATCTCAGAAAAAACTTTATTAAAATCAGATTCTGTATAGTTTTTACCTGCTTTGTGGATTACAGAAATTCTGTGTCTCTGATATAAAGTTTATCTCATTTTAACTTGATTACTTTTACGTTAGAGTTACTTTTAGCTTTGATATGCTGTCCTGTGTATCTCTCAGATGAAGTTCACCTTAATTTTTTTTATTTTATTTTTGACTTTATGATATTGATTTGTATTTAAACCAAAAACTATGTTTATCTAATTAACTAGATAAGCTAAAATAGATGCCTAGGAATGAATAAAAGAGCTGTATAATTGTATAACAAGTTTTTGCTTGTTGCAATTCATAAACTGGGAATCAATAAACTTCTATTCAAGAAGAAATGTTTGTCAAATAGATGTATTTCAACTCGATGCGTTAATCTAATTTTTTGGCCTCCTCGATTGTAAACATAGTAACCTTGAATTCTGGATGTTAGCGGTATTTGGAATTTTACAGATCAAGAGTACTTTACCGCACGAGATACGTCGAACGAGGAAATTATTTAGTAAATTAACTTAAAACTTAGAACAACACTAAACATTCGTATGTTTAAAACTTCGTAGGCTAACATTTAAAATATTAAAGTAACTAGTTTGGAATATTTATTGGTTAACTTTATTGCTCGAGTTAAAGGAACATTTATGCTAAACACAGTCTTGAATTTTGGTAATAATAACAAATTTGGATTGTGGAAAATAAAAATTTAGTTGTTCAATTAAACCAGGAGAATCAATGAGATCATTGACTAAGCGATAAATTACGCAAAAATCAGTTTTCTTTCTCCTGCACTGTAAAGGTTTAATTTTAAGTAAAATGCTTGTCTTGCGACATCTCGTGTATAATAAAGACGTTCAAATAGTATAAACTAAGAAATTCCAACAGTTAACTAACCACAGTAAACGTTTTGTGTGCATTCTCGTTATGTACAGTTGTATACCGCACACAAGTATACGTATACACAAGTATACACCTCTGATGGGCTCATAGTAAGAGCAAAATGCGCATCAGGTGTTCTTTCGTTGCGTGTATGCTACTGTACAAAAATACTTGGTATTGGCTATTGACACGAGTGTTTTAACATTTAAAGTAATCGCTTCTAATAACAATAACGCACATAAAACATTCACTGTGGTTATAGTTAACTGTTGGCATTTCTTAGTTTAAATTTAAAAGTTTTCGTTATATTCGAATAGCACCCTGGAATATGTCTTAATCCCAATCGAAATTCACAGTGCCTTAAAAAGTTTTTTTGTACAATTTCAAGTTTATCAATATATGGTTTTGGAGATGGAGACCATATCACAGATGCATATTTTAGATGGCATCTTACTAATGCGCAGTATAACGTTTTTACACAATCAAGATTAAGACGTAACAAAATTCGGCAAACAAAACTCTAAAGTTTAGTCGCCTTGATACTAATAAAGTGTATGTGTTCATTAAACAAAAAAATTCAGACATGTATTCCTCCAAAAATTAAATTCTTAGATAAAATGGTCTTTTAAGACCCCTTGTTTGTGGAAGTAATAACTCAAAGTAGTAACTCAAATCACAGACTTTTAAGTTGTTTGTCTTTTTACCTCTACAAAAAAGTGGTCCTAAAAAACCATTTTTATCTAAAAAAAAAAAAAAAATTTGTTGTAAAGTCACTCCCAAATCGGAGATTGAAATTTTTAAATCGTCCGTATATAAAAGACAATGTGAATATTTGAGATACTGTATTATATCATTTATGAATAATATAAAAAAAAACCGGTCCACAATGAGATCCTTGAGGTACGCCTGAAGTAACATTTACTTTACAAAACAAAATGAGTGAAACCAGTTAACTGTGTAAGTATTAAATCCAAGGTGAGACAATTTTGGAAAAAGAACACGAAGACATATTCTGTCAAAGGTTTTTTCAAAATCGGTGTATATCGCGTGAATTTGTTGTCGGTTATTCAATGCATTGCAAATAAATTGACCGTAACATACCAAATTGGAAATCGTAGATCTACCACTTATAAACTCATGTTGGTGTTCAAAAATTATCAATTGGGCCATTCATAGTAGTTGTTTGGCGACTATTTTTTTGGGTATAGTGAATTCATAAGCAATCTTTCTATAACTATCAATTTGATTTTTAAGGTTATTTTTGTGAGTTGGGGTTATGAAACTTAATTTTCACAAGTCAGGAAATACACATATTTCAATAAATTGACGAATAAGGCGTAGATTGGGGTAGTTAATAAGAATATGCATTTGATAACAAGTTGAGTGGGTATCCCACCCGGACTAGCTGAACTAGAACATTTTAAAAATAATATAGTGTCAAAGACTTCGGTCAGTGAACATTCTGAATTTTAGGATGAGTATACAGAAGAAAATAATCAGCAAATAAATTGACAATATCAATACCATTATCTACTGTTGGGCACACCATTATTAATTTTATTATTGCCAAAAGTATCAAAGTATTAGCTCTGAAAATTTATCCATTTTGGAAATTTATTATTTACTTTGAAAACAAACTTAACCGGAATGAAAGCCTCGATTGCTTGATGTAGTAATCATACAATTTGATGGTGACTGTATTCATATCAAGTTCTGGGTTGATAAAATTCCAATCAATTGAGTTAAAATATGCGTTCAAATCTACATAGTTTCCTCTCTGATACAATAATATTGTTTTGTAAGTTTTAAGAGTTTCAGATGGAACTATATCTAACATAATTTAATCAAGAACATGAGAAAGAAAACAACATCAGCCGTATAAACAATAGTGTTCTTCAGAGAAAAAAAACAAAATCCTAGGAATACTCCACGAGAACTGTGTGTCTTGCGACATCTCGTGTAAACATTGACAGGTATGAATAGTATAAACTAAGAAAAATGCCATCAGTTAACTGTACGGCATGTGTGTGTTAGTGCAAAGCGCTATCTAAGCGATAGCTTTAATGCTTGTAACACACGTTGCCGATAAAGCCAAGATAAATTGTACAGAAGTACACACGCAACAAAAGAACACCTGATGCAGCATTTTGCTCTTATTGTGATGGATTTCAACTCTATACATAGAAACAAACAAACATGAAAAAACGACTTAGTGGTTTTTGGGCACCTCTCCTCAACGAAGAATAATCATTCAAAAAAAATTTATAGGAGGAAATATTTACTTGTCATTATATTTAAAACCTTCTAATATTGAAGTATATTGAAATAGCATCATAATTTTATAATCAATGGCAGTTACCTAATTGTGTAGGCAGTATTGATGGCAAACATGTGGTTATACAGGCTCCAGCAAATAGTGAATCACTTTATTATAAATACAAAAAGTCATTCAGTATTTTGTTGTTAGGCCTGTGTAATGCTAATTATAACTTTGTCTTTGTGGACATTGGTGCTATGGTAGTTAGTCAGATAGAGGCATGGTGTGTGTCTACATAATTTTATTAAAACGATTGATTCCTCACAAAAAAGATTAGGGGAGTAATATGTTACAGGTATGTCGCGATTAATATGTTACGACTAAAGTCGTATTTAGCGCGCTTTTGGCGAATTTTCGATTGGTTAAAAATAAAAATCGAGTTAGATTCCTAGACGAAAAGCGGACATCTTCTTTTTCTACGTTTTTGCTTCACGGGTGGTGTTTTAGCGTTTATTTTAAATTGAAATTTACACAATAATTTATGTGTGTTACAAGATTCCCAATAACAATTGGTTAAGTTTATATCCGGTTAAATCCACATTATTTTCTTTTTCTCTTTGTACCAATTTTAACTGTCACATGTAATTCTTTTTAGCACGTTTCTTGACTTTATGATTTCGCTGCGTGTTATATCTGGATAACTCCTGGGGGTGTTGGAGTGGTTAATTAAGACCTTCCTTGTTGATTAAAGACCCCACCACGGTTTGGTATTAGATAGCCGGTGGCTACCATGACGAGCAGGTATTGGTTATGCTTCATAACTTTAACGAAGTAGCCTAACGTTTTTCGTTTCTCTTCGCACACCTTTCCTAAGAGGAATCCTGGAGTTACCTAACTTCACGAACTGTCGATATCGTCGCTGGCAGAGAACTCTTACTCGGGACTTTGTTCATCAAATTACAGCTAAGTTTTATTATTTAAGTAACTTATTTATTGTTATTGCGTGTAAAGCTCATGTACATACGACATGAAACGGCTTTGATTTTTAGTTCTTAAGTAAAACCTTATTAGGTGGTACATGTTACGGTTTTATTTTTCGAATGTAGGACGTATGTCGTGAGCCGTCTTAAAACGTATGTCGCGAGTAGTATGTTGAGACGAAAGTCTTATTTGGCGCGCATTTTTCTAATTTCTTATTGGTAGAAAATTAAATTAGACTGGATTGTCTAGACGTACAGCGGACATCTTTTCTTTTTTGTTTCGTACACGCGGGTGTTTTGGCATATTTCTTTTACAAAAATTATTTAATGTAGGTTTTAAGATTTTCAATTTAAATTGGTGTTTAAGTTTAATAAGGCTAAATTTACCGTGGGTACATTTTGTTTTCTTTTCTTTCCTATTTGTGTGAATTCTAATTGCTACGTATGCTTTTAGCACGTTGCGTTCGACTTTATGTTTTTATTGGGCATTATCTTTAAATAACACTTGAGGGTGCTGGAGTGGCTGATTAGGAATCTTCCCTATCAAGTAAAAACTACACTACGGTTTCGCATTATTTAAGCTGCAGACAACCGTTGGATACTACGTCTACAGGGGTTGATTATTCTGCACAACTTTATTAAGGGAGTCAATCGCTTTCTGTTCTTCTTCGCACATCTTTTTTTAAGAAACATCCTGGGACTATCTAACCTCCTGTACTAGCAGAACACCTTTATTTTCGGAAATACATTCTATCGATTACAACTAAGTTTTAGTATTTAAGTTTTTACTCATAATAATAATGCGTATGAAGCTTAAGTACATATAACATAGAACGGCTTGACTTCTAATATTTAAATAAATTTTTATTTGGTGTACACTCCTCAACCGAACGTTTGTTTTAATCAGTTTAATAGGGGCTGGGGCGCTTTATTTAAAGCGGTTATCCCAGACACAAAAGGCCTTTTGGGTTTGCGGGAAGTACTTACTTTTTAATCCTAGTTTAAGTTTAGTTTAAATCGCCGTGTGTAAGTGATATGTGTACGCAGAACCTTAATAGCAGCCAATCCTCAATTGGAATTTTAATTTTAATTTGAGTATAACTAAAGCTTACCTAAAATTCCTTATTTATTGCTAATCAAGGTTGCTGGTAACGCACGTAACTAGATGCGACAGTCTTTCTATTTCTGTCACATTTTTTTAATATTTTAAGAATTGGTTGTTGTATTGAATTGTCTGTCTTTTTCTCTGGTTTGTGTTAGATTTGGTGTATTAAATTTTAAGTAAAACTTGTTGATCTTCTGTTGGTCGGTTTTATTTCTTTCTTTATTTAGCAGGTAACGCTTTGTTAGACCAGCAGTATACTTTTTTATAGTTCTTCAGAGACCTACGCGACTCTCCAACGAAGCCGGACGCTGCTGATCTAACTACTATAAATACTGTATCCTCTACGGACTTAGTGCGCTACAACGAGCAGAATTCCCTTTAGTTTTTTTTCTCAGGTTGTTCTACTAGAGCTGTCGCTTCTTTTTGTTATTTTGTAAACAACAACCGTTACATACACTCCACAGCCAAAAGTTTATAACCAGCTCAATACGGGCTCGAGCGTTTCACTTAGAGCGCATGACGCCAAAACAAAAGGCCTTATGGGTTTGCGGAAGGTACTTTCCCTAGTCAATATTAGTTTAAGTTGTAACGGTTGCAGTTCACAAATAATAAGGAATAAAATAAAGTGACGGCTCTAGCGATGCAACTTAGAAAAGAAAGAACAATAATATTGGGTTTGAAGTAGCGCACTAAATGCGTGGAAGATTCCGTATTTATAAACGTTAACACAGCAGTGTCCGGCTGAGTCGGTGAGATGGGGTAGGTCTTTAGGAGAACTAAAAGAAATAACTACTGCGTAACAAGGCGACACTTGCTGGGTAACGGAGAGAAATAAAACCGACCAACAGGAATTTACTAGGTTTTAGTCTACTAAGCTACAACAAACAAAAATCAAAGAGAGACAAAAGACATACAAATATAGCAAATACAATTTAAAAAAATATTTAAAGAATCTGGGAGAAATGAGAGATTCTGTCTGATGAAGCTTGCGTGCATTAGCTATAACCAATTTGTTATAGTTTGCGTACAAGTATGTCGCAATTCAGTTAAGTTTTTTGTTTATTAACCCCAAAATAAAAGCAGTGTACCAATTTTAGATTGGTGATTACGAAAACTTGATGTACACACGTCACATACACACGGTGACTTAAAAAACTAGTAATAACACTCCTTCTAATACGGAATGCAGCTCCCTCCAATCCGTTTGTTTTAGCTTACTCCACAATTAATGACAACGCCCCAACTCTGAGGGAGTTAGTGCCAACAACACCGAGCGTCGGAGGATAGAGACTACTCCGAATAACAATTTGCTTAAACACTAGGAATACAACCGCTTGTTGACACGTGTACTTAAGTTTCGAACGCATGTAGAATGAATAAGTTTTTTAAAACGATAACTTAGATGTATACTGATGCATGTAGTTCTGGTAAGGAAGGTCCTTGCTAAGACAACCAGTTGACAGCTACTCGAAGATCAGCAGGATTGCCCTAAGGAGGAGAAAACGACACTCTGGGAGCACATTGTTGTCGTTGTAATAGCACTTTTTGTGTAACAAAGAATTCCCAATTGCTCGTTTCAGCGCTCCCAGGAATTATCCAGACAGTACGATATGAATAAAGGATGAGGTCAAAACACGTGTTAAAGCATACCTTGTAATTAACAATTAATACAACCACTAAACTAACCAAAAAAATAGCAAACAAGAACTACTTACGGCGTAATCGGTCGGATTTATATTTCCACACTAATTTATCGTGCAATTATTAAAGCCACATTAAAGTTTCACAAGTAAGTTTTAGCTTCGTGAAGTACCGCCAATTGCCCAAAAGAAAGAGAGAGTCCCAAGATGTCTGCCCGTCGTTTCGATTAAAAATTTCGAAAATACCGATCCACCAATAGGAAAAACCGTTGCATGTGCAGTAAATTTGATTCTCGTCGCAACTCGTAACTCAAGTATTTTGGACCGTAACAAAGTCAGTGTCGTTGCATGTTTGACCAGATAAATCTCCGTGTGTAAGTAATATATGTACAACGAGTATTTCTATCAGACAATCCTCAATTAGAACATTAACACTACCTTTGACGTGACTAAAGCTTACTAGTAAATCCGGAACATTATTGTATAATTTACTTATTATTAAGCGAGGCTACTGCTAACGTACGTGAATACATCCGACAGTCTCTCTTTCTGTCTCATTTGCCTACTACTATAGGAATTTTTAAATTGTCTGTCTTTACTGTATGATTAATTGTTGTGTTATGTTTGGTTGATCTAGTGTATTAGGCTTAAGTAAAACCTGTTGATCACTTGTTGGTCGGTTTTATTTCTTTCTTTTACCCAGCAGGTGGCGCTTTGTTAGACAGCAGTTTAATTTCCTAGAACTTCTTAAGGACCCCCCACTCTCCGTCGAAGCCGGGAAACTGCTGGTCTACCTAAATAATGTATACTCCACGAACCTAATACACTACATTGATCAGTATTTCCTTTTGTCGTTTTTTTTGTTTCTTCCTCTAGAGCCGTCGGTTATTAGTAAACTTCAACCGTTACAAATATGTAAATAGTGTCGGTGTTAGTGTTGCTTCTTAGCAGTATGAAGTTGTTAAGAAAAAAAATTAATTATGCATTTACTGTAAGTCTTTTTGTTTTTTTGGAATATGGTAAGTGCATTAGTTTTAGTATATAAGTTTTAACTAAATTGTCTTAAGAAAATGAAGGGATCAATGTTTGGAAAATACTTATTTTAATAAATACGTATTAGTATCAAAGCATTATTTTCTCTTATTTATACATAATCAAAATAAACTAGATTATCAAAAAACGAAATTTAACTTAATTTATATCGAATTTTTCTTTTATATTTCATTAAATTCTCGGTAATTGCAATTCAGAGGTTATGTACTCTGCAAATTTTTTGAATTTATTGTTTTTGCCTTCCTCTTCAACACAAACTTTTTTGAAATTCCCGATATCGTACTTGCTACATTATGTAGTATTTCATTAATTGCTTTATCAGTATTAGTTACGCTATTTCTTTTTGTTTTGGTCGGGTACTTGTTATCTTTGAAGTTAGATTAGTAAGAGTAAATGCTACATTTATAGATGATAATGGTGCTCTAGTGCTACATGGTGTTTCTTTCTTCTCTTTCGTTTGACTTGTATGAAGAATTCATGAATTTAATTGTATAATTGGACTCATCCATTTCTAAACAGATAAGTGACGATGAAGATGACAGTATTTGGATAATCTGCGTACAATTGTCTTCATCCTCTTTTTCTTCTAAATTTGTGGCAGTATTGCATAAAATATAAATATAAACAAAATGAATAGCTACAATAAAACATGTACCTTCCAAAATCTGTATGATCCATCATATATTTAAAAATACTTATAAGAGACCATTGAGCTGGCACCACTTTTCGTAAGTTTTCTTCGATTACAATTTTTTTGGGATAGTTTTCTCGCAGTGATTTAAACCTGGCTTTTGCTGCACTTACTACAATTTAATTTGATCCTAAAATAAGAAATTGTTTAACAATTAGTGCAATTACCTGAAATATCTAATTGTTTAGCAAGTTGCTGTCAATAGTACTTCTTTTGCAATACCGATTTATATACTTTACATTTTTTATCAAACAACGGTTTGAAATTAAAAATGCAATGTAAGAGGTTTTCATCGCTTACAACTTTAACGTTATGGTTCTTCTCCATGTCTTGATTAGCGTCGTGTACACACCACAAACAACGAAGAACTGGAAGAACTAAACGTTAAACACTCCAACATTATATTTTGCCCGTATCGGTAATATAGAAACCTCTAAAGAAACATTCCACAAAATTCGTACTGAATTGGTTACCATAATTGTATTTTAGGGACAATGATAGGAAAAACTAAGGACACACGCTTTACGCCACACGGCTTATCGTGGCGACTTTTAATAATGTAAACACAGGTAAAAAAACCTCGGTGGGAAAAACACAAGAAAACACAGGAAGAGTTTTAGAAACCGGTTCGGGTTTACGCTTCTTGGATTAAACGAATAGGTTATGAAAATTATTTATGTTATTTAATTGTTAATATTACTCTAATGCTATTACACTAAATATTTTGTCTTTGTCAATAACAAACATTTTATACTTACTTCCTTCTTTAAAAATACAATCCAATTTTTTGAATAAAACACAATTATAAGTTGGTATTCTCAATTTCCATTAATAGCAAATTATTCATAATCCGGAACTAGGTAATTACTAAAAGAATAACTTGAACATTGTCTAATGACTTAGATTATCACATGGTCTGCCAATTAAGGATAATGAAGAAGTATTCCCTGTTCTTCAAAAACTGTCTACTGCTGTTGGTTTTGATATTAAAGAAGATATGCTAGACAATATTTTTAAATTAAAAAATAATCAGGCAGATAATCAAACAATTGTAGTTGCTAAATTCTTGAGACGCACTGACAAAATAATGTTTTTATCAAAAAAGGAACCAAAAAAAGATTTAAATACAACTCATCTTGGTTTTATGTCCAGCTCTCCGATTTATATTAATGACTCGTTAACACAATTAAGACGTATTTTGCTAGCAAAGGCAAGAAAACTTAAAAAAGATAATGGTTGGAAATATGTTTGGGTAAGTGGTGGCAAAATATTGCTTCGACAAACTGACAACTCCAAAATAAAAGTAGTAGTAACTCAAGATGATCTAAACAAACTATTTCCAAATAATAAAGTTTAAATACAATTATTTCTTTTCTCTGTAATATAATAATGTTTATTTAAATAATATTCTTGCTTTCTATCAAAATGTACGAGGACTGAGAACAAAAACCAAAGAGTTTTATAAGACTGTTGTTGCTAATCAGTTTGATGTGATTGCTTTGAGTGAAACCTGGTTACATGATGGAATATATGATAACGAACTATTCGACTTGAGATATTCTGTGTGGCGTGCTGACCGGCCTGGGGATGGTCGTAGAAGAGGTGGAGGTGTACTTCTTGCCATCAAATCCGCTCTCCGTCCAAGGCTTCTTAAGGCATACTCATCGTATCAATGCAACTCAATTATTTGTAGTTTAAATCTAAATGGATATAATTTTATTTTTGTATAGTTTATTTTAGACCGCAATGTAATAATTCTGTTTATCTTGAATTTTATGAATTATCTACCTCTGGAAAATTCTATGAAAACATAGTTATCATTGGAGATTTTAACTTGCCAGCATTTTCTCAGTTTTATGAAAGTATAAGTAATAGTTCTGTGCAGTCTAATTCTGCAGATTGTAAACTACAATGTATTAGTAATTTTATGTTATTGTATAATCTCATTTCTCAAAACAATGTTCTTAACTCAAACAATAAAACGCTAGATCTAGTTCTCTCTAGTATAGCTAATACATTTGTAACAAAGAGGTACTTTTAGTACCTGAGGATGAATATCATCCAGCGCTTAGTGTCTGTATACGATTTCCAAGTAATCCATATTCTCATGCCAGAGTTGAAAATCAATCTTGTAACCAAACATATTATCAATTTAGTAAAGTTAATATTGAAGTTTTAAAAAATAAAATTATTGAGTCAGATTGGAACCGTTTATATGATCAAACTGATCCAAACAGTGCTGTGGACTTATTCTATTCAATTATATATAATATCTTTGATACCTGCATTCCTATCAAGAAAATAAGATCAGAGAGCAAATACCCAGTATGGTTTAATAAAGAAATAATTAGACTACCAAAAAAGAAAAATAAGTTAGCTAAAAAAAGAAAAATTTCTGTATACTTTGAAACAAGGTTCAAAGAGATAAGAATTCTTTTAAAATCAACTATTGATAATGCGTACTCTGATCTTATAAAAGATGTGGAAATGTCAACTGATGTTAGCAAGTTTTGGTCATACACTAAACTGTTGAGATCTAAAACCAAAATCTTAGATGAAATGTTCTATAATGAGGTTAAATACCAAGGGAAAGACATAGCTGATGCCTTTGCTCAGTTTTTTAGCTCAGTTCATAGCAGTATCCCACCTGAGTACAATATTGGAAAAATAATGTGCAATAATCCTAATCAAACTAACAATAACTCTTTTAATTTTGGTCTTGTGTCAGTTAACGATGTACTCGAAGGTTTCAATAATTTGAAAAATAAAAAAGTAGTGGTCCCGATGGAATTCCAACATTTATATTTAAACAACTTAAGGAAGTTCTAGTATCACAGTTGCATTTTATTATAAATTTGTCTTTATCCAATGGTATTTTTCCTGACCTCTGGAAGGCAGTTAAACTAACTCCTGTTTTCAAATCAGGGTCTGAATCAGAGGTCACAAATTATAGACCAATTTCTATCTTGAATAGCCCAGCAAAGGTCTTTGAAAATGTCATTTATAAAATCCTACTCAGTAGTGTCCAAAATTCACTTAGTCCGCTCCAGCATGGTTTCATTCCAAGGAGGAGCACGGAATCAAATCTTCTCGTATTTTCTAACTATGTGCATTCCGTTTTAGATGAAGGTGGAAGAGTAGATGTCATCTATACCGACTTTTCAAAGGCCTTTGATGTGGTTGATCATGATATTCTCTTGACTAAACTATACAGACTTGGTGCTAGTAAATCTGTCTTATCATTTTTGTTCCTACTTACAAAATCGCAGTTTTAGGGTAAATTTTCTAAATCATTATTCCAAAAGTATTGTTCCTTTATCAGGAATTGGACAAGGTACAAAGATTGGACCTCTAATTTACGTCATCTTTGCAAATGACCTCCCAGATATATTTCATTCTCTTTCCTTATTGTATGCCGATGATCTCAAATTGTACCGCTCTATCAAATCCAATTCAGATAAATCATTGCTGCAGAATGACTTAAATAGTTTAAATACTTGGTGTAATGAAAATAAACTTTTATTAAATATCAAAAATGTGTTGTATTGTCAATATCTAGACAAAAAGGTCACTATGTAGCAGAATATTATCTGGATGGTGTTCTACTAGAGTCTGTTGAATCTGTTAAAGATCTAGGCGTTATCTTTACCAATAATTTCAATTTCACCACTCATGTCAACATGATTGTTAATAACTCCTACAAACTAATAGGTTTCATAAAGAGATGCACAAGTGATTTCACCGACATAAAACCAATTGTCATGTTGTTTAACTCGTTGGTCAGGAGTAGGCTTGAGTATTGTTCTACCGTGTGGCAACCATTTAATAAAAAATATGTATCCAATATTGAAAGAGTTCAGAATTACATGCTGAGATATTTGTACTATAAAGTAAATAAAAGTCCATGTCCTTTTGATCTACCGACCAGTGAACTTAGAAAAATTGCCTCAATTGAATGCTTAGCTGAACGACGTGATGTAGCAGCTTTAATGATGCTTTATAAAATTCTTAATAATTATATTGACTGTCCATACTTGTTAGGTGAGATCACTTTCCGCATCCCTAGGACAACCACTGCACTCCTTCGTTATTCCACACCAAAAAAGCCAATACTGACTCTTATAAAAACTTTTTCATTCATACCTTAAATCTTTATAATACGTCATTTTATAACATCGACATTTTCAATAATTCTAAAACTACATTTAAAAAAAAATTGTTTCGAATCTTGTATCCGGGTGACCAGTTTTGAGTATTAGTAGAGAATAATCTCTAATTTTAATTTCAAATTTAATGTTACTTTAAGTCTAGTTCTTAATATGTATTCTTTTTTGAGGGCCGTTTTAGGTTTACCTGTGGCCCTACTTTGTAAACTTAAATAAATAAATAAATAAAAATAAATTATTCTATAAACATTCCATTCTAATTGCGCATTTTTAATGACAAGTAACCTGGAAAACAATGATACTCTTAAATCCGCTAATGATTCTGATCAAATTCGTTGTAAAAATGTCGTACACATATACTGCATACATAGTAACCACCAAGCGGGGTTTCCATTAGACTCACATTGCCCGATTACGTGAGTTTTATATGACGATAACTATTTATTGAAAAGTTAATCAAGTTTACCAACTTTGACAAAAGGATAACTTAATTAACTCGATTTTTGTAGAAACCACAAAATTGTCAAAAATTAAATATTAAATCGAAATATGTCCTTTTGTAACACTTATAACGGCTAACGGTTAACGCCACGTCAGAAAACTTTAAAACTCACTATTTATGTTGTTTACCTCCCAGTATAATAATATACTATTTTGATACTGTAAATATAAATAATAAACATGTTTACAGTTGATTTTGTTATGTAATCTTGTTAGCAGGTAGTGTGTTTTTAAGAAGTTATTTAAAAATATCTATCTATAAACCCGAAAGACGTTAAATGATGTAATGGAAATGAATGGTGGAGCTATTTACGCAAATATCAATCTTACTTATATTACATTAAGAAAAAGCAACAATTCTTTATAAAATTAAGTTTGTCATAATCATTTATTAATTTTATTATCTTTGAAAGCTTGACTGGCAATTACTTTACAACAATCAATATGCAGGTTTCTGAAAGCACCTGAGTAAAAAAAAATGCGTAGTTTGTTTTATTTTAATATCAGTTTTTTTTTCATTTTTAAAGACGTTTTTATGGCATATATCATACACATATGTCGCATTCTTTTCAATAAAATTACTTTATTCATATTCATCTCGAGAGTATCACAAAATGTATTATCAGAAATAATAAATAGTTTATTGTGCAATGAGCGTTTAACAAATAATAATAAATAAAAAATATACAATAAACTTATGAGAGGAGCAGGAGAATTAAGAAATGATCCAAAGTTAATTATCTAATTTCATCCAAGTGTGTTAACAGTCATTACCTGCTCACTGAACACACAATTTTTTCTCGAGTAACAAATTAATAAAAGTTCACAATTAAATAAAACTCTACTAATTGCCTTGGATCTATAAATTGTTAAATTTGATCAAATTTATAAATATATCTAAAGAAACGTTAATAATAGTAATTTACGATACAAGAATAATTAATAAGACGTGTTTAACGTTACAATAATCGTAACCATACTAAACCACTATAATACTATTTTTTATTTATATTATGATTGTAAGTCTATCACTACTAAATGTAGTCGATATTCAAAAAGAAGAAAATGAATTTGAAACAAAGTTTGACGTTTTACATCTCTCTGTTTTGCTAACCTAAAAAAAAGTATAACAAAAACGTATGATTGTGATTACTTGTAGATGATAAATAGATTTACTGTACTATAGTCCAAGAACCAAAGACAAATTTTGTCAGTAATTTTTTCTCGGTAGAAAACTTTGCTTAAGAGAGTTATTTGTGAATAATGTTGGAAAAATTTTAGTTCGGGATGAAATATATAATTTACTGTAAAAACGATTAAAATCAGTAAATTATAAGAAAGGATCAGGGATTAGATTTCAGGGGTCAGCAACTAACTTAAAAATTCATGGCGAATGGAAAATGCAAATACATCGGTTAGGAAGTAATTAAAACATAAAAACGGTTAAATACCGCATTAAGCACGGCTACAAATTAAATAAAAACTAACCTCCGAAGTAACATTTCAAACGAACGACAAAAGTGATTGTCGAATAGCACGTAGAAGTTGGTATTATAAACCAATAAACAGCAATTAATTAAATCAAAACACGTGCTAAAAGAATAAATAAATAATTCAAAAAATCTTAAAATAATAAACAAAATTTTTTTACGCCAAACAAAATTGTGAAAAACCTATGGTGTTTAAAGCTTAAAGCCGTTGCATGGACGTAGCATAACCGGTGCAAATGTACAAGGAAGCGTTTCCGAGCCTGCGATTAACAATAAATGAATACGAATCGGCAAATAACGAAGATAAAACATCACTCACCTGTATTCTAAGATAGACGGTAGTTTTAAGTTTGTACAAATTTGTTTCATGCATGTGTTCACTTGTAAAATTTAATTTAAGACCGAAAGAAAATTACTAACACGTCGTGAACTTTTACATCACCAATTTGACATACACTCACGCATTCGCATATGTATCTTTCTGTGGTTACTACTGGGTAGCCAGTTGTTGTATTCCTCGAGTCTTGTCACAGACGGTGTCAATCTTTCGGAGTATCGGTGCTAAATCTTCTTCCGAGATAATTAACAACAGAGCAACATAACAAAACGGGAGATATCGGTCCTTAAAGAACTACAGAAGAATAAATCCATCAAAATCCTGCCAGCTGACAAACGAAAAGCAACAGTAATCATGGATTCCCATACATAGGACCAAAAAACAGACGAAATTCTACGACAAGGAAACTACCGACGCTTGAAGAAAGATCCCACTTCTAGCCTGGAGAGGAAGGTCTACCAGATATTAAAGAAATGCGAAGAATAACTTCCTTTGAGAACAAAGACAACTCTTACGCCACACTACAGCAAACCACCGCATTTATATGGATAACTAGCTCTCGTTATGGACCCACATACCAACTAGCCAAGTTTTTACTTCCAATTGTACGACCACTTCAAGATGGCAGTCCATCGTTTGTCAAGGATTCCATACATTTTGTAGAGATTGTTGTCTATAGAATTACAAAAACGAGATCGTTTTGTCAGCTTCGATGTAGAAAGCCTTTTCACTAATGTTCCGGTTAAAAAATCTTTAGTAATTATTCAGAAGAAGTTACTAGAGGACGAGGAATTACATAATAAAACTTTGGTACTGGTTAAGGGGATAATGGAACTTCTACAATGCTGCCTCAAGAACTCATATTTCCAATTAAAGGACGAATTCTTTACACAAGACGACGGTCTTCCTATGGGTTCGTCTCTTTTACCGGTAATCGCCAACATCTACATGAACTGGTTCAAAGTCCAAGCACTGGAAAAAGCGAGATTTAAACCAAAATTATGGCTCAGATATGTAGACGATACGTTAATTATTTGGAACCATAGCGACCGTCAGCTAGACCTTTTTCTACACCAGCTGAACAACATTAAGCCATCCATTAAAATTCACCATGAAGAAAGAAAGGGAATACTCACTACCATTCTTGGACGTTCTCGCAAAAAGAAACAATGAGGATACTGTAACATCAGTTTACAGAAAGCCAACTCATACCGGCCAATATCTGAATTACTACTCCAATCACAGTGGAACAACAAAGAAAGGGATTATTAAATCTTTAGTCGACAGAGCTCACAGACTATGTAATACAGAGGTAAGACTACAAGAAGAAATCAAGAATATCAGAAAAGACCTTAAACAAAATGGTTACCCGAAACGAGTGGTAGAAACTGCTCTACAACTCTTTAAGAACCAACCAAGCATGACCGAAGAGATTATCTGAGAAAATAAAACCAATAGGAAGAAATTATGACATTAACACGATATTCAAATCATCAAGAACTATTGGTAGCATGATCTCCAAAACTAGACCAGACAACAGTGGTGACCCCAAGAATTGCATCTACGAAGTCCCATGTGAATGCGGCCAGTCATACGTAGGGGAAACTAAAAAACCCTTAGATATCAGGTTGAAGGAACATAAAACCTCCTGGAAAAACATCACAAAATGAAATGGTAGGAGGCAAGAATTATACACCGAGAAGAGCACTGGTACAAGAGAAAATTTAAAGAAGCAGCGTTTATCGAAAACAACAAGAATGTCTTTAATCAACCCAGCGTAGAGATTAACAATGTGTGGAAACCCTTAATTAGACGCCTGACTAATCTTAGTTTACGGTAACGTCCCCCTTTATTAACTTTGTACACTTGATCGCTTCACTAACTTTGTATTAGTATATAAGTTACAGTAGTCTTTAAGTTTGTTAGTATTCACCTGAAGACGATTGCAGATTCAATAGCAATTGAAACATTGTGTTTATTCTATTAAAATAAAATATAGACAAATCAAAGTCCAGATTAGTGTTATTACTAGGAAAATATCTTTGTATTATATAAAAGAAAAACGTCACGGGTTGTAAACCTCGGTACTGACTAGTAAAAAATAGGAGAGAAAGCGGAGTTAACGATAGGAATTCACAAAAGTGAAAGTCGTGATTGAAGTTGTTGTGATGCTTGATTGTTTTTCTATTAAAAAAGAAAGAAGGTTTAGCAATCAAAACGGAATGATGAAAATCTATCTTGAGAAATGATGGTCAGCCAAGACAGACTTAGAACTATGTTTTAAACCAACACAACGGTCGTGTTCCAAAATATGTGTACTAATAGAGCGACCAGTTTCACCTACGTACACTAAACTACAAGGAATACAATGTACACCTTGAGAAGAAAGAGTAGGAAACTTATTCTTCGGGAAAAGGTAAAACTTGTGAAATTTTGATAAAAGATGTAAAAATAGGTTTAATGCCATTTTTTGAAGAAATTGAAATATTAAATAGAAAAACTGGAATTGTTTATGAAGCGGTTGAAGAAGATGTTCAAAATACTAGAGATTTAACAGCAGACCCTTTTTAAAGACAAGATGATGGTAGGAAGAGGTATATAAGTACCTCTCAGTATAAGTAAGTCAATTGAGATCTTGGACACTACGTTACCATTTTGACACGGTCCAATTTTGGAAAAAGTTTTAACAATGATTCCGGCCATGGAAGCTTCAATTTATACATAATATTTTGAAAAACAAGAAGTCTAATCCGATTATTAAACTGCCTGTGACATCGATCAAAACGATTATAATAACAAATTCAAAATATCATTAAATATTGTAAAGAAAACAAAACCCGACCTTTAAATATTACATCCATTTTATGTTTTCTGTTCCAATAAATAGCTGATATCTTGTTTAAAGGTTTCTTCTCTCACAATTAATAGTTATTTATGTACCAAGGGTGTAAAGTAACATTTTTAAGCCCAAAAATAAATTTATGTGAGAGCTTAAACATAACTAAAACAAATAAAACCCCGATTTTTTAAAAACTAATACGCTAACAAAACCACTGACGACCATTTAAACGCCTCCAAATCAATTTTAATGTTCCGTTGCCACCAGTCTTCTTCTTCTTCTTAAATCATTTCGGTCCTTAAATTGACGAAGATTCTCCTTCATTGACTTTTATTTTGTACTATTTTTAGCTTTTTGTATATCTTCACAACTTTTATATCATCTATTAAGTGTTCGACTCAGCCCAACTTTAGATTTGTTATTGCTTTAATGACATTTGTCATTCTTGCCTCTCCGTAATTCATTCATTGGTTTTTGACACAATAGGGATCTTTTCTTGTTATTTGACTGTTACTGTAAAGTCTGAATGTTTGCCACAGTGATTTAGAGCGTCCCAGATTTAATTGACTACGCTATATCTCTGCAACAACTAGAGATATTTCAGCCCAACAAAAAAAAATTGTTTTGTTGAATAAGTTCATACAGTACATAATATTTACCAAGTTTTGTGTTCTTAGCTTAATATACACAGAAGATAAAAATAAACTTAGACCTTTTTTCAATCTTTGAAGGGGTATAACCGAGAGCGGGAAGGCCATTCAGTGGTTTATAATTGCAGTCTCCTCAAACGGAGGTAGCGGCCGGCTATTCCTACCACCGCTTGCTCGTTCTCGGTGAACTTCAGTCACTATTGTATGCATTTTTTACGTGTCAAATATTATTTTATCGAAAATAAAAATATACGTTATGTTGTTACCATTGCCTCAATTAAAAATATTGCATTAAAAAATTAAAATCGCAATCATGCATAAACTAATTGCTGGACAATTACAGAGTTATGCACACATTAAGTAGGTATAATTACATCCTATTTCTTAAAATATTTGCGCTACATCTCAAAAAATGACGGATCTACAAATATTTAAAAAATAAAGCAAATATTTCACTTATCCGATTTTTCCCAGAAAATTATTATCCGCTCGAGACGAGTTAGCACTTATTTTATTTGTATTTTTATCTTCTACTTTTTTTTACACGATTAACGTTAGTTTATTGATTTTTGTTCAACTGAAAAAAGAATGAAAAAACACATTTTTGCATTAAATGTTATTATACAATATAACAATTTATTTTCGGTATCAAACATGACTATAAGGTACTTTATATTATTTACAATTACACAGCACAGGCGGTATCCTACTATTACTTTTGTCAAAAATGTATCTCTATTTACTCCACTATATAGACACAAAACACGTATAAAATACACAACAAATGCATGTAGGAAGCTACACGATACTAGTTATTTTAGAAATAAGAATAATAAGAAATGTTAAATTTCAGAATATCTGTTCTGCACGATATCCAATGAGTGAGAGTTATCCTTATTCTTATTGACGTTAAATATAAAAAATATCACGTTGCGTACTGGTAATCAACGATAAATCTCAAAACAAATAAGAGATGCAAGTATAAGGACGTAATTTTGAAAAATCTCTCAAATTACACCAATCAATTAAAAAGCGCATAAAATATGTTAGTAAATTTACGTCTTAATACAGATACAATCGCGTTTAAATAAATTATTAACTAAAAACATGCAAAATTTTTAATTTATCTGATTTATCAGTGATTACGATAAAGAGTAGTCGGTTAGAAGAGAAAAGCAGCACAAAAAAGTTCTAGGCTGGATGTATAGGGTCAATCAGTTTACCTTTCATGGACAATTTGACTGAACAAATAGCCGATTCCAAAAAGTAGTAATGTTGTTTTGATTCAAAAGAAAAAAAAATGTTTAGGGCAGTCGATCAGAAGTTTTAATAATTACCAGGCGAGTTTTACGCTTACTAGTGGTTCGATTTATAAAGATGTTAAGGATGATTTACTCTAGCATAATAAAAATTGAATGATAATCGAATTTTGTGTGGTGTTTAGTAATAACCCTGTTTAGCAACTTTGCGGATTTTGTGACGATCCTTTACTTAAAACACTTTACGAATAGTTTCTATTAAAGAAATTTCTATATTACCATATTTGCCAGTTTTTGGTCATATTAAAAAAGCATTATTTTAATTCGATCTTTATAATAATAATAATAATAATAATAATATATAGTTTATTGAGCTGCATAGAAATAAGGTATGTATACAATGTTGTAATATAAAAATTAAATTAAAATTTAATATAGGTATATCTAACAGCGAGAGATTGCAGCTCCAAGAGGAGTAACCAGCAGATTGGTTGTATTAACAACCATCTGATAAAAAGCACCCCTAGTAAACATTAGTAGAGAGTAAGGCCAAAAGAGACAAGATCACAAGAACCAATGTTAGACAAACATAAGATAACATTAAAATGCAATGAATACTTCAGTTTGTGTTCAGTACGTATTTATTAAATTGAATTGAGTACGAATCACAAATTGCTTTGTTTCAATAGTGACCTAAGTTTACATCTAAAACTTGACAACGAACATTGTTTAATAGAATCCGGTTTAAGATTATTATAGGATGAGCATATATCGTACGAAAATGACCTTTTAAAGCTTTCACGAAGGAAAGAAGGAATATCTAAAGTATCCTTCCTTCTTATATTGACATTGTGCACATCCGTTCTGAATTTGATCTTATTATAAAGATAAGGTGAAGTTTTCGTCGTTAATATTTTATAGGTACAAAGCGAGTGGAGGACCCTGCGCCGCTTCATACACAACCAGCCTGCCCTCTCGACAAAGTGTGAGACATGCTGACGTCGTCTAGCACCGTATATAAAACGCAAACAGCTATTTTGTACTACCTGTACTCTTCGCTTAACATTATAAAGTAAACAGTTATTGTAAACTACATTACAGTAATTGAATCTTGACTCGCACAAAATTTTCTTAGACGAATGGTCGAGGATATTGCGATTAGCGTATAAAACTTTAAGAGTGAAGTAAGAATGTCTTATGAGGTAGTTGATGTGCGGTGTGAATTTCAAATTTGTGTCTAAAAGAAGTCCAAGATTCCTTACTGTTTCAACGAATGGTAATTCAAAATGGTTTATAGTGAGACTAAGCTGCTGTATTGCAATATGACGATCTTGTTTTTTACCGCCGAACAGAATTACTGAACATTTGTTAGGATTAATGAACAATTGATGTCTAAGCGCAAATCTATAAAGTGCACTAAAGGTCCAAGTTGATTTCATCAATACTTACATGTAAATTTTTTGAGTTAAGCCGTTTAAGTAATTGCGTATCATCAGCATAACAATAGACTTTACAATGGTTGATGCAATTGAAAAGGTTTGAGGTATATATGTTATAAAATAAGGGACCCAATATACTGCCCTGGGGCACCCCTGAAGTCACTTTCGTCGTCAAAGACGAGGTGCCTTGAACACTAACCAGCTGTTTCCTGTCAGTGAAGTAACTGGATATGAGTTCAAGGCATCCTCTCAATACCGATGTAATGCAATATGCCTAATAAAAGATTATGATTGATGGTATCAAAGGCTTTGGAGAAATCAATCAAAATTAAAGCAGCCAAATCTCTCTTATCCAGAAATCTAAAAATATCATCAGTGACCTCTAGAAGAACTCCAGTGCAATCATGGCCCGATCGAAAACCGGACTGGTAATCAGGAATGATTTTAAATCTTTCCAAGTGGCACAGAAGTTGTTTAGAGAGTAGTCTTTCAAATACCTTTGATGGAAGAGGTAGTACACTAATCGGCCTAATATCACTGAAATCTGCAGCATCCCTCTTTTTGGGATAGAAATAATTTTTGCAGTCTTCCAACATGTTGGGAAGCAACATGCCAAGATTGAAGAGTTAATAATGTGACGAAGATAATGAAAGATAAAAGGACTACAAAGTTGAAGCATCTGCAGTGAAATATCATCAGACCCAAGAGCGTTAGAGGAAAAATAATTAAATACGCGTTCAATATCAAACTCTGACACTTCACGGAATTTAAATATTTCCTCAACATTTTCGTGGATATTAGAATTATAGTGATTAAGGAGTTTAAAATCTGGATCATCTGACACCTGAACAGAAGAAAAATGCTGATTTATCATAAGGGTTACTAAACTGTGCCGGAAAAACAAATGATTTTTTTATGAGAATAAATATTAAGTTTCTTAAATGATGACCATATTTTTTGTTATTATGGGTGTTAAAAACTGAATTTAAGTAACATTTCTTTTTTTTTTTTTTGCAAATGTAGTGTAATTTTTTAACTGTTTATAATAGTTGAAATTATTAATATTGCGAGTACATTAATATTTAGAGTATGCTTTATTACGTAATTTCATCATGAATTTAACATTGTCAGTTATCCATGGTTTGTAAGAATGTCTAAAAACAGTAGTAATAAAGGAAGCATAAAAATCAAATAAAAGTAAAATATGACTGTTGAGAAAGTTTAATTTATTATTAATAATATTGAAATCAAAAATTTCAAACCATGGGATTAAATAAAGATCAGAAAGGAAATCATCTTTGTAAAAATATTTAAAACTACGATATGTGTGACTAATTGGTTGCTGTACGCATTGACGAAGAGAGACGATACAAAAGACAAGTGCGTGATCAGCAATGTCGTGTACCTCCACAACGCCAAAATCCTCTACATCAGTGCCAGTAAAACACATCAATAAATCAATGGTGGTAGCAGAATTAGCCGTGACCATAGTTGGTTCATTAATAATTTGATGCATATTAAATATGTCAAGAACCTCTGAAAGTCGTTTCGATAAATAACTGTCAGCCCTAGAGCAGTCAATATTGAAATCGCCTAAGCAAATGACCTCATCCGAGAAAGGCATAAATGTGGCTAAAGTTTCATCCAATTTTTCAAAGAATGCATTTATGTTACGATTGAGGCGATAAATAACTCCAATAGTAATATTCTTATTATCAACATTAAATTTTAACCACAACTGCTCCAAGCCATCGGTTATCTTGTTGAGGACAATCTCATGATTAAATGAACTTTGTACAAAAACTCCAACTCCACCCACTCTGCCAGATCTAGCAACATGATAAAAATTATAGTTCTGGATAGTGATTTGGTCTAAATCATAGTCGTGGTGAAGCCACGTTTCTGTAACACCAAGCAAATCATAATAATTTGTTGCTATAAGTTCTCGAACACTATCAAGGTGAGCAATTAGTGAGCGTACTTTAATATGAGCAAGTTTAATAGACATTACCTATCAAATTTTATTTATTTATTTATTACATTAAAAAACTATTAGAATATGAGAAAGAAAATAAAACTTTATCAAAAGTAAAATTTCAATAATACAGTGTAACTGCACAAAACTAAATTTCAGTTTATTGTCTTTGTAACTGTGCAACTCCTTTATCTGACCTTCACAATTGCAACATAGTTTTCCAACCACACAGCTTCATGTTTTCATAAAATTTATTAAGTTAACGATTACTTGATCAATTCAGCTTAAGTATTTTAGTAACGAAACAAATTATCTAACAACCAATCCAGCACCCCTAAGTTACCGTGTTAATTTCTAGTTAAAGAAGTTATCGTTAAAATCTTTTTGCATGTAATATTATTGTGTTTAACGGTTTTCATACAAGTAAGACGTTCAATGTATAGTAAGGATTTGGAAACATAATTGGATCGGATAGGGCAATTTCAGTTGAATACTTCTTCAGCCCTTTTTGTATAGGGCAGTGTACTATGAAGACTTCTTCAGTCACCATTCTTACATGAATTACTATAGATCGGGGAGGTTGCTTGCTAGTTTACCTTGCCGCATATGTCTTAACTGGGTCTCTTTGAATGTTTATAATTAACATGTAGTTCTTGTACGACGAACGTTAAATTGGTATTCGGACATCTCCTTCAACCTGGTAAGTTGCCAATTGTTGCTAGAATATAATAATAAATCGTGTGGGTAAGGATTCAGGGTTTGGTGGTGGAAGGGAATGTAAGCGTAAATGAGAAGTTAAACAGTGCATTGTTGCAAACTCTATTATACGTTCAGCCAAGTCCTTACACCAAGAAAACGGAGTATTAGAGAACAAGTTGTGACAGTAGTAAATTTTTTTTTGACTTAAAACAAAATTAACAGTATTCGTTTAATGTAATTTACTAAAAATGTTTGTTCACAAACTTAACTAACAGGAAAATTCTGAAGTATGCGCACGCTGGCCTTAACTATAGGTCGTGGGAATTTTTTTAAAGGAGATAGCGTAGCATCCTACACGGCACCATTTACAGGTATTGGCAAAATTAGAGTTAATTGAGTTTTGTAAACTGTGAGATATTACACAAGTATTACTAAATGACATTAAACGGGGTTTTTGTTGGTTTAAAGATCAACAACAAAATTAAACACAATAAAAATAGGCATATATTAAATAATAAGCATTTTAGCGATAACAACAATCATTAAATGTCTTTTCCGACAACAGTGTTAATTTAAATAAGCAAAAAGGATTCACAGAGTATAACGTTACGCATAACGCGAGGCTTAACGTACTAATTGCCAACATTACTTTAATTTACACAGAAGCAATTAGCAAGATAGAAATTGTGCGGACAAAAGAGATTATAGCGGTGAAAGTTGCGAGGTTTTTTAAGTTATCCGTCTGAACAGATGATATCGTACCTGTTAACGCGAAACAACGTCAGATATCAGGAATTAGGGCATGCGCTCGTTATTTTTAGTATTGCGATCACCGTTACAAATTTGCGTAAAATTTTACGTGTAGTGTGACAGAATCTTAAAATTATTGATACTTATCGTGACAATGAAATGCTGTTCTTTCAGTGATCGAATGGATGCAGCACAATTAAAGAAGATAGTTGACCCTTTAAAGTTGATTGCGTAGGCGGTAGCTTGTCTTTTGCCAAAAATGTACTGTATGAAATTGTTTAGAGATGCTGCGATATGACATCGCAACATATAGCAGGTATTATTTACTTCCTAGTACACCGTCGTGTATCCATTACTTGACCAATTACGAGGACAGTACCCCATAATTTTGTCAAGGAGAAGTGTGTATATGTAGTTATCAGGGACAGCAAATTTCTAAAAAATATCAAAGTAACACTTAGGAAACCTTCAAGGAACTTCCCTAATAAATAAAAACAATTCAAATTCCGACTTTTGACTTCAACCTTCGAAAACACATCAAGTTTTACTTAATATGATATCGCGTTGAAAGTCTGCTTTTTGTGATCAACTTGCAAATTTATGAAATGTTATAGCGAATAAAATAGAAATTTATTTAGAAATAATTTACGCGAAATGAAATTCTTACCATACCTACCTGACATTTGATCGCGCGAAAATTTGAAACCTAATACAAATTTTGCTTGTTACAAAGTAAAGGCAAATGCTGCAAAACAAATTTAATTACTTGACTGCTTTGCGGTTTAGAAATCAGAAGAATCTGTCGTACAAAATTTTCTTGAAGGAAAGAAATTTAATTACTTGCTCCAGACTACCAAATAACAGAGAGAAATAATAGAATCAAGTAAATAAAGTGCTAGAGCAATTTAAAAAGTAATTATTATCTAGGATACTCAAAAAAATTAACAGAATCGGAAAGAGGATTCTGGAATACGGAAAAAGATGTTTTGCAAGCGGAACTCAGAACGAAATAAGCAAGTAAGTGCCTTTTTGGCCTACGTTTGCAGAGTAAGAAAGTTGACGCTAAACAAATTTACTTGTGTTTATACTCGTCAACGCCATCATCAAACGTTTGTTACATTGTTTTAATGAAACTTTTATTAAATCACAGTTAATAGTTACTACTTATTATTTTGGTTTTGATATACGGTTTTGTGTTCGTAATATTCATTCATGTCATTTGAATTACGGAAATCCCTTTATTCTTAAGCTATGCAACTACTACCTTAGAACTGAACTATAAAATGTAGCATGTGTGCTCATCAATGTATGTTTTTCACCCTAGATAATCGGTACCTATATTTTTACAAATTTAGAAACATATGGTACTTTTGTAGAACTTAATTAATATACATGTGTACAGGTATGTTCCTATCCATATAATTTAATATACAGGTGTCTCAAAATAAGTACATTATTTTAACCACTAATCCAACTCATCAAGATGAACAACTTTCTATGTGCCATTTTTTTCAAAATCTTAAGTTTGTTTTCAATTTCTCCCTCCATAAATTAACGAGTCATCTATGTACTGTTGTAATTAAAGATAGCAATAATAGAACAAAAGATATCTTTGGTGCTAGGAAACGCTTCCTATTGTTGATATTTTTAATAAGAACAGTACATAGAGGATTCGTTAATTTATGGGGGGGTGATTAAAAACAAACTTAAGATTTTGAAAAATGGCACATAGAAAAGTTGTTCATCTTGATGAGTTGGATTAGTGGTTAAAATTAATGTACTTATTTCTGAGACACCATGTATTGGTAACATGCCGATCTAACAATCTAACTAATACCACAGGAATTATTTAATATTTTTGAAATAAAATGCCTTCTAGTAGGCAACTTAAGTAACCTACGCACAAATATTATCAACATATTTAGCAATTTTGGTTGATTATGTCAAGTGAATTACTTCGTTTTCTATCTGAATGGCAAAGTTTAATGTCAATAATAACAAAATCCTACCACCATTCTTGTTTAAATAGAATTAGATCTACAGTTCGTAATCATTATTAACAATAAAAATTTTACTAGCAACAAGGGAAAGTAAAGATCAACACACATGAACATCACGTAGGTAGACTTTAAACAGTAGAAATTACTATTTACTTTTTTCAAGTCATTTCTATCCCTACACACTTTTCCCACACATAAACTATCCCTTTTTGAAATTAAAATAATCCATTTTTAGTTAAAATTTTAGCTGCTAGCAACAATTTATACATACTGATTATAATTTTAACGTTGTGTTTCAGATTTATAACAAACAGTAAAGTTAAACAACTTTATCAATTTTTGAAGTAATTAATTTGTTTGACTACTCTAAAGTAATAGGTACACAAAAAAAATTAGTTCCTTGTAAGTCACTTTTGCTGTTTTTCCAAAATAGTAATTTAATATTAAGGGTTTGTTTTATAAACCACTTTAAAATTAATTACTTTATATAGTATAAAGTTTTAACAATATTAATTTTAGAGTATTACAATCTGATACAATTTCAGTCAATCGCAAATTTAATAGATGCTTTTTCTAAAAAATTACCATTATAATTATATTTATTTTTAGCTTATTGTAATTTTGTTTTTACATTGTATTATGAAAAATGATGTTAACAACATTTAAATATTTTTGATAATGATAAAATTACTACAGAATAGAAAATCGATTAGCTTTGTGGAGTATAAATAAGATTATAAATCAATGAACTTAAAAAATTTGAAAATATGAGTAAAATTCAAGTATATACAGGGTGTCGACATTAACTTCGTTATTTTAAATAGAACATCCTATATATTATTGCATTTTTGGATTCTACGTCAAATTTTAGGGTCACTTTGTATAACATTTTCTGTACTTAGAAGTTATAATTATCGAGATATTAATTTTTTTTACTAAAATTTCCACAAATGCAATAGTTCACGAAAATAACTGTAACTTTTTTCGGTTTAATTTTTGGTTTGTATAAGGAGAATAGACTTTAGCAAACAAAGATGTGTCTATAGAGAAAAACATTAAGTGTTTTATATTTGCTGTTACATTTTGACTTCTTCAAAGAGCAATAACTTTTTAAGTCAAATGGAACACCCTGTATTTTTCAATCTGTCGGGTGCAGGTTGAAATTATCTTTTAAATCATTAGTTGAATTTTTATAAACCGCAATAGTACCGTCTTTCAACAAGTTAATAACAAAATCAAACGCTAACCTAGGCCCCGAAAGAAAGTCAACGAAAGAACAACAATTCGCACTTACTTGAACATTGTTTGACAAAGTTAGTTACCATTGTAAATAAGTTTTAGTTTAGTTTATAAGTAAGTTTGTAATATTTGTCGCATGTAACCACTGATTATTCACGTCAACGTTTACCGATTACGCAACACATAGTTAGTATAAATTGAAATTCATGCGCATATGCGAACTAAATTTTACGGCATTATTGTTTTTAATTTAAAAGAATAACATTTAAATTTTTGTGTCAATAAATGCTTTGTTGTTTACGTCGTGTTTTAATTGACAAAGTAGTAGGAATTTATGGTTCAATCTTTAGTAACACTGTTGAGCTAAAAAGAAATTTTTTAATTTGAGTTTGATTTACTTACCCTGATAGAAAAAGAAAAATTACTGAGCATAAAACGAACTTCAAAATTTTATATAAAATGTTAAAAATTAAAGCATTTAACATTGTAATAAATAATCTAATAAAAATTAATACTGTCTTTAATTTACACTTAAAGTTTCAAAAACAGGTGAAAGATTAATTATAGATTACGTTTTAATAGAATAACACAAAAAAAACTTATTCAGGACGTAAGAGTAAAAAGACCAAAATTTACAAGAAGAACTGAAGAAATTAACAATAAAAAACAAAACAATAAAAAATTAAACGAAAAATAAGTGGAAATCAAGTATGAACAAACGCTAAACAGGTTAATACAAAAAAAAAATACAATAAACGCACAATTTGGTATTTTCCAACTTTTTATAAAATGTGAAAAATTGAAGTCTATACACGTAAACGACGTTCGCAGTTTTTAAAATTACAGTGTACTTTTTAAAGTGTATTTAATTTAAATACCAAAAATTTGCGCCAAAACAGGTCGTCTATATCGTGACATCAATTCTTGTATAAATAACATAATATGAGTTGTTTGATTAGTATGGAATTGTTTTTCAAGTAACAAAATATTGGTGGTTTACATAAACAATCTACCACTTACATTTGATTTATACAAGTATTACGTCACGACCAATGTCAATGTCAACGTCAAAATTATTTTAAAAGATAATGTTTTGAAAACTATTAAACTGAAAATATTTAATACTAAGCACTTTATATATTTTTTTGTAGTACTGGAGTCTTCTTTTACGTTTATAACTTAACACTAAAGTACAATTTTCTTAAATATAAATTTTATAAAAACACCTAACAGTGGAAGAAATATGGCAATGGTTTCAAGAAATAGTCATACCTAAAAACCTATGTGGGGTGAACATCCAAACAAACAATCAACAAGAACAAATTTAGTGATAGAATGAAAAACTAAGAGCTACAACAGGAGAGTCGAGACATATACAAAAAGCAAGAACTTTGTAGAGTTCCAGACTTAAAAATTAAATAATAATAAAAAAAATTATATATAAATTACCCTGAAAGGTAGACGACATATTAAACCGCTAGTTTTTTTGTACGCTTTTGCTATCGAAATATATCGGAAAGAATTCTCCGCCTTAAATTTTTTTTGTTTGAACTAATGAAATAAGGGCGATGCAGGGACACTTGTGTGTAAACCTTGTAACGTGTTACTAGAGGTATGTACAATATATGTTTAGATTAATTTTGGGGATGCTTTATTTTGAACCAGATTTAAGTTTGCCCTTTTGCACGTTTTTAGTTTTACCATTTACGATTGTTTAAACCACAATTATAGAAAAATTCACTAATTAGGAACCGCTAATGTAGTTTCTTTGTCTGAAAATTTATTGCGTAGAGAATTGCTCTCACGCGTACTATCTTTTGTAAAACGCCTTCATGAAGCGTTCGTCACCGATTTATCAAATGTTTTTTTATTAAGGTTTAATTTAAATTGAGTTCATATATATTGCTATGGGAAACAATAGATAAAATATAAGTTAACAATGTTTAGTTTAGATTGTAAAATAACCACTGTCGCGGAGGCATAAATTTGGGCGTTTTCAGTCTATTTTAGAACATATGAAGGGAGATTTTTTCTAACAATGCAACAAGATGTGGAACGCTACTAAATTATTATTTGTTTTAAATCGTTTGTTTTAAGGGTCGTTTACATCTATTTGAATTGAATTAACGTACGTAAAATTAAGAATTGGCAAATGTTTAGCACCATTCCACTAACACTTGCGTATACGGAAAATTAACGTGTATACGAAATTGTTGTGTCAACTTCAACTTAAGAAGTTACTAGACAGTTTATTATGTTTGTGTGCAGTTTTGATGTTGTTTTTTTTTGATATATTGATTTAGTTTGAATCGTATGGGTGTATTTTAAGCCGCCTGGTAACGACCGTTGGTTGACTTAATTGTCCTACCTGGTTTGTTGCAAGTAGAGTAGCTTGTACACCTCCACCGTAGAATTATTTGATATTTTTAATTTAGCAATCGTTGGAGAGTGTTCGTCAGAAAGGAAGCGGTTTAAGCCGCCTGGCAACAACCGTTGGTTGACTATATCCTAGCTGGTTTGATGCATGTGGAGTAGCTTAACTCTCTCCCCGACTTAATGCTATAAAGAGAGAGGTTTAAGCCCCCTGGCAAGAGCTGTTAGTAGACTTAATGTTCTAGCTGGTTTGATGCAAGTGGAGTAGCTTATCTCTCTCTCAATTTAACATGAAACTTTAACTATAATATTTATTGTCATTGAACTTATTATTTACCTGGTGATACAAAGAATATCAAAGCAGAGGCTATTGATTTACGATTTTGATTATTTATTATGTATATGCAATGTGTTGTTTTTTTTGTTTTCTCTGTGTTTTTACTAACATTCGACAAACGAAGTCATGAGGCTATTTGATGATTATTTATCTCATAAGAATTGAAATATGATGAACATATCTTGTTGCAGTGTTTTATTTGATTTAGTTAATATTTTGATTATTGACATTTTATGTGTTATTCCCTTTGCGATTTGTGTGTTATTTGTGTATGTCCAATGTACTTTTCAGGTTTTCCTTTTGTAAGCAGCCTATGCAGGAATTAAATATTAAATGTTATTGTAGTTTGCATGTGAGTTTTATTTTAATATATTGGTTTATAATACATTATCCAAAGTGAATCAGTTCTCATTCAATCCGAATCTATCCAAATTTTGTAGAGAAATTAAAAATAATCACAACGTAGGATCCTTTCCATTTTATTTATTTGACGATCACAACTTTCTTTTTGTTAAGGCCAAATTTTATTAACTTTATTTTTGGAGTGGGTTACTGACTTCTAATTTATGTACTACGACATGGGTTAGTTGTCACCTCTGATACTCGTGACTTGTTTTGAAATTTTGTCATGTATGTATCACTACAGTATTTGAATAAAGGAGGAAGAAACTGGAAATTGCTATAAAGAAAATGAAGAATGGGATGTCACCAGGACACGACAAAATAACAACCGAAATGATTAAAAAAACAGGAGAGGAAAGAAAGAAATTACTACTACAGATCTACAATAAAACCTGGACAGAAAAAAAGATACCAGCTGATTGGGAAATAGTACCAATTCACAAGAAAGGAGACACAAAACAATGCAATAACTATACAGGCATCACGTTGTTAAGCATCTTACTCAAAGTCTACAAGCAAATACTAGAAGCAAAACTATGAAAAGCAATCGAACCAACACTCGTAGAAGCACAGATTGGGTTTCAAAAAGGAAAGAGCGTTTAAGATCACATATCTCTAATAACAGGCAAAGAAGAAGATCTACACAAACTTAAATGTATGGAACAAGACGTTAATAAAAAACAGTATAGAAATCAACATCGAAATGACAAGAATAATGGTAGTAGCAAAGGAGCCGTACAAAACAGGTGTCCGTATAAATGGAAGACATGTAGAACAGACCAAGGAATTAAAATTTTTTGGTATAAGAATATAAGAAAACGGCAGACAAGAAACAGACATAACAAACAATATAGAAAAACACTAATAAACTATACTACGCCATAAATAAGACCTTTAAAGAAAAGAAAGAAGGTTTCTTGAAATACAAAATTAAGTGTTTATAGAACGATTATTAGTCAAATATTAACATACGGTTCTGAGTCATGACTACTACTTAATCGAATCCAAAAAAAATAAAATGTAATATTTTAGAAAAGTTAAGGGTATCACTTTGAGAGATCGTGTAAGAGGTATGCTAATCAGAGCAGTAAACTGAAGAGTTACACTAGTAACAGAATTCATTAAGAAACGTCAACTAAGTTCGTGGGGATATCTTCGGAGAATAGATAACAATCGTACGGTAAAACACAGATAGAAATCCAAAACAGTAAACAAAAGAAAACAAAAGGAGGCCACAGGAAACATGGGACAGGTCTACTGGTGAAAACATTTGAAAGAAAGGGAAAAACAAGGAAGGAAGCAAATACAAAAATGAGTGTCAAAAGTTTGTGTACAATACATCATTTCCATTATTATAATGCTAAGTAGTGTAACCTTAAGTAATTAACATAAATGTAACATAAAATGTAAATTACAAACTTACACCATAATAGTAGAAGGGAATTGATTATACAATGTGTCCAAGATAAGAACGAATAGCATGGCGATCTCGGAAACCGTGAGAGATACACAGTCAGTTAAATTTGAAAAAAGTTACCCATTTGAGGGATCGACATTTTGCTGTTCGGTTTACTTTCGGAGATACTTGAAAAAATCCGAAATTGTGCCAAAGTTACCAAAAACTGAATGGACTTTGTCATTGCCACTTCTCTGTTCTACAGGATGGCGTTTACGAATTTTTACTACAACCTTTTAATTCAAAGAAACCATCATCAACTTTATTTTTTTATAGCAGTCAAAAAAAGTACACTCTGTATAAGAAAGCATTTTTTATTACAAATTCAACGATGTACTACACAACATCAAAAAGAAAGGAACACCAACTGCAGCGTCTATTTAATCAATAGAAAAACACCAAAAACTGCACTAAAAGCTTTACTCGGGCACGTGTTTCAACAGCTAAGCTGTCATCATCAGTATCGCTTAGCTGTTGAAACACGTGTCCGAGTAAAGTTTTTGCGCAGTTTTTGGTGTTTTCCTGTTGACTACACAACATGGTTATTTGTGATTTTTGAGAAAAAATAACGTTTTATTATATTGCTAATATTTTTAGTCTAGTGTGCGGTGAATGAAACCATAGCTCCTTTAATTGATTAAGCATTTTAAACTAAAGTAGTCCGTTATGACCACGTAGTAACTTCCTTCTATATACGGACGACATTTTTCAATTGTAAATAACACCGCTAAACGTTCTTTCTCTGTTGCGTTAGCGTTTACTCAGCAACCGACAAATGTACGCAATCGCATTTTTACCATCTTTATACTCCTGTGTCAGTACTCCTCCTAATTCCGTAATCACTGGCACCAGTTTGTACGTAAGATTCTTTGATCAAAATCGAGACATCTAAGGGCTGGAGCTGATATTAAATGTTCTTTAATAGTGATAAAAGTCTCGTCACATTCTTCCGTTCACAAAAACTTCTGATTCTTTTTTAAAAGATTGGTTATGGAAGCTACAACAGACAAAAATTTGGAACAAACCTTTGATACCAAGATGCTATGTGAACTATTCTAGGAACTTCTTTGTCTGTCTTAGGTGGTGCCATATTTACAATATCAGAATTGACACAAAGACCGAAACTATCTACCACATAACCCAGGTACTTTAATTCCGTGCGACAAAGTTGACACTTTTTCCGACTCACTGCAAGATCTGTTTTTTGTAATGTATTCAAAACTTCCAGGTGTTTTTCAAAACTTTGTGTAACAATTACAATATTGTCTATATAAACAAATACGAACGGGTTTAAATCAATACCAATTACTCTATCAATAAGCCTTTGCCACGTCACAGGGCTATTGAGTAACCCAAATGCGTATAATTTTAATTTTTGATCGGTCGATAGCTTAGTTTCTTTAACTATAGCATCTATTTCAGGAACAATACTGAATGACTATTCTCCATGACGTACACCTGAACAATACCCATTTTATTCCAAAAACCTGCCCTTTAAAAAAAGTAGTTGTGGTAAGAAAAAGAATAACAAAACGTCTAAAACCTTATACCTATATCTTAACTTAATGGGAACGTAGGTAGAGCTGAGGAGCTTACACTTCTCTTCATTGGCAACATTACACCAGGGAACATCATTCGAATTTAGCGAGAACCCCAAAGGCAACAACAATTTATAACCGGGTTGATCAACAATTGTTCTGCTTGCTCAGGAATACAATAACTAAAACAATTGAGTACTGCTTTTAGTCTTCGATTATATTGGCTAAAATAAATTCTAATTTACATATAGTACTATCTAACATTCTTTATGGGCGGACGAGTTTAAAAACTTCTTTAAATTGACGACTTGTCCATTCAATGATTTGATTGTCCGTTTACCGAAGAACAACAGTTAATACACTTTTGAAGAGTCACATTTGAACCCCACACCTAAAACATTTAATTTTCCGTGGCTCTTTTCAGTCGACGCGCCTATGCCCAATTTTCATACAATTATAACAAATAAAATGCGGTAGGTTGATAGTACACGTAGATGGATTTGTTTCCACTAACGCTAAATCTGGCTCTAGAAGTTTATTATGACGACTCGAAGGAGGAGGTGCAAAACTTTTCATGTGTCAGCGATGGGTTTCCAGCTTTCGACCATATTGCAGTAGCTCTTCTTTTGAATTAACATCTACCATCGTCAAATAATTTTGAAAGAATGGGCTAATATTGCGCATTCAAATACGAAGTTGTTGGGGTTCTGACATCTTGATAGTATCGATGACTGCCATACTTTCAGTTGATCCTTGAGTTCTGGTCTTAATTTTTTCCAGTAAGTGTTAATCATAATCAACCGGTTGGAATTGAACCATGAGTAGCTTGACCAAAGAATGCCATTCTGATGCTTGTCGACGATACCACACTAAAAATTTTTTACTAAATAAATCCAAATTTGAATTAAATAACTCTTCTAATGTGACATTACGTGCAATACGCAATTCCTCAACATGTTAAAAAAATGCATTTGGTGACATTCCTTTTTTACCTAAAAGTTTTAAACCCATTTACATATATGTACTAATTTACTTGTTGATTATATTAGAGTAAACAACTTTGCGGATTTAAAAACCTTTGCCAAATTAATTCATAAGGATCGTTTAAATGGTAGATCCAAATTTTGATCGAATATTTATTACCGCATCAATCTTTTAATTTCTTGATAGTTTTTCTTCTTCAAAACCAAGTTTACATTTTTCTAGGCGTGATAAAATGTGGTTATTCTTCAAAAGTAATTGAATAATTGATTATTGCGAGTTGTCTACTTTCTCCAAATTTAAAACACTACGAAAGGTACGGCGTATTACTTTAACTGTGTCTTCTTTTAAACCTCTGTTCTTTAACTCGTAACGCAATTCTTCTGCTAGTAAGCGATTAAGCAAAAAAAAAAATTCTTATTAAAATATGACGACTAGAAATTAATTATCTCCTTCTTTCATGAATAATTTTCAGGCAATTAATAGCACACGAAATAATTATGGAAAGCAAAAGGACAATATCCCCAGAAGCTAAATCAGCAATCTAGACTCAATTAAACGAAGATCCCTAACAATAAACAATATGCCCCAAGTTGGGCGCCAGATTATGTAACTCACCTTATTTTATTGTTACAGAATTACCACAACTAAACAGATAATGGACTACAATTAATTTAGTTGACTAATAAAAAAAAGAATCGGAGAACGTTACACTTTGAGAACAAAATCACTTTCAACACCTCAGTTAAGGTGTGAAGTTGAAAACGTTTTTTTTTATAAAGCATGTTTTTTAACATATAACGCTCAAAACCGACTCATTCATCTATTTCCAAATTATTTAAGCTACAAATTTTCTTCCTCTCTGACACCACACAAAAATTTAGTAAGGGTCGGATCGTTGGGGACTTTTGACACAATACATATACTATAATGGTAATATCTAGTCGTACGCAAGAATTGGAATTTTTCCAGGGTTGAATGTTATTTGACTGGGCTATAAATAAATGTGGGAATTTCATACGCTTTTAATATAACAACAAATTTATATTCTATTTTAACAAACCATATTGGGTAACGAGTTTAAGTGAAGATATAAACTTGTATAAAGAGCAACATTATGTCATATCTGACAAGTGTTGAGTAAATAGTATTGGGGTTAAAGTGTCCGGTATTAAATTTTAATGCAATATTATGCCGGACTAACAAACATTACCAATTCAAAAATTAAGCAAGCAATTTTAAAACCAATGCTCAAATGTTCATTAAATTTCCACTGTGTAGGTAAATGAAAGTTAGTTATTTATTATCCAAATGCTTAATATTGATTAAGTAATAAAAAATATAACAGAAATAAAAAAACCGTACACGTAGGCAATTAATCAACTTCTATCATTATTAGTCTTAATTAACTGTAATTTAATTCTACACAAAAAACACTATTCTTTACACTTAATTGCTCTTGTAGTATCTTCCGTATTCCCTAATAAGATTTTAACTACTGCGGCGTTGCATGGGTTGCGTCGTAAGGCGTATACCTATTGCATCGTTAAAATGATTTATTCCTAAAGTTTGGAAAAACTTAAGGCAAAATGCAACTGCAATCACGTGACATTAACATTGAACCTTGACCCAATCGGAGGGTCAGGAAAGTTGCGCGCGTCGTAGTCTGCACGCTATACTCACCAACCGCGACGCCGGGCGTCTAAATGGATACACTTGAACCAGTCCAACTGTTGCGGTTAATGCGAAACACAACTTTACGCGTTCGCGAAAAATAAAATAAAAACAAATCGAACAGAAATTCAAAAAAAAAAATATAGGAACATAATAACAATTTAATTTTTTCGTTTTAAAAAATACTCGAGCAATTTTAGTAATAACTAGAAACTATAAGGGATTGTGTTAATAAATAAAAAGAATAAAAATTTTTAAAAAAAGTTGTGAAAGTTTTTCTAGAGGAAGTTATGCATAACAATATAGAAAGGAAAAAGTTTATCGTCTGAGTGAAACATGGAAACTTTAATTGTTACATTGTGCTTTAGTGAAGTTTTAACTCAAAATTAATCTTAATAGGGAATGTGTTGTTTTAATCATGCAGGCAAGTTATCTTAAGATTAATTAATATGTTTGTTGCATTTATTTATGCATTGTTTATGGAAAATATCTACAATTAAGGTGGAGTTACTATTTTTGCTTTTTTAGAAAAACACGTCTGTTTATTTGTAACATGCATGCATTAAAACTACTAAGTACATATAACGATCGAATTATGGTTGGGTATAATCAATATAATATAGATTTGTTTGTCTACTTTAACCTTTCACTGTATATATGGAAACGTAATACTTCGTTCAAGTTCACGAATGTATTTATTAATTAGGTACCTAAAAGTAATTTAAATTCAAAAATTTAAGAAAAATATACTTTAAACAAAAACTGAAAATAAGTGAACTAGTAAAAAATTTAATCTCGTTTTAAATTCGTTGCTTTTACTACGTTTTCAGTGTTGCTAAAAATATTTAACATGGAACTTTACCTTACTGCACTTTTCAATTTCTTCAGTATAACATTTTGTTTTTCAATTTAGTTTAGGAAAATAAGATTAATAATGCATTGTGGTAAAAGCGTTATAAAAGGACGCCTAAACCACTTTTCCTTAATATTATATTTACCAGGTGAACTTAATTTTTTAAAGCTTCCGTTAAATGTTTGAAACATTAACTAACAAATTAATACGAATTTTAATTACATAATTTAGTAATTTTAATTGGGCATAGGTTTAGATAGTATTTTATAATTTCAAAAAATGATAAATATTAATTAATATATAAACGAAAAAAACACCTCTATGCAATTTGAATATTTTTTAAATTACTAGAAAAACAAAAGGCTTACTTAAGTTTCGAATAATTAAGGTTATAGTTACAAATTAGAACTGAAATTTACATCAAAATAGCAAAAAAACCATTTTTCTTCAAAAGAGAAAAACAATGCATATTTTAGTTTCTAAATAAAAAGTGTATACGATATTTCTATGCTAACAAAATTAAGGCCTTTGTGTTTCGTTTAAGCTATTTTTAAAAAGGTTATGTAAAATTTAATTTTTTTTAGTAAAATAAAGAAAAACATATATGCATTTTTTTATTGCAAAATTCATATTCATTATTTTTGGCTGATTATGTTCTAACTTTTACTTTTTTTATTAAAACTTTTTTTGTTTCTATATGCATATTATTACTCTACCTTATTGTAAGAATTAAGGTGCGAAAGGATTTCGCTATAACTTCAAAATATCAAGAATGAGAATCATACTTCAAATTTTCCAGCTACGGTACTGACTCATTCATCCACGGTACTGAAATAAAATGAATTTGATAGATATTCTTTAGGAAAATTATTAAGTTTATTTTTGAAAGGGAAACAAAATTCTTTTTTTTTTGTGATATAATTTTAATAATTTTTAAAATAATAAAAAAACTTTTATTATATTTTGTATAAAGAAATTTATATTTTTAATTTTATTTAAAATTGATCGATGATAATCATTGTTTAATAATAATAATAATAATAATGTTTTATTTATGATTACCTAAAACGGTTTACACAAGTACAATATTAATATTTTAATAAATTATAAATTTGTACCTAGAGCAGACATTTCTCATTAACGTTATTTAGGTATTCTTCTATAGAATAGTACGCATTTGTTTGCAAGACACATTTTATTTTATTTTTAAAAGTAACGTATTGCAATTGTCTAATATCCAAAGGTAGAGCATTGTAAAATTTAATTGCCCAGTAAAAAACACCACTTTGCAATCGACTTAAACGAATTGACTTAATGTAGACGTCATATCTTGCTCTAGTTAAGTAATTATGCTTATCCATGTGGGTTCCAAAATTATGCTCATTTTTCTTAAGATAGAGTAGACAATTGTATATATATATAAACATGGAAATGTAAGTATTTTCAAATTTTTAAAATGTGTTTTGCAATCTTCCGCATAACCAATATTACATATTATTCTAAGGACTCTGCGTTGTAATGCAAAGATTCTATGCCTAATAACAGAATGACCCCAACCCAATATGCCGTATTGCAAATGGCAATGAAAATATGCATAGTATGATTTGATTAGTATAAATTGAGAAACACAACAATTTAAGTTCCTTATTAAGTAGATTGATTTATTTAATTTTTTGGAAAGCAAATTTCCGTGGTCATGCCATAGTAGCTTAGAATCTACACAAAACCCCAAAAATTAAATTTATTGGAAAAATCTGTAGGTTGATTAATATTCTTAAGACTAAATATAGTTTTTACAGTTTTGTCATTATTAAGATTTAATTTGTTTTTATAAAACCAGTTTTCTGCTTTAACCCATAATTGTTTAGATTCAATAAGTATATCGTGCATTGTTGATCCACGTTGCACAATGGTTGAATCATCTGCATATAAAATTGTAGTAGTGTTGTTTTCAATTCGAGGAAAATCATTTATAAAAACAATAAATAGTAAAGGTCCCAATATCGATCCTTGAGGAACATTATTATATTTAAAATTTGATATATCCACACCTACATTCACACATTGTTGCCTATTTGTAAGGTAAGACATTAACATTCTACAGGCAATAGGTTTAATGTTATAAGAAGATAGCTTACTTAACAGTAATAACGGGCACACACAATCAAACGCCTTACTTTAAATCTAAAGTCAAAGCTAATAAGTATTCTTCATTATTCAGCGCATCACAACACTGATCAAGAAAGCATAAAAGTGCATCAGTAGTAGACTTTTAGTTCGGTAAGCATACTGATGTTGGTATAATAAATTATTTTTTTCAAAGTAAGTTGCAAGTTGTACAGATAATACTTTTCAAAAACTTTAGATATAATTGGTAACAATGCTATTGGTCTATAATTATTTTTATTATTAATATCAACATTTTTATAAATCAGGAGTTATTTTTGCTAATTTTAAACAATCTGGGAAAACTCCTTCTGTAATACAATTGTTTATAATTTTCGTTAGGGGAATAACTATAACATCCAAGATTATTATGATAAGATTAAAAGTTAATCCATACACATCCTTGGTATTTGTTTTTAAATTTTTAATAACATCTCTTAAATAAATTGGTGAAATTGGCTTAAACTCAAAATTTAATGTAGAATTAATATTAATGTCACTTACTATATACGATTTAGCAACTGGAATTAATACACTACTATTCGTAATAGTGGTACTTGGGACGCTTAAGAAATGATTATTAAAATCCTCCGCACTAATAGATCCAGTATTACTTCGTTGGCGTTTATACGGTTTCTTATTATTAATCAGTGTCCACATAGCTTTAATCTGATTAGTAGATGTTTTTACAAAATTATCATTTGCACTAATTTTTAGCAATACGAATTTCTTGTTGGTACTTCTTTCTAAGACTTAATTTTAACCTATGGAGCTCTTTATTAGAGTTATTATTATTAAACATTTCGTTTATTAACTGCATTTCAGATCTCATTCTTCTTAGCTTCTCAGTGAACCAAGTATTAATAGAACTTTTAGATACAGATCTCTTGCTTATGATTGGGAAACAGATTTCAAAAGTAGATTGAAGAATATTCTGGAAAATACTACATTTAGTATTAGCATCTATATCATCTTTATAAACGAAATTCCAATTAATGTCCCTGATAATTCTAAAAATTGTATTTCCCAAACTTAGTAATTGGTCTAGACACAGTGGGTTTTAACGATGAAAATTGCAATGTCGATGATTCATATTCAAAAATAATCCCTTTATGATCAGAAAAACCCGTTTCTACTGGATAACAGTTGTACGCGTGGATATTGGTAAAAACATTGTCAATACAGTTTAACAAGCGCGTATTAAAATTAATGACCGCTTTTAGTCCATAGCTTGTCGTAAGTCCACATAGATCATTAACTTTTACATCCGATTTATTAAAAGAAACATTAAAGTCTCCTCCTATTATAATTTTATTATGTACAAAGTCACATTTACTCAATACTTTATTAATTGAACTCAAAAATTTATCAAAATCACTGTTCGGGAATCTGTAAATATTAAGCACTAAAACATTGTTAGGATATTTAACTGCTGACAGTTCACAAACTTTTTTCTTTAGCTGCATGTGTTCCTAACTCAATCGCCTTATCTTTTAAGTGCTGATTTGATGAATCCATTATCATTGATCCACCATATCCTTTACTCCTGCAGAAAACTGATGTTATTTGAAAATTTAAGATTTTTATACCAATTGTTTCATCTTTGGTGAGCCAATGCTCAGTAATACACAATAAATTCAAATGTAGATATTTGGAAATTAGAAAAGCTTCTAATTCTAACATTTTATTTCGTATCAATCTAATATTTAGAAATAGAATAGTAAATTTATTACTATTTATTAGACATCGTTGTTTATTTTGTGTTTTTTGTTGGTAAGAAAGTAAAAAAATTATTAATAGTTACACCATTAGGCCATTTAGAAGGATCAGTAAGTTTGCTAGAATCGTTAGGGTAGCAGAAAAATTTAAAAGATGAATAGTACTCCGGTCTTTTTGGAAGATTTCTTTTCCACTTGTACATATTTTACATCAATGGACTTTATATATTGTATTAAATCTTCTGTAGTGGTAGTTGGACACAAACCAGTCACATAGAATTCATCACATTTTGATTTTATCGTGATCGCATTAGAGTCTGCGTTTCCACGTATTTGACTATTCCTACTTTTGTTTTTGAAATGAAGTTTTTGAAATTGTTGAATGAGTAGCCTCATTTTCAATAGATTTTAATTGTTTCGTTGGTAATTGAACATTTTTAATTGATCTATCAGTTTTTTGTGTTGGTACATCCTGGTTTATATGTATTAAATTACTCATTACTTATCTTCTAATTTTTGCACAAGTAAATTTGAGTTTTTAGACTGTGTTTCTTTTAATTGCTGACTATTATTGTGCTTCAGTTTTACATTTGGACCTCGTACATTTGCAACAGCTGATGCATACGATCCAGATGTTTGTAACGTAGTATCGTTATTTGTGATACCATCACATTTATTGTACAATTTCAAGTTATTTTGAAGTAAACAAATTAGGTTTTCTAGTGATTTAATTATGTAATTTATGTGCGAGAACACCGTTTTTAAGTATTTGTTTTCCATTAAACACGTTTCCAAACTCATATTAGAGTGAGTATTGAAAATATCTTCATGAATATTAAGACAAGGTTTATTACCTGTATCATTATTATCCAAAGTATCCTCAATTTTACCACAAACACTTGCATGACGTTTTTTGCACTTTTGGTTTGGGTGACAGGGTTGCTCACACAATTCACATATCGTTTTTTTCGCGACTAAACCTCCGCAAAGGCCCGCACATTTATTAGCATTCGCATCCGCGTCGGCCATTTTCCAATTTTAAGTTTAAAAGTTACGACTTATCAAAATTTTTTTGAGGTCATCTTCAGTTAAATACAACAAAATTATGAAGTAGAATTAGGTGTTAAGTTTATAAAGTGATGGTCATTATTTTTTGTTCATAAAATGTTTTAAGTTTTTGAAGAAAGAAAATGTTTTCTATGTTAGTTGCAATACATTTAGAAAAACTGTGTGAAAACCGGTATGAAAAATAGTATAACAAATTTATATTAAAGTTATAAACTAACATGACGAATATGATATAAAGTGAAAATTTAACGTACGTTAGAAAACAAACTTAAAACATTTTGTTGTATTTAACTGAAGATGACCTCAAAATTTTTTAGATATTATTATTTTTATATTTATATTTTTAACTTTTTAAACAATAATTATCATCAATCAATTTAAATAAATATTCTTTAATAAAAATGTATTGAGGACTTAAAGCATCTTTTTTTAATACGATTATTAAGTTTATTTATGAATTGTATTATAACATTTGAAACTCCCTTTGTACTAATTATTTAACACTTCAATAATCCGTACAACAAATGATAGATTATTATTATTATTGATATAAAATACGGTTTGAATTTTCGCTGAATAATCACTAGCAACATCTTTCTGAAGACATTTTCGAGTTTCAGCCAGCTTTGGCAATTTTTTAACAACTTTTTCGACTCATTTAAAGAGTAATTAATTTTTCCCATAGAAAAGTTCCTGTATAAATTTGTATTAGAGCAACCAAAGCAACTTAACGAATTAAATAAAATACAATTAGGTATGCTGTAATCTATTCTACGTATACAGGTTGGTCGAAATTGATTGTAGGAAACTTAAAGGGTGGAAAGTACATCAAAAATAAAAACCGAAGTGTCATATAAACTATGGTCTAAAAGAGCACCTTAGCGGAGCTAGCGACCCCTAAAGGTGCTTCCTAAAAACCTGTTTTTTTATTTTTAATTCCTAAACTAAAAAGTTATTCAAATGAAATTTGGTAGGCATGTTCAGCATTTTGAAGTAGTCATTTGGGAATTTTTCAATTTTTGAAAAAAATCTGAACAGATACGGGGACCGTTCAAAAGTTTCACAAGTTTAAATTTTGTTAAGCTGCAACTTTAGAATATTCTGACGAAAAATTGCGTTAGAAACCAAATTTTATTAATTAAAGATAGCCATAAACTAATGCTACATTTGTTTATTATTGTTTACTGTCTGTCATTTTAACGTTAAATAGAAAGTTAAAAACTTCAAAAAAGATGTAAGTAAGATAAAGATGTAAGAAGAGAAAATGTAAATAAGAAAAATTGCAGACTTTTGTTCAGAAGCAAATATCTTCAAGACCGTTCATTTTACCACTATAAAACGTCATTACTTTTTGACTAAAATGAATAAGAAATTTAAAAAAAATTTAAAAAATAATTTGGTACAGTGGCGTCAAAAATAGAAGGGTTAAATTTGGCACTAACCGTTATAGCGCGCCACTGGTAAAAATTTAGAAAAGTTAGTTTATGTCAAAATATTACTTTCTTGAAGAGCACCAAATTTGAAAAAAAAAAATTTTTAAAGCATTTTTGATTTATTGCAAATTTTTAATTTTTATTTTAAACTTACAACACACTGTATTTCAACCACTAAGCTGTTTAATGGTTTATCTTCTATATCAAAATTTCCCAATTTACAAAACCTTCCTGGGGTAGAGCGTTGTCGGTCGAATATAGCAACACCTTCTATATTCACATACAAGTATGCCGTAAGCATTGATTAATAAGTAAACACAATTTGTAAAAATAGTATAAAATGATTATAAAAACAGGAAAAATATTTAAGAAACAGGATTCTGTGACATTTTAAATAATAATTTAATTATCACACTTATTACAAACTGTTATCATTTTTGAATGTTTTGCACATACGTGGATTTCACCAAATATATTGACTTCCAAAAAAATTTCAACACCTAGAAGTTGTTGAACGATTTTAATGAAATTTTCAGGAAACATCTATTTTCACTAAACAAAGTGATGAATAAAATTTAAAAACCAAAGAACAAAAGTTTAAAAGTTTTTTCAATAATGAGTTGCTCTGCCTCTATTGGCAAGTATAGTCATTGAGTCTACTTATCTTGTTATAGCAGTCTTTCGTACAAGAGATACCCCCAGGTAATTACACGGTTACTGCAACCAAATACAAGAAGATATAGCTTTAGATTCTTCTAAAATTTTGTATTACAGAAATTACTAACAATTTTGACGAATTAAGTGGGAAACACTGATACCATACAAAGAACCCTAAAATGTTAATTAATTACATATTATTCTAAGCATACCTGAGCCTTACCGTTAGCTAACGGTTTCTAAAAACAACACTCAAACTATTAATAATTTTAATTTGAATTCTTAATTAATTTGCGTTTTTGCAATATAACACAAATTCGTTATTAAAAACGATTCAACTGTTTAGCAGATTAACTCAAACGTTTTCTAAAAGCGCTCTCTCTCTCAAATTCTCCGTTATCGTCATCACCTTTACAACACGCAAAAGCTCAACGCCGGGTTATCTTCAATATTTAAGTCAAATTTAAAATAATATGTACGAGGTACTTTCAATTTAAAACGTTACAATATCAAAATACATACAGGGGAGTAGGTCTCCTTCCTCTTAATTTCTACATACACAAAAAAGCTTACAAAAAAATACGTTAATAGTTCTCAAAGAGATAAACAATCTGCAAATTCAGAATTTTAACCGTGGTTTGTAATCAGTGTACTGTTTATTTTAATCATAACAAATATCTAATTTACTTTATAAAAGGAATAACTTTCAAGCTCTTTTCTTAGAACAAACAGTTTATTTATTCAGCAAAACCAAAACTGAGACATATAGGGTATGTTTCTACAAAACCGTTGACATAAATATTTATTTGCAGCTTAATGTGAGAAAACGAAGATAGCGCCTTTTACGACACAACGTCTGGTTATAAAAATATATTAAATAATAACTATTGCAGCAAGCTTGGTACGAAAACAAATGTGCTTTATCAACACGAACAAAATCTACGTAAAATTACAGTACAGCCTACATACAACGAACACTTTAATAAAATCAAAAGCATTTACGTGTAAGAAAAATCAATTTTTACAAAACCGAGGTAATAACTACATTACTTGTTGCGATTTAATTCACATTCTCGTCCAAAATGTACCATGTGCAAAAATTTGGTTCATATTTAGTGTCAAGATAAAAGTGATAAAGTCACTTACGTGTGTCCAAAATGTAAGTCAGGTAAAGAAATGAGTGATGAATAAGAATGCTGATGAATAAGAGTGGAGATTTCCAATTAACACCTGATTAAAGTACATTTTTTATTTTTTTCACTTTTAGAGAAAAATGATAAAGTTTAACTTACCAGCCTCACTGCTCGTCTGCATAATTGTAGACAAGTTTTTAGAAATATATGGATTTTTTCAATTTTCTATGCTATCGGTTGATTTTGTTCTACAAGTTTGGAATATGCCATTCCACACTTGTTGCAGACTATACTTTTTCTACGACAGAGAAAGTGTGTATTATATCAATAAAAGAAATGTTAAACAATTTACAAAAGTGATAGTTTTGTTTTTCTATTTTAAGTTGGTACCATTTATTTGTAGTGGTAGTTGCAGTTTAGGTTAAGGTTAGAAAAAACAATGCCTTTTATTTGCGATTTATTAATTAACAATAACACAACTAATAGTGTTCAGTTGCTTTAGTTTTTAGTTATTATTTTATTACGAACGTTTATTAAATAAATTGTGTATGAAGTTAATGTTGGCAGCTTTCGGCACTATACTATACTGTGCTTTCGGTAAGTATATGATTAAAAAATTATTGTATATTATTTGACTTTAATCTAATTCCAGATAATTGATGCGATAAATAAGATGGTAAATAATTGAATTGGTTTCTCTAGAAGCATTGTACCTTTAGAGAAATAAAAAGTGTGGCATCTGATCACATTCCTGTGAGATGCATTTGCAGATCTGAAACTTTGTCTCATACATTGTGTGTTTCTAATAATTTATAAGTATTTAAACAAATACTTGAGGAGGTGCGCAATTTATCATAATGTGCAAAGTAAATGCTTGCTTTACTTGCACGATTGAATAAGCGTTTGATAAAGTCGATAACTTTCTTTTTAAGGTTTAATTATAAAGAAACCAACTCCTTGACAGAAATCTTCATTAACAAATTGTAAACCACATTAGTTCATTGAAAAAGAATAAATTTATTTGAAATCTGTACAAAACTTTGTATGTCAGTGTATTTCTTTAAATAAAATAACTAAGATAAACATATATCTAACAAAAAAATGGAATTCTAAAAAATAACTCTGTGATAGATATCTGATGGCCGATTGCACCAACACGATTTAAACTTAAGCAATGATTTAAAAAAATTGTTGCTATGGTTTTAAGAATAATTTTTTAAGTTCTTAAGCACAGCTTAAGTTTAAATTGTGTCGGTGCAACCGGCCATAAGTTACGCAATAACATTTTAATAAATCGAAAGAAAAGATAAATATAAAACTTTCTTTATTCCATAAAGTGAAGATAATGGGTACATGCTCAAAGGCAACCACTTAGTTTTTTATATAGGAATAGAGGCCAAATTTTTCGACTTGAACAGTGACCCTCCAGAGGCTAGTTATGTTGCTGCCAGCTTTGAATGTTGTGCAACTATAGATAAATCTCACATGCTCCTTTGAAAGTCCTATGGCTATATACGGATTAGATAGATAATTACTAGTGAAGTTTGTTTAATTGTTACCTCTACTAATGAGTGTAAAGTTTCTGGGCTTATATCGTTATTCATCATTTACGATAAATTGTCTTTTGAAGATTTCTAAATACTAGGCTTGTTTTGATGGAGTTACCTATTCCTACCAAAACCTTACAAACAATATCTCAGGGGTATAACGATACTTTTTGGGACAGCTTCTTTAATGTTGAGTATATTATCCCTTTAAAATTTATACCTGTTGGAGATAAGTTATAAATGAGTGATGTACTAAATTAAACATTATCACCATTGTCGCTAATTGTGGAAACATCACATTTTATAGATGCTTTGTCGTAACACCAATATCTACCGATGGCCCTTGTGAAATTATAAGAATATTTGGTTGTGTTTTAATAAGCAAGGACAATTTAGGTTCCTGATGACTAATTTAAAAAAACAGAGGCCAAATGTTTCGACTTGAACGGGGATCATTCATGGGTTAGTTATGTTGTTGCCAGGTTCAAATGTTGTGCAACTATAGTTAAATCTCACATGTTTCTTCGAAAGCCCTAAAACCAATGTATACGAGTGAAGATAATTACTAATGAAGTTGGTTTAATTGTTACCTCTGCTAATGTGTGTAAAGTTTCGGGGCTTATTTCATTATCCATTCATTTATGACAAACTGTTTATTTGAAGATTTCTTAATACTAGAAGACTTGTTTTGATGAAGTAACGTATTCCTACCAAAGCCTTACAAGAATATTTTGGGGTATAACGATACCTTGTGGTGCAGCTTCTGTAATGTTGAGTTTATATCACTTTAAAATTTATACCTATTGGAGATAAGTTATAAATAAGTGATGTATTTAATTAACATTACCACATTTATCGCTAATTTTAGAAAGGTCACATTTAGATGCTACCGTAACTCCAATATCTACAGTTCTTGTTTACAAGAATAATTTTTGACTGGTGGATTTTGCTTAATAAGCAAAGCCAATTTAGGTTCTTAATGACTTATCTAAGAAAAACATTTTTTATTTTTAACCACAACATAAGCAATAAGGTTAAACTTTTTGACTTACGAATGATAGCGAAGAACTCATTAAATACTTAGTTGAACACTCTCTGTTCATAAATGTTAGTTGTGGTAAGTTTTTTAACATCTATCATATGGGACCGTATTCATTCACAGTATATAGATTTCAATACTTTTATCATTGAATGAAGAACTGGCAACTAAAATAGTTTGTGTAATTTTATATGAATAATAAACTATGAACAATGTATTTTTTAATTGATTCGAATCCCCCTTGTATATGGTACCAGCCACACAATAATTTCAAACAACAATATATTTGGAGGTTAAATTTTTTTTTTTGTTAATTTTACGTTTATAAGCTATAAACAAAAAATTATATAAATATATATATATATATATATATATATATATATATATATATAATGCTTTATTCTTTCACTGTAAACATGTTTGTAATAAAAATCTTTGGGGTTTAAACACGTGTAATAAATATTAAAAATTACAACGTTTCGCCACGCTAACACGCAGCTTTTTCAAGTAATTAATAAATAACAATCTTAGTTTCTATGCGATTTTGACCTTGAACGTGTCGCTGGACCAGAGTAACCAATAGCATTACGTATCGGTATCATGGTAATGTTGTTTTGCATATTTTGTTGTTCTATTTGTTGGATATTTGGGGATCTTCTATCCTGAGGTAAAGTTAATAACGGTTTCCAAGTGTTAGGTAAACCTTTTCCATCATCTCGTTTATTAATGCAACTAGGACGTCTTTCTATCTCGATTTGTTCTCTAATGAGGCGGTTACATAAATATTTTTCTCTTCCTAGCATTCTTGTATTTTCAAAATCGATTTTATGTCCTGTTTGGTGATGATGTTCAGCTAGAGAATAAGTTAAACATCCTTTTCGGACTGCTAGTTTGTGTTCTTCTCTTCTCGCAGAAATACGTCGATTGGTTTGTCCAACGTAAGAGATGTTACATCCTCCGCAAGGAATTTCGTAAATGCCTTGATCTTCTAAAGGAATAATATCTTTAGGGGAACGGAGGAAAGACTTAACTTTATTAACAGGTACAGAAACTACTCGTATGTTGTGTTTCTTTAGAATGTTACTTATCTTCTCTGTAGTACCTTTGAAGTACGGGATTGATACAGTAAACGTACTCTTATCGTTAACTTCGTTGTCACTTCTTTGTTTCATCCTTTTTGCTTTCATAACATGATGACGTGAAAAACCATTTTGTTTAAAAGCTTGATTCAGAAGATTCATTTCTTCGTGTATATGCTCGCTGTCTGTTAGTCTAGCAGATCTAATTAATAAGGTTTTTAAAACAGAATTTAAATGTTGTGGATGATGATGTGAATTAGCATGTAGGTATCTATTGGTATGAGTTTGTTTTCTATACACTGTATGTCCTAAACTTCCGTCTGGTTTCCTAATTAGTAACACGTCAAGAAAAGGTAGTTTTCCGTTAACTTCTACTTCGGTAGTAAATTTAATTTGTGGATGAATATTATTTAAATAATTTAAAAAAGCTAGTAATGCTTCATTACCATGTGGCTATATGGAGAAGATATCATCAACATATCGTAACCAAAGTTCTGGTTTGTTAGAAGATTCTTGAATTGCATTTGTTTCAAAGTTATCCATAAATAAATTAGCAATTGCAGGTGAGATAGGTGATCCCATTAATTACTTGAAAAGCTGCGTGTTAGCGTGGCGAAACGTTGTAATTTTAATATTTATTACACGTGTTTAAACCCCAAAGATTTTTATTACAAATATATATATATATATATATATATATATATATATATATATATATATATTTAAATGATAAGTTTTTTCGACATCTAGTGTCAACACGTGAAAGCGTTCACGTACGAAAATGTTAGCAACTTTGCCGACAGCGCGCGTTTGTACAATAGTGAACTTACACTCGAGTTCTCTCACTCCCTGATGAGTCCCAAAAGGACGAAACAGCTGTCGGGTGATTCTCAGTGTTTGTTTGCTATTGTACAACCTCTTGCGAGACTTTACTGCAGGCGATTCAAAATTTTTATACTTGCCAACTGTTAGGTTGGCTATAATTATTGAAGAATCGACTATGTAACTGCTTTACATACCTGTCGGCAAAGTTGCTAATATATATATATATATATATATAGTTATATAGTTATATAGTTATAGTAAAACTTAAAATTAAAATTAAATTAAATTGTGTTATTTATAACCGGGTTTACTTTAATCGAGTATCGTCAATTAATTATTTTGTAAAAATTCTCACCAAACGCAACGTTATGTTAACAGCCACGAGATGGTCGTACTTGTGCTCATTTCATAACTAGAGCGAGAATATTCTCGCACGGTGCTGTAGAATGTAACTATTCTGCATTTAAAAACTGATTCAGAATGTTACTATTCTAGAATCGGAGTAGAAAAACATCATTTCTGTCTTCCAACAACGGGAACAGGTTGTTCGTTCCTTACATTACACTCTGGTAAAATGGTTAATATGGATTGTTTTATATTAGAATACAATACTTGTCATTTTGGTACCTTTAAATTAAATTTTTTTTAATTAATTATTCACTCCAACTCCAACAAAAAAAATTCTCCTTCTATCCATACAATTATTCTTTGTGTCGTGAATTTCTTTGCCAATTTATCGGTTGTATCTACTGTACTCTTTGTTTTATTGTAGTGTAAGGTAATATCTGGTTTGTAATTAGTGTCCTCTCTATTTATTTTGCTGCATTTTCCGTTAGTGTTTAGTAGTTCTTTCGGAATGTAAGGTTTATTTTACGCAGTGTACCACGCAAGGTAATGTTTTTATCTAACATGTGATTGGTTAGTTCAATACTGGTAAAAAAGTTTATCAGTAGTTAATCCATATCCTGTAGATGAATGGTTTATCAGATCTATTATTACCTCGTCCTTGACCTATCTCTCGTTTGTTTAACGTATCTGCATTTTTTTATGAAATAACTTACCTAAATAAATTTGCATACTCGCTGTATGTGCCGTTCTTGTTCGACTTATCTTTATATAATTCCGTAAAGAAGCTGAACATGAGAATGGGACTAACTGCTCATTCACGAACAAATGTTCAGATGGATTTAAAGACTTCTTGCAATTGGATACAAAACTATCAAAAACATATCTGATTGGATCTAATTTATCAGTAACCTATCTTTCATCTCTCGTTTCAAACTTGTAAAATTTTAGAAAACACATAATCTGTTGGAATCTGTTGCGAGACAAGGTAGATGATACTAGAGGTAGATAAAGTTGGATCTTAGTTCTATATTACACATACTGACTTTTTAGCAGCGTGTCCAGGCCTTAAAAATAATAAACCAATAAATGCGTACAGTTCTTCTTGCACAAAAGGAGAAAAGGCTTTCACATTTCTTGTATAATATGATTCGGCTTTTCTATTCTTTTCCGATAAAATTATATCCATAATATCTTTTTAAAATAATAGTTTGAAAGCTTTTTTTATTGTGGAAAATTTCTAACTATATCTAGTCAAACCTGCTCAAACTTACTGAATAATGCGTCCTCGTAGTAGGTGAAAATTTTGCCCACACACTACCATCTTTAGACGTATAAGTTGGATTATCAGAATACAAATTTACTGATGGACCTACTATGTCTGTAGAATCTTTCAACTCTTTTTTTCTATCACTATCATCTACCTCATCTGTTTCAGTCACTACATCAGTCTCTTGGATATCACTTGAATCATTCTCTAATGCCAAATTATTTAAATAATTACCGATTTTAATATCACTAATAGTTTTTCATCAGTTAGCTTATTTTCATTTCAAAACTTCAGTGGTGCACTCATTTTTATAAGCGCTTAGGTATTCAACAATCACTGCAAACGTAACTAAACACACTAAAATTATAATGAGATAAACACGTTCACATAGTCAAGAATTTTTGAAAGCGTTGACGTCAAAAAACGAATAATTCTCGTCGTTAGAACGATTTGGGGTTTATTTGACCCCAGTTAGTTTTCTGCGTATACTTACATACCGATCGGGGGGCAACTCGTCCTCAACGAACAAAATTCACTATAATTTGTTACAACAAATATAAATTTATTAAAACTTTTTTATAGCAAATTTGAAACAAGGTATGTTTTTTTTAAATCAAAAGAAAAATTAGAAAATATACCCAAAAATTTATGTCTCGAGTGCAACTGCATCTCGCTTGGGTTTATGAAGGTTAATATTAGAGGTATTGTTATCAGAAACGTCTGAGTCATTATGTCCAATAACCGAATGCTGTTTATAACTTTTCCACTATTTGATTTAGAATGTGACATAATACGATCCCTAACCAGTATGTGTTCGGTCGGCATAGAATATCAAAAAATTACACTTCTTTGGAAACATTTTATTTAAAATTTTGTGTATTGTACTAATTTTACATTTTTAAATATTTTATTTAAATAAATTGGAAGTGATAAATATCTAAATATATTTACAAATTAATAAAAACAAGAAAAAACATTAAACATTTAGACGGCCACAAAATATTTAGAGGGGAATTATTTAATATGGTGTAAATCTTCTTTCTCTTTAAGTACTGCATTTATTCTAAAAGCCATTACTGCTACAAACCTATAGCACGTTTCTGCAGGGAATGAATTCCGAACTTCTTCAATTTTAGATTTCAGATTTGGAATAGTGCACTGAGGATTGTTTCTCAAGAATTGTTTCATGTTATGCCATACAGCTTCAGTTACATTAAGGTTTGGGCTACTTGATGGCCAGTTTAAAATGTCAATCTTATTATCAACAAGTTATTTTTTTTGTAAATTTTGCAGTATGTGAAGGTGCAACGTCTTGTTGAAAAATTATGTTAAGTTCATTAAGATGAACTAAGTAATGCCAACAGATAACTGTAACGACAAATTGAATGTTTTAAATGCAAATCGTTATCTAAGCGACAACTTAGAATTCAATAACACTCGTTTCAATAAAGCCCAGTATTTCTGTACAGTAGCATACACGCACAAAAAAACACAAGGTGTATACTTAAGTGCGGTATACAACTTTCAAACATTAGAAGGCAGTTGGTCTTTCAAACTCTCGTAGGAGAATAAACGTAAGTGAATATATGTGTCTTACAACATCTTTCGTGTAATAAGGATTTGTATAAATAGTAGTAAACTAAGCTAATGCAGTATATACAGTTACTTAGTGTATACTATTTATAAGTGTCACTCATTATACGAGAGTCGTTAGACACACATTTACTTGAGAGGTTTATTAGGATGCAACTCCTGAATGCTTGATTGTTTGACAATAAATAGCTTGAGAAAGTATTTTGATATTTTGTGCATTAACTGTACCATCTTTAAAATATAACTATATAGATATAATTATGATTTCTTGCGCTTTTATACAATACTTTTGTGAAAAACCTAATTTACTTTCTACAACTCCTAGGCTGATGTTAGTTAAATTTTGACTCATCACTAAACATAACTTTCTCCACTCCTCAACCGTACACAAAACTCTTTCTTCTACCCACAACAGAAACGGTTACGTTGGTTAAATTAAAAAAGATTCTTCATTATGCTAAAGAAAAGATACCAAAACAAAGAGATAATGATGCATTTAAACTTTCAATTAGGTACAACGTATACACCTTAGCATAAAGAAAAACCCGGGAATATGAAAAACCAAAAGAACCTGGCAGTAAAAATTTTTAATTCATCTATGTTCGAATATGTACTACGTTAAACTGTGCGTATACTTTTGTTAAATTTTATCTTTCTGCACGCATTGCTTTAAAACCAAAAAAGTACTCAACAGTAAATATAGTAAAATGAATTTGTAAAACAAGGTAGATTGGTCAAGAAGTTCTTTCAATTATTATGTATAGATAATCTATTATACCAATTGAACTACCAACAAGATATAGATGAGGCTGTAGCCAAATTTAACAACTGCGTCTCAGCTTATGCTGCTGAGAAATGCCTCGGAACGGAGATATATATCTTTGCATCTAAAATCAGTTCCTTGGTGGAACGACAGATGTAGCACAGCAGTTCAAAATTCTAAAACTGCTTTAAATAAATATTGTAAAGTAAGATCTGAGGAAAACCTTATTAACTTTAAAAAACTCAAAGCGATCGCAAAGCTCACAGTTAAACAAAGAAAGGACTCCTGGCAAAATTACGTCTAAACGATAACATGCAGTACACCACCCTCTCAAGTCTGGACTAAAAATCAAACAAATGAAGGCAAAGAAAACCAACCCAAAAATTGCTGCTATAACATATAACGACAAGTTATCAATGACAGCTCAGAAATTGCCGATACCTTTGGTGCTCACTTCATAAGTAATCACACCGACAATCTCAGCCAACACAATGACTTAATATCTTTGGTCAATGCAATTAACTCAAAGGACTCTAGACAACTTAACACCTCCTTCTCGCTACAAGAACGGCAATATGTTCTATCAACGTGTAAAAACTCATCTGCAGGACCTGACTCGCTTCCATTTATTTTTCTTGAAAATTTATCAGAACGCAGTTTATCTAAACTGCTGGAACTATACAACCTTATCTGGGCTGCGAAAAAGTTTCCATTAATTTGGAAAGATTCGGTCATCATTCCCATAAAAAAGCATAATAACACCTCAAACCAACTGGACCCTTACAGACCTATTTTGTTGACGTGCACAATGTGTAAGCTAATAGAGAAAATAATCAATAAAAGACTACTTTGGTTTCTGGAAAAACATCAAGTCATTACTCCAGCACAGTCGGGGTTTAGAACCCAACGCAGCACTCTGGATAACTTAGCGATGCTTCAGACTTATATCACCACCGCCTTTCAAAGTAATCATAAAGTTATAGCAGTTATACTTGATATATAGAGGGCGTTTGACACACTTCCCAGACCCATAATCTCGGAAAAACTCAAAGAATGTGGTTTGACCTGGAAATATACTCCTTCATTAACAACTTTTTATCCAACCCCACGTTTAAACTATCAGTTAATGGAAAACTTTCAAAGTCATTCACACAAAGAAAATGGTGCTCCACAAGGATCAGTGCTAAGTCTAACTTTCTTCATCTTGACTATCAATGATATCTGCAAGGGTCTTACTCCTCCTATAACACCTATAATATGCCGATGACTTGGTCATATTATGCCATGGTAGAAATAGTACAACTTCATCTAATCTAATCCAAAATGCGGTGAACCAACTTTCACTATGGTCCACCAAGAAAGCACTTCACTTCTTTGTCACAAAATCTAAAGCAATAAAGTTTTCTAGAAAACGTATCAAAACTTCCGATCCAGAGATTTTCCTCCATAGAAGACGCCTTACTGTGGTAAATGATCACAAAATATTGGGTCTTACCTTTGACTCCAAATTAAACTTTAAACTGCACATTCAAAATATCAGAAGAGATTGCTTAAGTAGACTCAATATTTTAAAAACACTGGCTCACCACCAATGAAGGGCTGAAAAGGATATTCTGATTATGACGTACAAAACATTAATCCGTTCACGAATAGATTATGGTAGTTCTATTTACTCATCAGCTTTAAAAAGCGACTTAAAATTGTTGAATACAATTCACAACACTGCCCTAAGAATTTGTCTTAGAGCATTTAGGACCAGCCCAGCTGAAAGCATGTATATTAAACCTCCACTTTGGCTAAGGCGACAGCAACTTTCTTTGTCACACTTTGCTGGCGTATTTGTCAACCCTCAAAATTCACTGTACTCACCTTTTATTACATGTGAATACTAAAGTGGGTAAGTGTTGGCATGTTTAGAATTTAGTGGTGTTCCTAAACCTTAAAGTAGATGCTTTGTCAAGACGCACCAATCCACAATTACACACGGTTTTGTCACCACACTATACAGGTTTATAGTACTAATCTTCTGGAGCACCAAACATAATACTTACATCACAATACAATATTAAAAATGTAAGATACAAATAAATAAATCCACCTGAAGAGAGGTGTTATGGTCTCATTATGTTATGTGCTTCCAGTCAATCCCTCTTGATTTAAGTCATCACAATTCTCTGCAAGGTATTTTTGTTTATTATTCTGCTTATTGTAAAAATTGTTTTATTCTGTTTGGCCATTTAATCTCATATCTCAGAATTAGTTTAATAATATGTTTAGCGTCGTGTGGTTTCTTGACCGTGTACGTTACATTAGTATTAAACAAGAGATATTACGAGACAAGATTCGGAATCATCTCGATGGTGTGTCTTATTTTATTTACAAATACATGGAGAAAGACAGTTGTGGCTAACTTGTTACGCACATACACGAAGCTTTACCTTCTATAGTTTGGGCCCATTTACGTTTAACAAATAATATAACAGATGTCGCTTCTTTAAGCTTTTCTTGAACACCGATTGGTTAGTTGATCCTAAATGGTTGTATGTCTTTTTAGTGAATTTCAGTCAGTCTGGGAATCAATCTTGAGGTCACTACTTTTACAGCAAAATAAACTGTCTTCATATTGGTTCAAGAAATAATCTATTAAGGCTTATCAAGCTAAAGGAATTTTTATATATTATTTAGACTTTGATTTCAATACTCTAATTACGTTAGCTCAGTCGGACAGTCTTCACACTGTTCAGCAATAAAAAAATACATGAATTTGTCTTAAAAAGCTTTAAAACCTTTTCACTTTTATTGACGACAACGGTTGCATCCGTTTAAGATGCTGACTTTCTCAATCAAAATTACCTTACAATTGAAAGTTTGTTGCCCTTGAAACACAGGTTAACAAAACTAATCATTAACCACATAAAGTACAAGCATATTGGCCCTCAAAGCTTATTGGCAATTTTGTTACAGAAGTTTTGGATTATTTTATTAAAACGTGTCATTATATCACAGCTGAGTAAATACATTGATTGTTTTTAGAATAATCTAGTCTTTGGGAATCCTGTAACGGCCCATCTCCCTTCACACTGTGTTACTGCATCTAAACCTTTTTCAAAATGTGGGGTCAACTATGGCGGTCTATATTCTATACTGATTTACAAAAAATTGCAACACCTAGTAGTTGTTGAACGATTTTAATGAAATTTTCAGGAAACGTCCATTGTCATTAAACAAAGTGATGATTACAATTTAAAATCAAAAGAACAAAAGTTTAAAACGTTTTTTCAATAATGAGTTGCTCCGCCACTATTTGTAATGTACTCATTTAGACGGTTTAGCATGCTATCAATCAAGTGATCTATAGCTGCTTGTGGTATATCATCCCAAGCTTCTTGAATCCGTTGCTTAATATCTTGTAAATTATCTGGAGAGTGCGGTAAATTACCCAATCGCCTACCAATCATATCCCATACATTTTCAATTGGCGACAAATCAGGCGACCGAGCAGGCCATGGTAGGACGGCAATGTTAGATTCTTCCAAAAACCGTGTTGTAGCCCTTGCCATATAAGGACGCGCATTATCTTGCTGGAAAATGGGATTTTGCAGCCCTTAAATATGTGGAAAGCCAACTGGTTGTAGCACATTAGGAATGTAACCAGCTGCGTTAAAATTGCCGTTAATAAAGACCAAGAATGATCTGCTACCATAACATATTGCACCCCATATCATAACTCCTTGAGTGGCTGTGTTTACGTTCTCCACGCATCCGTCTGACCCTCCTACGATCATCGTGGGCCCACAAGCAAAATCGGGATTCGTCACTAAACACAATTTGATGCCATTCTTGCACCCAATTAACCCTTTCGTTGCTCCACTCTTGTCTGCGTAGACGGTGAAGTGGTGTAAGAGGAAGACATAAAAATGGACGATATAAACGCAACCCATAAGATCTTATCCGGCGATAAACAGATGACATTGACATCTTAAGTCCAGTACCTCTCATCCAATTATTTGCAATTGATCGAGTTGTTGAAAATCTGTCTCTTGTGGCCAAAACTCTTAAGCGACGTTCTTCGCGATCTGTAGTCCTTCAAGGACGTCCAGGTCTACGGCGACGATGTTGAACCCTTTTCTCGGACCATTTAGACCAACATCTCAATACCGATGAAACATCTTGGTTTACACGACGAGCAATCTTAGCGAAAGTTCGGTCTCTCTCATACCAATAATACGGCCACGTTCAAAATTACTTAATTGAACAAAATGTTGATGTTGACGTACTCTCAGCATTGTTTTTAAGTTTAGAATGAAATTGTAAAGAAACAACAACAATTTGCAAACTTGACAGTTACTAAATGGTCTAATACTTCAAATTTATTGTTACTATGTGCTATGGAAACAACAGGCAAAAAAACAAAAACTACTGGCTAGATTTTATTCAAATTTTAATCATTACTTTGTTTAATGAAAATAGACGTTTCCTGAAAATTTCATTAAAATCGTTTGACAACTTCTAGGTGTTGCAATTTTTCTGGAAGTCAGTATGTTTCTATTAGTCGTCAAAGAGATCATGTAACGCGAAAAGCGTATATTTGCTTATTTATTTGTTTTGCAACCAAACCATTCACTTGGAGCTGGTATCCAATCTATCTACTGTAACAGTTTTAGTGGCCTTCCGAAGATTCATATCCCGTAGAGCTAGAGTGGCGGATTCTGGTACAAATTTTTTGTGGGTGCTAATAGATACATAACTAAACTTCATAAACTATTAATTTCATCGGATCATAATAATTTAGTATCTCATACTCTGTAATGCGATGAAATTAATTGACATTTTAATCCTTCTTCACCTCATTTTAGTGGCCTTTGGGAAGTTAATCTATCAAAAAATTTCTACATCGTGCTCTTGTTAAGCAGATTTTAAGTTATAAGGAATTTAGTACTTTACTCACTGAAGTACTTACAACCCGAATTTAAGTTTTTTTAACGCCAAGACATTTTTTGGTCAATGAATCTCTTGTGTGTTTGCCTGTAGTTGACTTTGCAGATGTTTCTTTAAACCTTTTGTCTCACTGGCATACTATTCAAAAGCTTTGCCAATCTTACTGGAAGTTTTGGAATAAATTACAAAAAAGGAAGAAATGGTCTTCGAGTGTTAAAGAGAGTACTCTTGTGGTCATTAATGATCATCCCAATCCTCTAACAGATTGGAGATTGGGTCGAGTAGTAAAATTGCTTTTGGGTTAGGATTCCATATTTAGATCTGTAAAGGTTCTCACCAAATATGGAAAAATTACTGGGTCCATTGCAAAACTTATTCCTTACCTATAGGCGAAAAGAATACAACTTTTGAAACTTTGGGTACCCTTAAAAAAAAAGTGAGACATTTTGGTCGACTGGATGTTTCGTACTAAATTTTTGATCGTAGAAATTAATTTATTAAGTTGTTATGTTGTCATAACAAATTTTTATGTTGTTGATAGTTTTGTAATTCTATTAATGTCAGAATTGATTATTATCTTTTCTTTTTACTTGTGAACGTATTTTTTTCTATCAAATATAATTTAATACAGTTATAATAATTAACTAAACTGTCCATTCTGATATAATGATTGCACTAAGCAAATAAATATTGGTTCTAAAACCCAAGAAGTTAAAACCCCTACATTTTGAGAGGAGTATCAGAAACAGAAGTTCCTACTCCTGGTTTGACAAAGAAAAATAAGGACCACAACATGAGTCGAGTTACTTATTTTGCATTAAAAAAATAATCAAGGAAAGAAAGGCTGTAACAAGAACAGAAGAGTCTTTTTCTGTATTTGAAACAATTCCAGAATTACATAAGACTAATTTAAGGTATTTTAATTTTTCCTTGATTTATCTTTTAACCGTTGACTGGTGACGTAGAGTCCGCGAGACTCCTTAAGAAAAAATTGTTTTAGTTACTTCACAACTGTTCAACCGGGGGCAAAGTGTGCTCTAGTACATTCTTAAAAGTGGGGATAAACAGTGTACACCTACTTACCGGCAGTGTTTGCTTAATAGTTTAGACTCAATCAGCCCGTTGGACTCTATGAGACTCTACATCACCGATAATGTGTTGTTTCGCAAATTGTTTCTAGTTAGTTTTCGCAATATTTAGAATGGCAAGTATGTCGCTTGACGTTCGCGCAACCTACCCAAACTTTGAGGAAACAGTTTTAGGTTGGTATTTATAGCTTACAATCTAATAACAGTGATGCAAGTGGTAATTCTGACTGTGAAATAGAAAGTGAATATAATACAAATCTGAACAATCGGAGCTTGATGACAATATTCTAAGTCAGTCCAGCAATATGCCTAAAAATGAGAAAATAGCGTCTGAGGATTCAACCAATGACAATGCGGAAACAAGTTACAACAGGAGGCGTAAACAAAATTTTTACGGAAAGAATCGCTGTAAGTGGTCGGTAGATGAACCCACCAGAAATCTTTGCGTTCTACAACACAATGTAATTACACATTTACCGGGTCTACAGGGAAAATTCCAATATTTGGGTGATTCAGCAGACCCAGAAATAATATGGAAGTGTTTATTCACAGACAAAATAATAAATATTTTAGTCATTTGGACAAATGTAAAATTGGGACACGTTCGACTGAAATATAAGAGCGAAAATCGAGCTGATCTAAAAAATTCTGATCAAATAGAACTAACTGCATTTTTGATTGTTTATTTGCGACAGATGGAACAGGGACAGATATTTTCAGGGCGTGTAACCTCGATATTAATCGGGTTGAATATGAAGACATAGTAGGATTAAAATAGTTTGAAAGAAGTAGAAAACCCGTTCAGTCGGCAGAGAGGGTCGTGGGAGAGTTTCTAAATAAAGAAACAATTATATTCTTATCTCAAATACAGGCGCCAGGTCGAAGAAAATCTAGAAGTACAGCTAACCAGACCAACGGTCAGGAGTCTTCGAACTATTAAATTCCAACTAAACACTTGAGGAAAGGAAATTCGCCAATACCACAAACACAACAGCTATCACAATTATATTACCTAGTAAAACAATAACATGTCATACAAACAAAAATATATAGTACGTAATAAAAAATATCTGAATGCGAGATTTTTAATCCGCGAAAATAAATTCGAGCACGTCACTGTTCAATCCTACTACTTTACGCAATTCGCTAAAACAAAAAAATATACAACTTAGTGCGCCACTGGTTCAACACTCTATTAATAGAACGCGACGGTGGGATGATAAATGTCAAATCCGCAAGTACAGACATAACCTTTATTTAACATTTTTCTTTATAATTAAATAAAGTGAAACTCAAAGAGCGTTGTAAGTATTAAAAATGGGCTCAATGCTTTGCCCGGAGAAAAATAATTAGTCGGTATCTCTAGGTCTTACCGTGATGCATCAGGGTAGAGGGATTAAACTATATTAAACCTTCATCGTATCTACACCGTTTCAGGATAATTGATGTTTACTTACAAGTGCCTAACAAAGTGAGTTTTCCGTATATCTTACATTAATTAATGGATGAAGCGTTCAGGTTGAGAATTGAACTAGTTTAAAATTACACGTAGAAGGAAAGTGAGATTTTAAGTTAAAGTTCGCCCGAGCTGTTCGGTTTATAGCATTGTCTTTAAGGTGACGATTCGCTTAGCACTGTGTCCACAGATGGTAAAGTAATAAAGGAATGTACGACCTTAATTCGGCGAAGGAGCTCCCTAGTAGTTCGTCATTGGGGCAACTTGTCGGCGCATTCCCCTTGTGAAGTGGTGGACCCTGGGTCGTAATTTGGGGTGCCGGGACAAGAGTGCACACGACCGAATGGCCTTGTCGACGAAACCCTCGGGAGATTAAAGACGAAGATCAAAACACGAACGCCTGGATGATGACGTAGGAAGACACAAAAGAAAACAGGACCGAGGTCGAAGAAACCGCTGCTGGTGGTAGTTTAAATGAGAAGAACCATCGAAATGTAACAATTAGTACATAAAATTTTTCTAGGAACATCTTGGATAACAATTGAACAACTATTCCATCATTTCTATCCAGAATTCCTGTCGCTTGCAGCGAGCGATTCTTACAAACAGCACTCGAGAAAAAGAGAAAACCGGAAAAACAATTTTCTCGCCACGCGGAATTCGACAACCCGAAATTCCCTAAAAATCCCGCGACAATCAAAAATTTGGCTGCGTGCCAATAATGAAAATTCAACATGTAAGGAAAGTTGCCTATATTTCAGTTATAACCGTTACAAATTCCCCAGCAAGATGATAAGCTCACCAAGAGCTGATAATAGAAAATTCGAGAAATAGGGCTCGCGAAACAAAACATTACAACAACAAAAAAAAAATTCCGAACCAAAAGACAAGGTCTCGTAGAATGGGATGGTCATGGATGACTTAACTTACCCTTCCGAACCGCCAAAGGCGAGATGATAATTCCTATAGAAAGAAAATCCCAAAAGTAAATCCAAGGAACTATCGAAAGCGGGGAGCTGGTACAGAAATCGCGTCAACAAGCGGTACGCCCGCAAAGGCAGAAAATTTACCAGACCCCTTAGGTATAGTCAACAACGACCCACCCCCCCCAAAGATAGACAGAAGAAGAGAAAAAAAGGATAGAACAGCTAAAAACCCAATTTGTAGAAACCCAACCCCAAACTTATGGTCCAAAATTCCCCAACCGTTGTGGTTTTGACCTAGAAGACAAAAACCCACCCCCACAACGGATCGCTAACTCTATAGCGGTAGCCACTAAAAACCCTAAGAAAACCCCCACCCTTAGTACTAGAAGAAAAGAAAGGAAGGATCCCAAAATTTTTCCCAAAACATCCAAAAATAAAGTACTGGAACAAGTCAACAGTCTGAAGTTCCACAGAGGCTACGACCGAAGTATCCACTGGCGGAGGTTAAGGGCAACCGGTTTACCCCTGGCCCAGCTCCTTCACTCCACCGTTCCGACCTCCGAAGAGTTTATGTCTGGCAGTGAGCAGGTTTACCAGAAACCAAAAGCTCCGCCACCCCCTCACACCAGTACCCCCAGTCCCCAGCCAAAATAGTATCCCGTAGCAAGAAGGAAAGAAGAGAAAGTTGTTAGAAAACAGACGAGGAAAGAAAATACAAGTCAAAATCGGTAGAACAAATCCACCCTCCACCTCGTTGGAGAAATGGAAATTCAAAAGAACTAAAAAGAAACCCACTCTTCTGTGTGGAAAGCATCACCACAGAAAGCAGTGGAGGAATAATTCTAGACAATAACCAACACAAAAGTAAACTAAGTACTCCAAAATAGGAGAAAAGAAAATAAATAAAGTAAAATTCGTTTACTACCTCTTGTTCGCAACATCACCCCGAAATAATCCCAACAGTTCGAGAGGGCACGCTGCACCTCACGAGATTGGAGCATTGTGTTACTCCCACAAGAACCCCAAAGAATTTTCGAAGGCGAAACGCTGCACAATGAACAAAACGATAGCCAGGTCTAGATGTACATTGACCGAGATAGTGTCCGTCCCAACGTGCCCAACCAACCACCCTAACGGATACAAAACCAAATCGGTTAAAGCAATCCAACCCTATCCCCATACTAATTGTGGTTCAATGGAGTTATTCTCAAACATACTTAACGACTAAACTAACTTAAAGCAACCTAATTCGGCTGCATGCCGAAGAAAATCTAGAACAAAAAATCACGACTACTGTCCTTCTTGAGAGCATTTAATCCACTACCGTGTGGGTCCTAAAGGAAAACAAAACCAAACCTGAATAATCATAATCCTGTCCTCAGACGGTTACCCTAAATAGGTAGAAAAGAAAATCATATTATTTCAAGTTACTCTCAAGGACAGTAAATCGACCAAAAGAAAATGTGTACCCGTAAAAATAACCCTAAATAAGGAATACGTATACTATAACCACCAAGGCTAATTATAAACCAGCACTAAGCTGTTAGAACCCTAGTTCCAAAATAAGAATTGTCCTAAAAGGAAAGAAAACCAAAGCTAAAGAGCAAAATCTTGCCAGAATTGTGAGTCTGCGACTCGACCACCTAATCTACGTATTTATCCTAAGCTAACTTAAATAGTAGAACTAAATAAAGAAAATAAAGGAGTAACTATAAACTAGGAATAGGATTGGTTGCCTAAAGGAAAAACCTGGAGAGAAAAGTCCAAATCGAGTAATCAAAAGAAAGTCACAATCAAGAATTGTCCAAATCATATTTAAGGATTCTCGTTTGCTAAATGTGGTTTCAAGTCTTTGACGTGCCAAGTTCCTACCAAGTTGCCAGTCGAATCTTGAAGTTCATAGGTCCACGGAGATAAACGCTTTCGGACAGTATAAGGACCGAGAAATTTAGGAGCCAACTTAGCGTTGAAAAAACGGTTAGCATCCGACAGCACGTAGTTACGTTTCCACACCGTGTCACCCACAGAAAAAGCAATAGGACGTCGTCGAAGATTATACTTGGTTGTGTATTTGTCTTTGGCTTTCACCAACCTAGCATGAATGAGTTTGCGTAAGGACTCGTATTCCGCTAGTCTAGAACCACGAGAAGTACGGTCAGGATCAGTTATAATAGGATCGTCAGGGCTAGGAACTGCAAGTTCAGAACCAAAGAGGTTATGTTCCTTACCAAAAAGACTAAAGTAAGGAGTGAAGCCAGTGACCTCATGTTTGGCCGTGCGTATAGCACATCCGATCTTAGGAAGAAGAACATCCCAATGTCTATGATTTTCTTTTACATAGGAAGCTAGCATCGTTTTCAACACACGGTTCACTCGCTCAGCGGGGTTTGCCCTAGGATGGTATTTCGCCGTAAAGAGTATTCGAGTGCGATAGTCTGCACATAGCTTTGTGAACTCTTTGCCTCTAAACTGAACTCCATTATCCGCGATAATGTATTGAGGAGTGCCGTACACTAAGAAGATTTGTTCCTCCAGTAATCGAACGACTGACGAAGCCAAAGCCTTGCGCAAGGGAAAGAAAAACAAAAATTTGGTAAAGTAATCCGAAATGACAAGAATATAGGAATGACCTTTCGTAGACCGTGGTAAAGGACCGACCAAATCTATGCTCAAGGTTTGCCAAGGTTTGGTAGCCATAGCTCGAGGAGCTAAATAACCCGCCGGTTGATTTTGTTCCACCTTGTGCGCACCACAAGTCGTACATTTCCGCACATACGCGTGAATGTCCGCGCGACATTTAGGCCAATAATAAGTTTTAGCGATGCGAGCAAAGGTTTTATACACGCCAGCATGACCAGCGGTGGGATCATCGTGGTTCTCGCGAAGAATGCGATTACGATCACCTTTGGGTACTACCAGTTTCCAACGGTTGTGATGGTCTTCCAAAGGAAAAGGTTCTTGGCCATCACAATACTTGTACAGTCGAGTTCCTTCGACTCGCCATTTAGGATAGTTCGCAGGAGTAGAAAGAACCTTAGCACGAAGAGAAACGTACCAGTTGTCACGTTCGGTCTCAATTGGAGAAGGGTCAGAGATGGAGATAGGTTCTACTTTCGGCACAGACCGCGAGAGAGCGTCGGGAACGAGGTGTTCAGACCCTTTCGATGTACAATCTCGAAGTCGTATTGCTGTAAGCGTATAGACCAACGAGCCAGTCTGCCAGACGGACTTTGAATACGACTCAACCACACCAACGAGTGATGGTCAGTGATTACGGTGAATTTCGTGCCTTCAATGTACGGACGAAATTTCTCCACCGCCCACAACACGGCTAAACACTCTTTCTCTGTGGTTGAGTAGTGTCTTTCCAACTTCTTTAAGGAGCGACTAGCAAAACAAACGACCTTTTCGCCTTCCTCCGAAGTTTGTGACAACACAGCTCCCAAACCGAAATCTGAAGCATCGGTTTGTATGGTGAAAGGACGAGTGAAATCAGGACAAGTGATGATAGGAGCAGAAGCTAGAAGTTGTTTCAGAGTAGTAAAAGCTTCCTCACAGCTATTATCCCAACTGAAAGCAACGTTTTTCCGAGTTAAATTAGTAAGAGGAGACATCAACGACGAGAAATTTGGTATAAAACGCCTATACCAGCTGGCCATACCCACAATTCGGCGTACTTCAGTGACGGTGTTAGGTCGTGCCATGTTCAGAATTGCTGACACCTTGTCGGGGTCTACTAAAAGTCCGTGTTTATTCACCACGTAGCCAAGGTACCGGAGCTCTCCACGACAAAAGTGACATTTGTCTTTTCTTAAGGTGAGACCAGCAGTAAAAAGTCGTTCTAAAACCAAGGAAAGAACCTCAAGATGTCGCTCAAAAGTAGGGGTCGCTATGATGATGTCATCCAGGTATGCGAAACAGTATGGTTCGAGATCAGACCCTAAGACCCTATCAATGAGACGCTGAAACGTCGCCGGAGAATTGTGTAACCCGAAAGGAAGTCTAGAGAATTCAAATAGTCCACGCCCAGGAACCACAAACGCAGTCACAGGTTTGGACTCAGAACTAAGCGGGATTTGCCAATAGGCTGACCTAATATCTAAGCTCGATAGGTATCTCGCACCTTTCAGTCTGTCCAGGATGGAGGAGATAAAAGGAAGTGGATAACTGTCCCTATCGGTAACCGAATTCACCTTACGGAAATCGATACAGAACCTATAGGACCCGTCCTTTTTCTTGGCCATAACCACTGGATTGCTCCATGGGCTTGAAGATGGTTTCACTACTCCTAGCTTAAGCATGTCGTCTAATTCGGCATTAACTTGAGCCAACAAATACGGAGACATAGGGAAGTGTCGTTGTTTAATAGGTTCCGACTTGGTAATGATCCGATGTTCCACTAAAGAAGTGCATCCAAGACCTGAGGGTTGTAAACGAAAGGAGTCATCAAGTAATTTTGACAACGCTTGTTGTTGTCCGGGGTCTAATTCGTCCAAATCGTGCAAATGAGTAGGAACAGTCAAAGTATTTATCGAAGGTGGAATGAAAGACCATTGTCCAGTACGGAAGTCAGGGATAACTCCCATACTTTTCCAAAAATCTACCCCTAGAATAAGGGTATGAGGTAAGTCGGGAATGATCAGTACTTCCAATAGGATGGTTTTCTCCTCCAAAGTAATCGGTAGGAGAACAACCCCAGTAACGGCACATTTACGGCCATCTGCCAAAGAACAATCAACAATCGACGAAGATCGTACTGAACATCCACTATCCGAAGAATTTTCCACCCAGGATCACCCATTACGGTTCGAGAAGCTCCAGAGTCGAGTAAGCCAAAGAACTCATGACCCAAAATGTGTAAACGTAAGTAAGGGCGTTCGTCGCCTTTCACGCTACTCAGAATAAAGTCCAGATGGTAGCGATTTCGAAGGTCTAAGTCACGAAATTCATGATCCGAGGGATAAGCAAACGTGACGTCGGTACCTCGGTTCTCCGACTCACTACTTAGTTTCCTGCGGCTTGCACGTAGGACAAGTTACCCTAGTAACATTAGGCCTACCACAACCATAGCAATGCTTCCGCTGAATCTGAGAGCAGTTAGGAGAAATATGTCCTTTCTCCCCGCAGTTCCAGCAAACTACCTCCCTAGGAACTCGAGAAGGATTAACAATGGGCCGAGATGTAAGTTTAGGAATAGTACCCGAGGAAGTATGGAATGGAGCCACGAAAGTATTAGGCGTCTCACTTGACTCAGCAGCCGTAACAGAGGCATGCCAATTCTGGTTCTAGCAATTTGTTCGTTTTCCTTAAAGGTGGCGGCCGAAAGTTATCAATAGAGTATCGAGTAAATTCAAGTTTTTTCCGTAAGCCAATAACTCGGAGATCGACTGAATTGGAGCTAAAGCCAGTTGAGTCTGGTAGAAAGGCTGTAAGTTACGAAGGATCATATCTAAACGTTCTGACTCTGAAGGAGGTTTAGTCAAGCGATCAAAAGACCTTGAATCGAAGCTACGAATAAGCTAAGGGATTCCTCTGTTCCCATAGTACGTTTACGAATTTCCTCCCTAAGCCGGTAATCGTAGTCCACCGGTTGAAACTCAGACCTAAGTAAACAAACCACGTCGTTCCAAGAGTGCAAGCTACTCCGATGAGCGCGATAGATAAGCAGCGCAGGTCCAGTAAGTAAGTCTGGGGTGGCGCAAAATAATTGGTGAGAAGTAAGACCTCTCGCCATAGCCAATTCTTTAACCCGAAGAATGAATTCGTTCACCGAACCTTGACCGACTCCAGAGAAGGTGAGATTCCACTTAGCGATATTCGGAACGGACGGTGCTTTAGTAGGCGTGACTATAGGTAGATTTGTGGGAAAAGACTCCATGCTATCCGAGTCGCTATCGGTAACTGACGACCTAGGTTTGGGACTTGAGGTAGCAAAAGGAGGGGCCGAAACGTTCTCTTTAACTTTTGAAAATTTTTTAATTTTGCCTCGAATTCATTTTGATAGTTTTCAATTGGAGCAGAAACGAACGTTTCTTCTCTGTGTCCTCATCATCCGCAGGGTTGCTGCGTTCACTCCTACCCCAAAGATGCGTCCATAAAGTCGAAATTCGAGGAAAAGATTTTAAAGAAATGTCCCCCGAGAATGTAGTTAGAGCTGTCTTCAGCTCCGTTAAACCCGCTCCCACAGCAGTAATATCATCTGCAAAAGGAATAGAATGAACCACGAAAGATAAGGTCTTATCAGCTTCCAGCTGACGAGCACTTCTTAAATTTTTCCTAAGTACGTCCACGGTGCCAGCATTATCAAATCTTCTCGCAGCCAATTCGTATCGCAATTCCTCCACCTTAAGGTGATTCACACAGAATTTCCAATGAGACATTTTCCCGCTAAGAACCGTAAATCCAATAAAATTACCAAAGGAAATGATTACTACTAGTAATCCGAAGAAATCAATCGAAAATTTCCCAAATTCAGTACATCAACAATCACTTTTACACATTCGAGTAGTTCCTCATAAAAGAATTAAATTTCGCCCCAAAAAAATTAAATTTAAGTCATATAACTAGTAGCGTCACCAAGGATCGGCCACTCAGTTGGGCGCCATTTGTAACCTCGATATTAATCGGGTTGAATGTGAAGACATAGTAGGATTAAAATAGTTCGAAAGAAGTAGAAAACCCGTTCAGTCGGCAGAGAGGGTCGTGGGAGAGTTTCTAAATAAAGAAACAATTATATTCTTATCTCAAATACAGGCGCCAGGTCGAAGAAAATCTAGAAGTACAGCTAACCAGACCAACGGTCAGGAGTCTTCGAACTATTAAATTCCAACTAAACACTTGAGGAAAGGAAATTCGCCAATACCACAAACACAACAGCTAACACAATTATATTACCTAGTAAAACAATAACATGTCATACAAACAAAATATATAGTACGTAATAAAAAAATATCTGAATGCGAGATTTTTAATCCGCGAAAATAAACTCGAGCACGTCACTGTTCAATCCTACTACTTTACGCAATTCGCTAAACACAAAAATATACAACTTAGTGCGCTACTGGTTCAACACTCTATTAATAGAACGCGACGGTGGGATGATAAATGTCAAATCCGCAAGTACAGACATAACCTTTATTTAACATTTTTCTTTATAATTAAATAAAGTGAAACTCAAGGAGCGTTGTAAGTATTAAAATTGGCTCAATGCTTTGCCCGGAGAAAATAGTTAGTCGGTATCTCTAGGTCTTACCGTGATGCATCAGGGTAGAGGGATTAAACTATATTAAACCTTCATCGTATCTACACCGTTTCAGGATAATTGATGTTTACTTACAAGTGCCTAACAAAGTGAGTTTTCCGTATATCTTACATTAATTAATGGATGAAGCGTTCAGGTTGAGAATTGAACTAGTTTAAAATTACACGTAGAAGGAAAGTGAGATTTTAAGTTAAAGTTCGCCCGAGCTGTTCGGTTTATAGCATTGTCTTTAAGGTGACGATTCGCTTAGCACTGTGTCCACAGATGGTAAAGTAATAAAGGAATGTACGACCTTAATTCGGCGAAGGAGCTCCCTAGTAGTTCGTCATTGGGGCAACTTGTCGGCGCATTCCCTTGTGAAGTGGTGGACCCTGGGTCGTAAATTGGGGTGCCGGGACAAGAGTGCACACGACCGAATGGCCTTGTCGACGAAACCCTCGGGGGATTAAAGACGAAGATCAAAACACGAACGCCTGGATGATGACGTAGGAAGACACAAAGAAAACAGGACCGAGGTCTAAGAAACCGCTGCTGGTGGTAGTTTAAATGAGAAGAACCATCGAAATGTAACAATTAGTACATAAAATTTTTTCTAGGAACATCTTGGATAACAATTGAACAACTATTCCATCATTTCTATCCAGAATTCCTGTCGCTTGCAGCGAGCGATTCTTACAAACAGCACTCTCGAGAAAAAAGAGAAAACCGGAAAAACAATTTTTCTTGCCACGCGGAATTCGACAACCCGAAATTCCCTAAAAATCCCGCGACAATCAAAAATTTGGCTGCGTGCCAATAATGAAAATTCAACATGTAAGGAAAGTTGCCTATATTTCAGTTATAACCGTTACAGGCGGTTATGAGTGCAAAAAGGCTTGCTGTTCTGTTAAACGCTCTTAGATTTAATGATACCCAAAGTAGAGGGCAACGAAAACGTAAAAATAAGCTAGCACTTATACAATAAATTTTTGATTTATTTTTTCAGAAGTGCTAGCAAAAATTTAGTGTTGGTGAATACATATGAGTTGACGAAATGCTGCTAGATTGTTGAGGAAGATGTAGTTTCCTTATGTATATTCCGAGTAAGCCTCGGGAATACGGAATAAAAGTGATGATGTTGACGGATGCAAGAAATAACTATACATATAATGCGTATTGTATTCAGGAAAAACTCTAATGGTTTAGGATTATCTGCAGGTGAAAAAAGCTGCCCAAACCAACGCAATCTCTGATTCGCCTATGTAAACCTCTATTTTGGACCCATCGGAATGTGACAGGTGATAACTGGTTTTCATCTGTGGAATTGGTAATACTACTGAAGTCAAAGGGCTTGACATATGTTGGAACTTTAAAGAAAAAAAAATCGTGCTGTTAGCTCATCAATACATGGCTTTACAAAAGAGATGACTTTAGTCTTATTTGTTCGAAAAGGAACAAAGCTGTATGCATCACACTGCAGAGTAGGACATAGAAACCAAACCGGAAATAATTAGCTTCTACAATATGACAAAAAGCGGAGTAGATGCTCTAGATGAAAAATGTACCATTTATAGCTCAGCAAAGAGAACACGCCGGTGGCCTATGGCTTTGTTCTACAAATTATTAGATATAAGCACATGTTATGTACCAATGTTATAAAAATAATGAAATGTTAGAAAAGAAAGATTTCATGAAGCAACTTGCCAAGAGCTTCACTACTCCGCATATAAGAAGACGATACAAAAATTATAAAAGGTATTCTTTGCATAGAGGTGTCTAATTATACAAGACAAGAGCGCCTTGAAACTAGTGAGTATTGCTTTTTATGTCCATCTAAATTACACAGAAAGACCAGTTTGTTTGACTTGCGTCAAAAAATTTGCAAAGCGTGCAACTAAAAAAAAATGACTAATTTTGTTTGTTGATTTTCATGCATTGCGGTTCTTGTTACATTTGAATTTATAATGTTAATTTTTTTAAAAATGAGTTAGTCTTCTGTTAGTGTAAAATGACCAGAAAGTTCTTTTTTGTAAACCTTCTTATAAAAAAAAATTTTTGTTTGAATTTTTATTCTTTTTCATGGACCTTTCTTGGCATTGTACCATGTCACCACTGCATATGTTCGTATTCCCATTCAATGTAGTGCAAATTATGTTGACAATATGTAAGAGTGCCACTAACAATTCTTGTTCATGCCACAAAAGAACCAGGTTCATTAGGTGCCGATCTTTTTCTACACGAGTCTGAGAGACTCCACGTTACTGTCTACGACCAGAAAATTAGTCGTCACTGGGGTAAATTAATTCTGACATTAGTGAACTGTCACACTTGAGTTTTAAAATTTTTATTTTTTTATTTTATATTTTGCAAGTGCGCTAATAATTATTAACAATTTATTTTTGTTTACTTGTTTTATCCACTTGAGAAGATGTGTATGGTCTCGTTGGAATGGGTGTGGGCATTGATTATAAACTTCCGAAAGATGCGATTCTATATGGACGGAATACGACACATAAGTACTACAAAACGTAGTTGGCTCTACCGTCGAATTGCGACGAGATTTCTCAGTTTTCCCCTCCTTTATATTTATGTCAGTACCAGCTTACCTGTTTCGATGCGCGTTTTTTGAATACAAATATAAAGTGGTTTGAGGTTCAAAGTTACTGCACTGTTACATAATACTGCATTGATTATAAAATTAGTTACCGTAATTTTTGTGACAATGAGTACATATTTATACGTCAGTTGCACAAATAATAAAAAAAACAGTGTAGTGATACATGCATGACAAAATTTCAATACAAGTCACGATTATCAGAGGTGACAACTAACCGATGTCGTAGTACATAAATTAGAAGTCAGTAACCCACTACAAAAATAAAGTTAATAAAATTTGGCCTTAACAAAAAGAAAGTTGTGATCGTCAAATAAATAAAATGGAAAAGGATCCTACGTTGTGATTATTTTTAATTTATCTACAAGATTTGGATAGATTCGGATTGAATGAGAACTGATTCACTTTGGATAATGTATTATAAACCAATATATTAAAATAAAACTCACATGCAAACCACAATAAAATTTAACATGTAATTCCTGCATAGACTGCTTACAAAAAGGAAAACCTGAAAAGTACATTGGACATACACAAATAACACAAAATCGCAAAGGCATAACACATAAAATGTCAATAATCAAAATATTAACCAAATCAAATAAAACACTGCAACAAGATATGTTCATCATATTTTAGTTCTTATGAGATACATAATCATCAAATAGCATCATGAATTCGTTTGTCGAATGTTAGTAAAAACACAGAAAACAAAAAAACAACACATTGCATATACATAATAAATATATCAAATCAAATCAAGATCATAAATCAATAGCATCTGCTTTGATATTCTTTGTATCAGCAGGTAAATAATAAGTTCAATAACAATAAATGTCATAGTAAAAGTTGCATGTTAAATTGAGAGAGAGATAAGCTACTCCTCTTGCATCAAACCAGCTAGGACATTAAGTCTACTAACAGCTCTTGCCAGGCGGCTTGAACCTCTCTCTTTATGGCATTAAGTCGGGAAAGAGATAAGCTACTCCACTTGCATCAAACCAGCTAGGACATAGTCAACCAACTGTTGCCAGGCGACTTGAACCGCTCCCTTTTTGACGAACACTCTCCAACGTTTGCTAAATCAAAAATATCAAATAATTCCACGGTGGAGGTGTACAAGCTACTCCACTTGCAACAAACCAGGTAGGACAATTAAGTCAACCAACGGTCGTTACCAGGCGGCTTAAAATACACCCATCCGATTCGAACTAAATCAATATATCAAAAAAACAACATCGATAAGAGCCTTCATTCAAAAACGTTCCCCAACTTGTAAAAGTTAAGTACAAACGAATTCATGAGTAAGGTATCGTTCACATCCAGTTAAACTAAATCAATGCAGACACAAAAAAATAAGAATCAACGCACGAATACACGAAGCTTTCCGCTTACATTTACTAAGTTAGCTTAAGAAGTTCTCATTGAACATTACTTTACAATCACTCATGGTAAAACTGCACACAAACATAATAAACTGTCTAGTAACTTCTTAAGTTGAAGTTGACACAACAATTTCGTATACACGTTAATTTTCCGTATACGCAAGTGTTAGCGGAATGGTGCTAAACATTTGCCAATTCTTAATTTTACGTACGTTAATTCAATTCAAATAGATGTAAACGACCCTTAAAACAAACGATTTAAAACAAATAATAATTTAGTAGCGTTCCACATCTTGTTGCATTGTTAGAATAAATCCCCTTCATATGTTCTAAAATAGACTGAAAACGCCCAAATTTATGCCTCCGCGACAGTGGTTATTTTACAATCTGAACTAAACATTGTTAACTTATATTTTATCTATTGTTTCCCATAGCAACATATATGAACTCAATGTACATTAAACCTTAATAAAAAAAAACATTTGATAAATTGGTGACGAACGCTTCATGAAGGCGTTTTACAAAAAAAAAATACGCGCGAGACAATTCTCTACGCAATAAATTTTCAGACAAAAAAACTACATTAGCGGTTCCTAATTAGTTAATTTTTCTATAATTGTGGTTTAAACAATCGTAAAAAGGTAAAACTAAAAACGTGCAAAAGGGCAAACTTAAATCTGGTTCAAAATAAAGCATCCCCAAAATTAATCTAAACATACATTGTACATACCTCTAGTAACACGTTACAAGGCTCACACACAAGTGTTCCTGCATCGCCCTTATTTCATTAGTTCAAACAAAAAAATTTAAGGCGGAGAATTCTTTCCGATATATTTCGAGAGCAAAAACGTACAAAAAAACTAACGGTTTAATATGTCGTCTACCTTTCAGGGTAATTATACATAATAATTTTTTTTATTATTATTATTTAATTTTTAAGTCTGGAACTCTACAACAGCGTAGACACCGTAGACATACGTGTTTTAAAATTTTCTACAAAAAATGTAAAACGTACAAGGGAGTAGCAAAAATAGTTGTGAAAGAATTAGTATTGCGGTTGTGGATATTGACACTTCAGGAAATAAGTTAATGTGTGAAAACCTTTTTTTCTCTCCCAAAAAAATTATTATAAACAATAAACGTAAATTATTAAGTTGTAAAATCAGTGACTGTAAAATTTGAGTGATGTTAAGCAAACTACTATTTTTTATTTACCCACTGAAATAATTTGTTAAGGTTTTTTTAATTCCAAATTGATGAGATAAACTTTACGCTTATGCATTCATGTAGCCTATGTATATATAAACCAAAAGAGTTTCTAAGAAAATTAAAAAGTCATTTAACACCTTTTTTGTTATTTTTATTGGAACATTCAAAGTTGTCATTAGAAGGTACTAAAGTTTAGTGTGTAATTAATTTTTAAAAGAATATTTAAAATTAAATACAATTGACTCAATTTATTGTTCGTGACAGAACAATTACAAATTAACAGTTTGGCGATCGAGGGTGAAAGGGGAATCCGTTGTTTGTGGAGATGTAGTTATGAAAAACATTAAGGATTGCGTATCTTTCCGATGTTTATAATCAATGGTGGTGGTCTTATGTTATGAGATCCTAGTCAATCCCATTCCCTCTTGATTACAATTTTCCGGAAGGTATATTTTTAATTATTAAGCTTATTTTAAAATTTAATTATTTTATTGGGTCATTTAGTCTAATATCTCAAAAATAGTTTTAATAATTTTATGCACAAAAAATTTAAATTAATTTAAAACTAAATTAAATTTAAGAGAAGTTAAAACTAGAACATGTCAAAATATAATTTAAGAATTAATTTAACACTAAACTAAAAGTTGGGCAACTTTCAACTAATTATTCTAATTTTTAGTTGAAAATCAAAATGCTCAGGTCTGGTGCAGATGTAGGTTCAGCAAAACATCGTAAAATTAAAAAAATAATTACTGTCAAGAGTGTCACCGTAGTTACTAACACTAGGAATACAGTAGATAATAGCGCTAATTTTTTCCTGATAATCATATTTTGATTGGTATTGAAACAGGAGGTTATGTCAAAGCTACACTAAAATTAAACTAAAGGAGGTTTTATTTTTTGGGGTTAAATTAGTGTTAAATTAATTTCAATTTAATTTAATTTCTCTGCATAAACTCACACTTGCATATTTACAAGACAAAATTCATATATTTATTTACAAATTATAAAATGGAAAGCAATTTTCAAAAGAAAATTAACTATAAGAAATATATTTTGAAATTGTATGATACATGTAAAGTTAAAAGCTAAAAGCCTTAGCGCATTTTTGAATAAACTTGCAAAACGTCGGGAAGATATTATACAATAAAAGACACCAACAATATGACATTAAAATCTATATTACACGTAATATTTTAAGTTTTTAAATGAATTTCATCAATAAAACAAAACAACTTCAGTTTTTGAGCTTTTGTTGAAGTATATTGTTTATATTTATATATAAATTATATGAATTGAAATTATGTGATGGTGCAAAAGGGCAACCCTCTCTTAATGCGTTTGTAAATCTGTCAGCATGCTACAATTAAAATTTTAAAGAAAGCTACGTTTTAACCTAAGAATTAAGACCTTCATTAAAAAAAAATACAAAAATCAGACCAAAAAAAATGATTCCGTAGATTTAATAAAACGTAAAACGAGTTAATAAATGTTTGGTAAGTTTCAAACTAAACGAGCAGCTGACCATTCAATAAAACCTTTTTTGGCCAGACGACTAATGTTAGAGTTACTTCTGTCATCGATTCTGCGTCAAGGGTTGTTGATTTATCGCATTAAAACAATAATGTTTGATAATATAACATACAAGAACGATTGTAAAACCCCTATTCTATATAAAAACTTTGTTACAAGTTTTTGCGATAACGATTTGATTAAACTTCAAAAGTTTCTCATTTAACAACTAAAACTGAAAAAAAATTAAATTAAACTGTTCTAATATTTTTAAATATTTATTCCTTCTATGTTAAGTAAGAAAATACATTTTCAGATTCCACTAATTTATTTTTTATTTACTCTGCCCAACTGATTCTAGCGCGTCTGTGTATATTTGAGATGAGAGTTCTTTATGACCCTCTACTAAAACGCAGCACGCTAATTTTAAATCAGAAGAATCTGTTTCATTGAACTATGTGTATAATGAAATACACCTACCAAATGTTTTAAATTTTTTTTGTAGACACATAAATATGGGCAAAATGTATTCATTTCAGTTCATTGCAAGAAAGCATCGTCAGTAAGTAAAATGTCAATCAAAAACAAATAAGACAACGTACACATAAATACTGAGGCAATAAAAATTTTTTGTAATAAAAATTAAAAAAATAATCAACTTTTCTATATTTTTTGAGTGGAATTAAAGTTATTATTCGCCTAACAATCAATAGAATAAACTTTATAATAACTCAATAAAAAATTTTTTTCTTTAATTAAGTAATAGAAATTAAAAGATGCGTTTCTTTTAAGTTGAGGTCGAGTAACAAAACCTCAGGTCTTATTGTTACATAAATGCCGACGTTTCTCACAAACTTTTCACACGGATTTTATGAATTACAATTAGCCTCGATAAAGCTCTTGCAAGTTTGGCCAAAACGTTGGCATTTATGTAGTCATAAAACAGGACTAGACCTCCACCTAGAATGAACCACGTTTTAATTATTGTAACTCAATTTTCAGAAACTATTTCAGTTTTGTGCCTCTCTTATAGATTATATCAAATGTCTTATTAAGTCGGATGCCAACAGTAAGTCTTTCTAGGACTCTCGTTTTAGCTTTGAAATCCAGCTTATTAGTCCAGTCACTTTAGACGAAAAATAGCCATTAGATGGCAATAATTTATAAAGTTTGATTTTTAAACAATAAATTCTCGAAAGGGTTAGAAATAAGTTAAAAATTATCCCTTTACAATTAACGGGTCTTCTGTAGGAGTGGAAGTGTCACGTTCAATTAAACATTCTTGCTCTTTATTGTGCCGACGTTTCGACCAACCATGCTGGTCTTTATCAAGGCTCTTTATTATAGAAATAAGTAATTAGTTTGATAGTTACATTTTTTAAACTTATTAATATGTGTATTATAAGCAAAATATAAAAGTAAAATATTGTAAACTTACCTAAAAAATGTGAATGAAAAACGAACGATATTAATCTTTGGTTTTTGTGTAGATACAGTTTATATATATATATATATATATATATATATATATATATATATATATTAACAACTTTGCCGACAGGTGTGTAACAGTTACATAGTCGATTCTTCAATAATTATAGCCAACCTAACAGTTGGCAAGTATAAATATTTCGAATCGCCTGCAGTAAAGTACGCAAGAGGTTGTACAATAGCAAACAAATACTGAGAATCACCCGACAGCGGTTTCGTCCTTTTGGGACTCATCGGGATATTTATATTTATACTATTGTACCAACGCGTTAGGTTGGCTATAATGCCCTATTGAAGAATCGACTATGTAACTGCTATACACACCTGTCGGCAAAGTTGCTAACATTTTCGTACGTGAACGCTTTCACGAGTCGACACTAGATGTCGAAAAGCTTATCATTTAAATATTGTGATCCCTCCAGTAGGGCATATAGTCGACAGCGCGCGTTTGTACAATAGTGAACTTACACTCGAGTTCTCTCACTCCCGATGAGTCCCAAAAGGACGAAACAGCTGTCGGGTGATTCTCAGTGTTTGTTTGCTATTGTACAACCTCTTGCGTACTTTACTGCAGGCGATTCGAAATTATTATACTTGCCAACTGTTAGGTTGGCTATAATTATTGAAGAATCGACTATGTAACTGCTATTACATACCTGTCGGCAAAGTTGCTAACATTTTCGTACGTGAACGCTTTCACGAGTCGACACTAGATGTCAAAAAACTTATCATTTAAATATTGTGATCCCTCCAGTAGGGCATGGTTGTCGACAGCGTTTGTATTCTTGTACAATTACGTGAACTTATAAAAACTCGAGTGGGCCATTCAATCGCAATGAGTCCCAAAGAGGACAAAACGCTTTCGGGTTTTACCGAAAGTAGTGTGTCAACTTGCTTATTTTAAATGGAACATCCTATATATTACTACGTTTTTAGTTGTTTGTCTAATTGAATATATCTTTATGTACAATGACACATACTTAACTTCAATCGTTTCTGACTTATTTGACTTTTTAAGTCAGGCTCAGGTTTGTGCAGACCAAAACTAATTTGAATTCAGAAACGTTTTTTTTACTTGGTTTTTATGTTAAGCTGGGTCCGTTTGAACAGTATTTGTGCAAAATTGTCAAAAAAAATTTATAATGAGTGTTTGAAAATTGATATCAAAATAGTAGTTCTGAAAATCGTCAAAGATCAATTTTTTCAAATGGAACATATCGTTTTTTATTTTTATCTTATTTGTGGTCCAAAAATAAGGGTAAGTTTGTATAACATATGATTATTTGAAAAATCGGTACTCTGTTGACATACTGGCAAATAAACATTTTCAAACGCAAATCCCAGGTGTTGATGCTTTTACGCTGTAATGGTGGCCGAGAATTCAATTCAAACATGCCGGTTAGCCTAAACTATTCAAACAAAATCATTTAAATTTGTTTATTATTTATTGAATACAACAATGTCTTGTCAAGAACATTTGAGACGTTTATTGACCGATACCCAGAAAACGAAAACCCTTACAAAGCACAGTAAAAAGATTATAAATGTTATACAAACTTATCCTTATTTTGGACCACGAATGAGAATAAACATTTAAAATCGGTAATGTTCCATTTGAAAAAAGTCGATCTTTGACGAGTTCAGGACTACTATTTTGATATCAATTCAAATACTTTATCAATTTTTTTTTTTTTGAGCACCCATTTTTGCACAAATACTGTTCAAACGGACCCAGTTAACATAAAAAAATACATAAACCAAGTAAAAATGTTTTGAGTAGTTGATAATTCAAATTAGTTTTTAGTCTGCAAACGCCAACTGACATAAAACATTAAATAAGTCAGAAAAATTAAGGTGAGGTATATGACATTGTACATAAAATATGCCTTAGAATCAGACGTGAGGATCTGAAAATCTGTAGTAATATATAAGGTTGTTTCATTTAAAATAAGCAAGTTAATATCACGGATAAAACCGGAAGTTCTGCCTTATCTTTAAAATATTTTCATTGAATGAATTTGGTATGTTCACAAATTTTCAGAATTTTCCTACTTACATTTTTTCCATAAACAATCGCGGCGGTTCCTGGTGAACCACCCTGTATATATATATATATATACAGTGTGTCCAAAATTCGATGCTCACCATTGGTATTTTGGAAACGGTAAGAGTTACAGGGTCGGTTAAATGGAACAATATGGAGGTATTTATCTTACCTCTTCAGACCTTCTCTTGTTTTTCCAAAGAAATGCGTTGCCTACTAGATATTGCAAAAAAGTGAAAATCGGCATTTTCTTTAAACTTGCGTAGAATCCACACTATTTATCCTATCAAAAATATGTAAATATAAAAGTTGTAGACATTTAGATATTGAATAATATGCGTCATTAAAATATTTTTGCTTGCATCAGTAGCGAAATATGACCCAAAGTTGCATTTTTTTAAATGGAAATGATAATTTATTTTTATACAGTTGAATTACTTGATTTTTTCCTTTTCAACGATATAAGGTTCGAGCTATTTATCTTGTGTACTTTAGAAGATATAAAGAAAAATCGTTTTTGAGATCTGTAGATGTATTTTAAAGCACATCACACTATCCATGATTGCAAATTTTTAAGAAACAAACAACTGCACATCAAATCTGTCAATAATATTGTTACAGTAGTATCGTGTCAGAACTTGTAGTTGTTGTAGTAAGCTATTCATATTCAAAATTGATGATGCAGTTTTCAAACCATGAAAAAACGGACATGTTTGTTGTCTACATAAGATGCCATCGTAATTCAACTGCGGCAGCAAATGAATATCACAACTTATACCCCGAAAGAAGGCAACCTCACAGAACTTTGTTTTCCCGACTCGAGCAAAATCTTCGACAAGGTGGATCCTTCACCGCCATTCGTCCTACAACCTATCAAAAAGACAATGAGGATGCTGAAATAGCTGTTCTAGCCGCTGTTAATGTTGAGCCTTCCGTTTCAGTAAGAAAAATTTCGAATGACAGTGGTATGGCAAGAAGTTCAGTACATTATGTTTTTAAAAAGAAGAAATTTCATCCTTATAAGCCAATGATATGCCATCATATCAAAGAGAATGATTATGCTCGAAGAGTTACATTTTGTAGATGGTACCTGGATGAAGTTACAAACGATAATTCTTTTTCTAAAAAAATTCTTTGGAGCGATGAAAGTAGATTCACAAACAACGGCATTTACAATCGGCATAATTATCATTATTGGAATAATGAAAATCCGAAAATAGTTCGAGAATCGCGTTTCCAAGAACGATTCGGATTTAACGTGTGGTGCGGTATTTTGGAAATCGTTTGATAGGTCCATTTATTTATAATCCAACGCTTAATTCGACTAGATATCTTCAACTGCTGCAAGCCGAAGTCGAAGATGCATTGGACGAGCTACCTATTCAAGAAGAAGAAGTATTTTGTTTCAGCAAGACGGCGCCCCGGCCCATAATTCCAGGATCGTCACTGAATATTTATCAGCAAGATTTGGAAACCGTTGGATTGGAACAAACGGTCCCATACGTTGGCCTGCGCGATCACCAGATTTGTCCATACTAGATTTTCCTGTGGGGACATATAAAAATTTTAGTATACGTTGTCAATTATGAGAACGTTAATGATTTGCAGCAGAGCGTCATGCAGGCCTTTAATTCAGTTAGCGTCCGTCAATTAATGAATTGCCGAATAAATATTGAAAAACGCTATACAAAATGTTTAGAAGTCAATGGCCGCACTATTGAGAATCTTTTATAGGAAAACTCATTCGTTTTACGATGTTATCCACCCGTTATGTTTTTGTTATTATTGCTTTCAACTTGGTAACATCTGTATAAATCTGCCTCAAAAACGATTTTTTTTTATATCTTCTAAAGTACACAAGATAAATAGCTCGAACCTTATATCGTTGAAAAGGAAAAAAATCAAGTAATTCAACTGTATAAAAATAAATTATCATTTCCATTTAAAAAATGCAACTTTGGGTCATATTTCGCTACTGATGCAAGCAAAAAAATATTTTAATGACGCATATTATTCAATATCTAAATGTCTACAACTTTTATATTTACATATTTTTGATAGGATAAATAGTGTGGATTCTACGCAAGTTTAAAGAAAATGCCGATTTTCACTTTTTTGCAATATCTAGTAGGCAACGCATTTCTTTGGAAAAACAAGAGAAGGTCTGAAGAGGTAAGATAAATACCTCCATATTGTTCCATTTAACCGACCCTGTAACTCTTACCGTTTCCAAAATACCAATGGTGAGCATCGAATTTTGGACACACTGTATATATATATATATATATATAATTAACAATTAATTGACTAGAAATATAAAAATGTTTTCAAAAAAATTAATTAAAATGACTAGAATTAATACGGCCTAAAAAATTAAAACGTTATACAGAAAATATCAACATAAACGAACGAATGTGAAATACGAATAATTTTTTGTGATGCGTGTTATTACAGATAATCTATTTACATAAACACGTTTAACGAAAATAAGAACTTTTACAATAGTTTACACATAATTTAGAAAACATTTGTATTATTAATTGAAGAAATATGTACTGCGTAATACATTTTTATAGTTAATTAGTTATTTATTTTTTCTTAATTTTAGAAATTAGGTTGTAGTACATAGAACTTAAATTATTTGTGTCTCGATTTAAAATTAACATTGTTTTTGTATACAATGATTTAAATCATCTCTGCAATCAAACGTTTTTAAAATTAAGTTCTATATGTAGTACTATTGGTGACTCAAATTTAAAATTGTGTCCTTTCCTAATGTGATGTAAAAGATAGTTACCAGTTTCTCGATTTTTTATTACAATTGTATTTGTGGTTTTTATTCTGTTGGTTAATTTTTTTGTTTGTTTGTCCGATATAAACATTAGAGCAATTATTTACATTCTAATTTATAAGTCAATCCTGATTTTCTAAATCTTTAGTTTTGCCTTTTAATTTTATAGATTAATTGATAAATAGTATTATTATTGTATAAGACTATTTTATGGTTTTTTGTTTAAAACATTGATAAATTTATTTGAAAGGCCTGAACATTGATAAGTTTTGTGTATTGAATTTGATTGTTATTTATTGTACTGTCGTGGGGAATGTTAGGTTGATTATGGTTTAATATTAACAGACTCAATTTATTCGGATAGTTATTGTTACTCAATACTAGTTCGCAGTTTTTTAATGTTATTATTATAAAAATCGGATTACTAAGTTTTACTATGTTTTCTTGTATGTTTTTAATGATGTTTATTTTTTGGTAATGATGATGTTTTGAATGATAATTTAAAAATTCTATTGGATGACATGGGTTTCTATGTACCAGGTTTGCAAGTAAAGTAATATTATCTTTATTATGAATTAACATTACGTCTAGGATGGGAATTCTGACATTCATTTTCTAATTCGTAAGTAACCTTTAAGTATTTATCGTTTTCATTAAAAATGACTAACGTGGAATTAACTTTTGATTTTAAATGCACGTGATAATGTCATCAACGTATACATAAAATGAATACAGGATCAAAATCTAATTTATCTTTTACTTGTGTTAAAAGATCATGCATGACAATACCAGACAATATAGGTGAAACTGGATTTCCCATTGCTGTACCAAAAATTTGTTTGTAATAACACTTCATTATAGGTAAAGTAACTGGATTCAAACAGAAACTCTATTAATTTACAAAATTCATTAAAATCAAATGTTGTATAAAACAGATTTGTAAATGGATAATATTTAAACTTTGGAATATTAAGGAGTTTTGACAAAATTACATCACCTCACCTTCTATTATGGCACATCCTCAACATCGGTATCGTCATGGAGGTCCAGTCTACGACAACATTACGATCAAGAAGTAATTAAGATGATACGGAAATTTAAAAAAGAACAACTTAAACTGAGTAAACTCAAAATTAAAAGACAAAACTAAAGATTTCGAAAAATCAGGATTGACTTATAAATTAGAATGTGATCATTGATCTAATGTTTATATCGGACAAACAAAACAAAAATGAACCAATAGAATAAAAAACCACAAATACAATTGTAATAAAAAATCTGAAGAAACTGGACTACTTTTACATCATATTGAGGAAGGACATAATTTTTAATTTGAGTCACCAATAGTACTTGATATAGAAACTAATTTTAAAAAACGTTTGATTGCAGATATGATTTACATCAACGTATACAAAAACAATGTTAATTTTAAATCAGACACAAATAATTTAAGTTCTATGTACAACAAACCAATTTCTAAAATTAAGAAAAATAAATAACTAATTAACTATATTAAATGTATTTTGAAGTAAGATTTCTTTAATTAATAATACAAAATGTTTTCTAAATTATTGTGTAAATTATTGTAAAGTTCTTATTTTCGTTAAACGTGTTTATGTAAATAGATTATCTGTAATAACACGCATCACCAAAAATTATTTGTATTTCACGTTTGTTCGTTTATGTTGATGTTTGTCTTATAACGTTTTAATTTTTAAACCGTATTAATTCTAGTCATTTTAATTAACTGTTTTGAAAAAAAATTTTATATTTCTAGCTTCAATTAATTGTTAATTATATATACATAAAACTGGATCCAAACAAAAACCAAAGATTAATATCGTTCGTTTTTCATTCACATTCTTTAGGTAAGTTTACAATATTTTACTTTTATATTTTGCTTATAATACACATATTAATAAATTTTGACTTAAAAATGTAACTATAAAACTAATTACTTATTTCTATAATAAAGAGCCTTGATAAAGACCAGCATGGTTGGTCGAAACGTCGGCACAATAAAGAGCAAGAATGTTTAATTGAACGTGACACTTCCACTCCTACAGAAGGCCCGTTAATTGTAAAGGGAATAATATTTAAACTTGGAATATTAAAAATTTTTTTGAAAAGTATATAAGAGAAAAAAGTTCTCACCCTAATGGTTGGGAAAACATCCCTTTTGAACAAAAAACTACCACTGGCGCGGATTTGTTAAAAGTTTTCCACATTTAACTTCTAAAAAAGCTTTATATATATAAAGCTCCAAACTTTACGTTTTTTATCTTAATGATGGGACTATTGGAGGTCTGGAAATCAATCCTAAATTTGGAATCATGATCTCGTGCTTTTCTTCTAGTCAGATTTGGAGGCCTTGATGAATGCAAAATTAAAGATATGTTTCTCCCAGCGTTTGTGGCTTTAGTTAACTATTTGTTCAGATTTGCCAACTTATTTACCCTCAAATTAAAGATGTCTCCGGATTTGCTAGTTACCCAGAAACAAAAACATTATAGATGGAAAGTTTTTAAAGACATCAATTTTATCTACTAGTTGTTGTGATACAAACATGACAAAATTTCAAAACAAGTCACGAGTATCACAGGTGACAACACCTATGTCGTAGTATGTACATAAATAGTTATTAACCCATTCGAAAAATTATTATAATTCCTTACAAAATAAAATTGTAATTGTCCAATAAATGAAATGAAAAGGATCCTACGTCAGGTTATATTTATATATATTTTACCCAATAATTTAAAATCAAACTGCATGCAGAAACCACAATAACATTTAATATTTAACTTCAAAAACACAAAAAAAACCACAGAACATAATACCACATTTATGCGAATAAAACCTTAATTCATCAAACTCAACATAAATACAACGCATAATAAATATCATATAAAAATAAAATCGAAACATTAATCAATAAACTCTGTTTTTTATATTTTTGTATCAACAGGTAAATAATAAGTTCAATGGCGAAGTAAAGTTCTAATAAAGTTTGATCTTAAGTCAAGGAGAAATATAAGCTTATCTACTTGTACCAAACCAGGTAGGACGATTAAGTCAACCAACGGCTGTTGCCAGGCGGCTTGAACCTCTCCCTTTCTGATGTACACTCCCTAATGTTTGTTGAATCCAAAATATCAAATAATTTGACGGTGAAGGTGTACCAACTAATTCACTTGCAACAAACCAAGGTAAGACAATTAAGTCAACCAACGGCTTTTACCAAGCCATTTAAAATACACCCACCCAAATTGAACTAAATTAATATATTAAAAAAACGACATCGGTAAGAAGCATTCATGCAGAAGCGTTTCCCTCCTTATAAAAGATGATTAGAATTAACTACAAACCAATGCAAGCACAAAACATAAAAATTAACGCGATAATAAACGAAGCTTTTCGTTTACATTCACTAAGTTAGTTTAAAAAGTTCTCGTTGAACATTACTTTGCCATCACTTATAGTAAAAACTGCACACAAACATAATAAATTATTTAGTACCATCATAAGTTGAAGTTGACCCAACAATTTCGTATACTACGTTTATTTTCCGTATGTGTACTTGAATGTAAACGCAAGTGTTAACAGAACGGGTTTAAACATTTTGCAATTTTTAATTTTATGCACGTGAATTTAATTCAAGTAAATGTAAACAACCCTTAAAACAAATAATAATTTAGTTACGTTCCATTTTGTTACATTGTTTCAAACAATCCTGTTTATATGTTCTAAAAATAGAATAAAAATGTTCTACTGAGCGTCTTACGCGTCTGCTACTATTTGAATTAATCACTGTTAACTTTAATTTTATCGGTTGTTTCCCAAGGCAATACACAGGGTTTTCAAACTTAAATTGGCAATATTGTTAGCTTTGTTATTATTTGAGCTACTGAGTCGGTTAAATAGGCAAACTAGTAGCATTTGTTTCTTTCATAACTATGACGAAAACATAATAAAAATCAAACATCGCGTTCGCGAGTTATGCCAAATTGTTCATTTTTTTCAAATAGGACACTCTGTATACACTATTATCAATAGATAGGAAATTAAATACTGAATAAAAAGTGTCCTATTATTTTTTATCCTAAAGTCAAAAATGACAGAGCTATTGATAATTTTTCAAATAAGTTTAAAGTGGCTGTGATTTTATAAGTTACAATCGTTTGTTGTATAAATGTCATCAGGATTAAAATGTCAAATTGAAGTTTCACTGGTAAACAGTTTACAGCCACAAAAAGTGTTTACAAGTGGGCTCAAAAATGCTTGAATTTGAATTTTTCTTCAATGTTTACAGAATAAATTAAAATAAATCATATCCTCTCGCTTCATGGATATTTCTTTTTTTTCTTTTCATTTACCACTTCCGCTGGATATAACCACCGTATATTTTGACTCAAACCCTCAAACCGCCTCGACCAACGGTTTTCCGACTAGTAAATTTGACTACGTTCTTGGCATTACTACTCGACTTCTCACAGGTCTAGAATTCTTCCTACTTTCTACTTTATGGTAAGGCAAAGTTATATCTAACACAGCCACCTTAACCAACTTGAAAAATCATCAATACCTCTGTCATTTTTGACTTTAGGATAAAAAATTATGGGACATTTTTTGTTCAGTATTGAATTTTCTATCGATTAAAAATATTGTATACAGGGTGTCCCATTTGAAAAAATAGAACAATTTGACATAACTCGCTAACGTGATGTTCGATTTTTATTATGTTTTCGCCATAGTTATGAAAGAAACAAATGCTACTAGTTTGCCTATTTAACCGACTCAGTAGCTCTAATAATAACAAAGTTAGCAATAGTGCCGACTTAAGTTTGAAAACCCTGTATATGAACTCAATTTAAATTAATCTTTGAATAAACATTGGATAAATTGGTGACAAACGGTTTATGAGTGCGTATTACAAAAAAAAAACACGTGTGAGACAATTCTCTACGCATTAAACTTCCAGATAAAGAAACTACGTTAGCGGTTCCTAATTAGTTAATTTTTCTATAGTTGGGGTTTAAACGAAAGTAAAAGGTAAACACAAATAACGTGCAAAAGGGCATAGTTAAATGTGGTTTAAAATAAAACATTCCCAAAATTTATTTAAAACAGATTGTAACAAGTAACACATTACACAAAGGTGAAACACTAGTGTCCTGCGTCGCTCTTACTTTATTAGTTTAAACAAAAAATACAAAGCAAAGAATTCTTTTCGACAAAAGCTAGTGGTTTATCATGACTACCTTTAAGGGTAATTGTACATAATTTATTTATTATTATTATTTAATTTTTAAGTCTGAAACTCTAGATAATCAATTTAACTGGGATGTAATTTCTATTGAAGATTGCCATAACAAGTTTGTATTTAAAGATTTGCCGACAGAAGATAGATTTCTTGCTGCTACGTTATAGCTAAAAAATTAAGTGGTTGGCTGACAGTTATTTCTTGGAAACCTTGCAAATGTTACTTGATAACAATACTATTATGATCTCAACGGCTGTACGACTAGGAACACTTGTTGCGGTTTAATAACAGATGAATTTGGGTTATCGAAACGCTTAAGCTATTGTTTTGTCACCGATATCTTTTTTCGGAGCCAGTTAAGATAGAGATATATAAAATAACAAATGCTTTAACAGGTGAGTAAAAAACCGACTATACATTACAAGTTTAATTTGGGTTTTGGTTTTTCAGTATAGTATTGAAACACTACACCAATTCTACTAACACTAGCTAGTTTTCTCAAATCACTCCGTTATAGTTGTGAAATTCTATATTGGTCGCGGAGAAAACATTTTATTATTTTATTACAACGGTTTTATTTTACTGCTATTTTTTATGATTTGTGGACTCCTATAGACGCTCGTTTTCTCTTTTCTTTTTAAGTTTTTGTCTTGTTTAATGCATTTTTTAGTTAATCACGTCAATGACTTTCCATAGCCAAAAATTTTTATCAAAATAAATAATTTGTCCAAATCTGTAATTTTGTTTGTGTTTTTTCTAATTTGTGAATTTTGTTCGTTAAATTCGTTTCCGCTCCGTTCTACGCCTGTCGTATAGGCAACTTAACTTAAGAAATTGTCGTTGATTAGGGCAACGGGTAAAGTAAAACATTGGTTTGTATGCTAGCTTTATGAATTTTCGTGTCAATTTATTTTGGTACGTGGCATTGGGTAGAGTGCACGTAATTTTTTTTCTCTGCGGTAAAAGATAAAACCCTGCTTTTTATTAAACAAAATTTTTGAATTACTTGTAGGAATTCTATTAAGGAGTGATTAGTTCCACGTGACTTAATGCTGCATTTTTCTTGTTTTGCACACTGTCGAACGCCGTACGTTTAAAAAAAATTGTTATCATCGCAACTACCATTTTGTCAATTGTTTTAAAATTATCTTCTAAACAAAAATTAAACTACTACCTTAAAGCAAAACTTTCTAATGAACAAAATGTACGTCTCTTATTCATTGTGCTAGCGATATTTTTTGGATGTATCTTCCTATAAAGCTGAAGTTGAGTTTTTAGCTTGCCGCTAGTCTTTTGGATACCAGACAATTTGTGTTCTTTGTTTTTCTTGACCACTGACGTCCAACAACTTGGTATACAGGGTTATTCACGGTATACGACACGGAATATTACAACCAAACTATTTCATAAAATTGGAAAAATATATCTGGGATTGATAGTGACTTATAAGAGGAATATTTTAAAATTTCTTTCGAAATATACATGTGTCCCAAAATACACAAATCGTATCAAAGTTGTATTTTTCTTATGGAATGCCCTGTATTTTAATACATTTTTAGTTTCTACATTCAAAATAAGAATGGATTTTATAAAGGTTTGCCTTACTTAAACCTAAAAGTTTTTGAGATGTTTTGTATTTTAAGTCGTCACAATTTTATCGATTCATATCTCAGCAACTAATACCTTTCTCCAAACTAAACTCGCACTGGAGTCTGTGAATTGATTTGATTTTATGTAGAACTTGTGAAAAATCCATTATCATATACAGGATGTGTACAAAATAAGATTAATTAATGGCATGTTTTGAACCTATTTTAAATAGAACATTCTGTATTTTATATCAACAACAAATGTAAAATGTAATTACCTATCAGACAATACTATAATGTCTTATAGCTAAATGTTCAGGTTGTCATGAAAAATGCAAATTTTCATAATGAAGACTGATTTGTAACAATTTTAATATTTATCAAGTAAGGTATACAACTTTGACAGGTGTATATTATGTATTTGTAAGAAGAGAAGATTTGCATTGTGTACCTTTCATCAACTGTATTAAATTTTGAGAGAAATAAATATGTATAGAGTCTATAAAAATTTAATAAACGTACAAATTTATTTCACAATAATATCTATTCTAATGAATTATCTGCTCCACGAATCAATTCTTAAGCTGTTTTTTTCATGTCTGTCTCCGAAATTAAACGGGTACTTCCAGACGTCGTAGAGACTTGAAATTTGGCATGCCGATGGGACTTGCCTTCAAACCAACGGAAAAAATCCAAAAACCAAAAATTTTCATACAGGGGCGGGGTTAAGGGGTCTTCGTCCGCCATAGGTTTAACATTATTCAGAGAATAATGGGATCAACCTACATGCACCGCGAAGTCTAGCATTATTAAATTCATGCATTAAAATTTGCCCGTCAATCAACGGGCTTCTTACAAATACATAACATTCAGCTGTCAAAGTTGTATACCTTATTTGAAATTTGCATTATTCATGACAACCTGAACATTTAGCTATAAGACACTATAGTATTGTTTGATAGGTAATTACATTTTACATTTGTTGTTGATATAAAATACAGAGTGTTTCATTTAAATTAAACAAGTTATTGCAGTTCAAAACATGTCATTATTTAATTTTATTTTGTACACATCATATACATAATAATGGATTTTTACAAATTCTATATAAAATTTGATCAATTGATAGACTTCAGTGCGAATTTAGTTAGAAGAAAAGGAATAGTTGCTAAGATATGAATCGGCAAAATTGTAACGACTTTTTCATAAAATACAAAATATCTCAAAAACCTTTAGATTTAAGTAAGGTAAACCTCTATAAAATTCTTTCTCATTTTGTTCGTAGAAATTGAAAACGTAATAATATACAGGACATTCTACAAAAACACAACTTTGATACGTTTGTATTTTGGAACATCTGTATACTTCAAAAATGATTTTAAAATATTCCTTTCATAGATTCTATCCATCCCAGATATACTTTTCGAATTTTATTGATTAGTTTAACTGTAATATTCCGTGTCCTATACCATGAATAACCCTGTACATTTGGAGAATATCACAAACTCCAAAAAGTAACCCGACTCAAAAGCTAAGTTGATTTTGTTTCAAGATATTTTTTCTCACGCGATTGTTAATAAGAACTTTCATAATTATAATTCCATGTTTGTAGAAAACCAATTAATTATTATTTGGCGCTTGTTGTGACCATTTTTGTGTTTGAGGGATCCCCTGGCAAATTAATTTTACGTTCGTTTGCGGCAATATATAATTATTAGAGTTAAATGTGAGTATGTGATTAAAACATAATAATTCACGTTTGTATTATAATTAAAACTGGCGTGGATTACGTATTCGGCCGTTGACTATTTGTTAACCATATTTTTATTAGTTATTATCAACAATTATATCTATATTTTACGTGTCTATACCGGTGACGCAAGTGGGAACCTCCGTAAATTATATAGTTGAAATTAAACACTACAACTCATAGAATGGCGCCCCCATCTCAAAAGCACATTTTTCCTGCATTTTTAAAAATTCTCCACGACCCCTCACCGACGTACGCTACGTGCACCAAACAATTATAAATTTTGTAATACAAATTTGTCTTTAACAGCAAACTGTAACATGTTTAATGAAGGTTCCTCAAAGTAAAATTTTCAATTTTTCTAAATTCTAAGTATTGTAACCCACAAATTTCCGAATTTTTTCAAATCAAAATTTGGCAAAAGAATTGTTTGATTATTTAATTAAGTATTTTGTAATGTAGATCTGGTTTTTAGTACATAAGGTCCTCTCAACTTTTTTTAATAAAGTTTAAAGAATACACGTGTCAGACAAAAACCGGGGGTAAAGGTAAAGATGTGTGTTAGTACATAGAAAGTATTCTATTGAAGTGTTTTAAATGGGACTTGTACTCGATTCGCCTTTTTTTGGCCGGTTCTTCCAAAATCTTCATCCATACTATTAACTAATTCCCTCGTAAGATAATTTCGCAAATCCGGTTTAAAGAATTTTCAGCTATTATTATGCATAAAATTTTGTTATGCTGTTTAGTTTCGACAACACCTTTGGTGATGATTAGTATCGACACGCCTATAGGGGCGTTTTAGTAATAAAAAGAAATTTTCTTAACAATGTGTAATTTTTAATGCACATTTCTTAAAATGAATTGTTGCGACCTCTTTCCTAGAGGCTGCTCTCGGCTTTTGTCGAGCCCGTCTTTAACCATTTAGTTGACACCTCCTTCAATGTTTATAGTAGTGGTGGGGATACCTCTAACAGTTCAATTCACAAGATATTTACATTTTGTAATTAAACTTTTGCGAAATTAAATTCCATTGCGTTGCTTAACCTTATTAAGTCAGCTTTTATTCCGAATTCATTTTGTACTTTTATGAAAAAATTTACGGGCGTAAAATTAATAACGTGGAGTGCTTTTGCGTTTATCAATTTAACTTTATAAATTTTTGTGACAAATATCAATTTTGTTGTTTTGATTTTAGGTTTACTAATAATTATTGTATGTTTTTTTTATTACCATGTTTCTAATGCTTGTACATGATCAAAAACCTTTTTAATTCGCATTCATGTATGTTTTGTTCGCGTTTTAAAAACGTTACAGGGTTAAAGGTACTTTTTACAAAGTAAGTCGAGAAAGTACTTGCATCTAATTTCCTGGGATCTACGCTACGTCATCTCGATTTGCACCTACTGATTATCGACAAAATTTCTTATTTATGTCGTTCCAAATTAAATTCACGAAAGCAGATTTTTTGTGGACCACACCCACCCCTTCTTGAGCTAAGCCACTCCTATTTGTGTTGCGTTGCATCTAGTAACGATATTGTGCATGTAACAAGCCTTTAATTTTATAATTATGTAAAGAAGGGAATTTCTCTATTTCTTGAACTGGAGACATATTTGAAGTTTGTTTGTCGGTCAACAAAGCTCTATGCATTTTTTAAACACTGATAAACAGCAACACTACAAAAAAAATTTACTTTCCAACTACTTTAGTATATTGCTTGCATAGAACTGGGCAATCGACAGGTTTGGTTTCAAGTAACCGGTTTCTTATAGGTTGTGTCAAATATAGGTTGCAGTAGCACAATGGACGGACATACGTTGTCTCACTAGGTAAAGTTATGTTTCTGAGTGGTTTTTATAGCTGTACGCACTGGTTTCATTAGTTTCGTTGCTGAAATAGACTTAGTCAACAATAAGATCGTAGGAAATATTATTTTACAACATTAACAACCTATGAAATAAATTTATAATTATTGCTATCACTTAACTTATAAACAAAAATAATAAATCTATTACATTACTAACGAATTCGCAAAACCGTCTGCTCAAATTAATTATATTGTCTCTCATTTACATTTTCATTTAGTGACAAAACACTACCTCATCTAGATTTATTTGAGCTGCTGTTGCCGTGGCAAAAGAGGTCTCAACAACGTTTGCGGTTAATTCAAATCTTTGGTAACGTAAAACAATTACCCAATCGATCCCGAGCGTTTTAGGAACAAACGAAGCACATAATTAACGTTACATAACTTTGTAGATAAGTACGTAATATTACGTACATGTAAGAAGCACGATAAAACGAAAATGAACTATCATAATAAAAGTACTACGCCAAAAGAAAAAGAAAAACTTGATTATACCTATACTACAGATCTCGGTATAAATTTCAAACACGTGTAGGTAAATATAAAGAAACAAAACTACATCCAATATCAGTCAATGCGTATTTTTATTTAAGTTGTCAGTAGTTCATAATAAATATTGATTACACAGAAAATTTGCGTTTGATTAATAGTGATGTTGAAAAGTAAAAAGTCCCAGAACATTATGAACTTCTGAAAAAGCATTTTGTGGAGAAAAAAACCTTCTGCTTTTTGTCTGCATAAAATAAAATTTCTTTATTAAAATTGTAAAATGACTTTCTTTAAAAGTGATTGAACACAAGTTTCACTCATCGAGCTAATTACGTTTAATTGAGGTTCGGTTAATTATTTATTAATTTATTAGTCAAAAGATTGTATTTCTTATAATTATACGTATTTCGAACAAATAAATTAATTGAACATTTACATCTCTTAAAACAAAACATCTGTGTATGACAACTAATAAATCTAAAATAACGTTGCTTGTCTTTTTTTTTTCATTTTATTTTATTGTAAAATATTCACAGGTATTTCCATTTAGTGTACGCTCAGCGAATTCGAATAAAACTAAATTAAAATGAAAGTATAGGTAACGAACCCTGCCACCTTGAGCTTTTGTGATCAAAATCCTAGTGTTTCTTCTTCTGTAAGACAATTTAAATTAATTAAATTTCCGTAACAAGTTTGTGCTTGCATACTTAATCAAAACTCCACTAAACAATTAATTTGTTTAGAATCATGCTGATACATCTATAATTGATAAATATAAATATATAAATAAAAGTGTGTATAGAAATTATATAATTTGAGAATGTTGTTCCACAAACATTTTCTTTGTAGTATGTAATTAAACGTAGCATAATTAAAACTTTTGATATCAGATACTTTAATATCTCGTATTTGCAACTCTTTCCAATTGCTTTAGTAAATGATTTTTAAATTAAATTTGCATATAAAACTTTTACTTCAATATTACCTTACTTTTACTTCAAACAACATGTGTTCGAAACCTAACAATGAGTATAACTTAAACAAAAATTAATTTTGGTTAACAACCATAAACAAAACAGCAACGACACCGGCAAAACTAAAATTTTGTGTAAGTTATTCCGTAATTACTATCTACGGAAAAAAAAAAATTGACTACAAACGTGTTGTTTAGGGCATTTGGTGTATGGTTTTGAGATATTTGCAATTAAGTTCTAATATTTTCTTGTGATGGCAATGTGACGGCAGCAACCCAATAATTTAAGTTTTTGTTTTTTTTCTTAATTTTCGTAGTAAATTCGGGCTTTTGAAGCTTTGTATAATTTTCTCAGGTCCTTAATTTATCTAATAAATGTTATTTCAAGGTTTCTTTTTACTATTCAATTCAATTCAACTCAATATTTATTTTGTCTTAAAAATTACTATAACAAAAGCTTCAGTTTTTCCTTTACAAAAATAAACAAAAAACAACATAATATTTCATTAAATTATAATTCCACTAATTCCTGTTTCCTTCTTCAACCTTCCATCCCTCTCTACTCTAAACTTTCAGTATTTTTCTTTTCCTCTCCTCCATCCCTTTCCTCCTCTCCAACACTTCCCTCATCCATTGTTTTCCTTCCCTTTCTCTCCGAGTAGTAACTTCCATTCCTTTTCCTCATGTTTTGTTTACCTGCATCCCTCTTTTATATGTATTATATTTTCCCATTCATCCCCACACAACCTGCATAATCTCTCCTCATTACTCATCCAATATTTATTTTCCTTTTCTTCATTACCCATACTGAACCTTGCAATCATTCTTATTTTATTCATTCCTTTTCCTTCTGTTATGTACCTTGGTGTCTTGTCTGTCATTATTTTTATGTATTTCTCGTTATATTTTCCTTTCTTTATTTTTGCCTTTCTTTTCTGCTTCTGAGTATCTTTATCTCTTGCAATTATTTCCTTTTCCATCTTTCTCCCCCCTCTCTTAATCTCTTTATCTCTTCTCTCGCGTATCCCACTCTGTCATAGTATTTTCTTCTTTCTTCTGCCCCATATTTTACCTTCTGTGCCTCGATCTTTTTTCAAACTTCATAAAGTATTTCATTTTCCTTCCTACTTCCCATTTTTTCTTCATATCTTACTGCAATTCTTCCTGCTTGTATCCTTAATTTTTCGATTTCTAGCTCTTCTTCCACTATATACCCCGGTGTCTCTTTCTCTAGTCCTAACGTCCACTTCCAGTATTTCTCCTGTATTTTCTCCAACCGTAAATCTCTGCTCCATACAGTACCACACTTCTTACCAACTTTTCAAACATCCATCTCCTTTTCTCTATATCTTTACCAAATATCCTTTTTCTTTTACTAATTAATTATTTGTATTGGTACATATCTGATTGTCTTAAAAAATTAATTTTTAACGATTTCCATGAATAAATCACAAAGTTTTGGATCCAACTTTAAAATTAATTTTATCCAAAGGCTGATGTCCAAATCATCACCAAAATATCCGAACCACTTCGATGCTTTCCTCGTTAAAAGTTTTTCAAGTAAGATCGTAATATTATACTTATTAATACTTGACAATGCATATAATTTTTTCTAAGAAGGCAAATCATGGAGATTAAAATTCTAAAACCCCAATATTGGATGAATTTAAGCATGAAATTGATAACAACATCTGTATGCGAATCTTTATGGCCAAGTGCAAGTGTAACTACCAAAAGAATCATAACAATATATTTGTTGAAGCAAAAAAATGAAAGTAGTAAACGTTCTTTATTTGAGATGGATTTGTGCACCTCAGAGCGGTTTTTTTCAAATATGAAGATATATTGAAAAATTCTTAGCCTACTATAGAACCAAACAAAATTTCAATGTCAAAATATTTGATTACTCAACATATTCTCCTCTTAATTGGATACATTTATTACAGCGAACCTGCAACGTCTCTAGACCTTTCAAAAAAATGTTTCTTCTTGCTTTGCAAACCAGACCTCCACAGCTTCTATTACCTCCTTGTTGTACGACTTTTTAAACTTTTTTTCAGTTGAGGAAAGAGGTGATAGTCGGACGGAGCCAAATCGGGTGAATAAGGGGGTGTTCTAGTAATTCAAACCCTAAATCACGAATTTTTGCATGGCAACATGAGATTTGTGTGCAGGGGCGTTGTCCTTTGGATAGCTTTTCGCGTCTTTTCTCTTTAATATTTTCCCGTAGAGTGGTCAGTAATGTCGAATAGTAATCTCCAGTTATTGTTCTACCCTTATCCAAAAATCAATCATGATTACTCCATGGCAATCCCAAAAACTGAAGCAAGAACTTTTCCAGCAGATTTTGGACACGAAACTTCTTAGGTCTTGGAGAACCAGAGTGTCGCCATTCCATCGATTGTTGCTTTGTTTCTGGATCGTAGAAATGTACCCAAGTCTCATCCATAGTAACAATTCGGTTTAAGAAGTCTACATCGTTTTCAAATCGAGCACAGATCGAACGCGATGCTTCTACCCTTGCACGCTTTTGGTCAACATTCAAACATTTGGGGATCCATTTTGCAGCAATTTTTCTCATGTCCAAATTGACGTGAACCATATGATGAACGCGTTCGTATGAAATATTCAGTGCTTCAGATATCCGTTTTAGCCCAATTCGACGGTCTGATAAAATCATGTCATGAACTGCATCGATATTTTTGGGGACTGACACAGAAACTGGCCTTCCCGATCGGTCATCATCTTCAATGGAAAATTTACCTCTTTTGAAGCTTGCATTCCAATTTTGACGGTCGCATACGAAGGACATTGATCACCAAGGGTATTAAGCATATCTTCGTAAATCTGCTTACCTCTTAACCCTTTTAAATACAGGTACTTGATGATGGCTCGATACTCCAATTTTTCGATTTTCACAATTTCGGTGGACATCTTTTTCATTTAATTTATTGCGTGACTCTGGTTTACTTTTTGACGTCAAACTTTACACTGACACTTCTAATAAGTTATTGTTCGTTGCTATGGTAACGCAATATTTTGTTTATGCAAGGAACTGGTCTAGGCTAACTAGATATCAATACATCCTCGTAGGTATAGGGAAGTATTAGCAAAAATGTTTAAAATGACGTAAACACTTCTATATTTAAAAAATATATAGAGTTTTTCATTAAAAATTACAAAGTTATGTGAAATTTTTTGGTATAACCGGGAAGTAGAATGGTGACGGCAATATTTTCATTAAATATGTCATTATTCAAAACCCTTTCATACCAATTTTCATGATTCAGATAACTTTAGTTCTCGAGATATTTCTAATTGGTCGTTTATCTGCCGCACCCTGTATACCCAGGTGTTTTGCTCTCTAATCCTAATGCTCTTTTTTGAATATCTCTTTTGCAGTCTTTTTAAAGTTCCTCATATTTCTACCCTATACATCATTAGACTCCTTAAAAACTTTATTGAAAAGCCAACCTCTTTTCTCCATATCCTTTTCAAATATTCTTTTTTCTAATCTTGATACTTGTTTCAATATTTTATTTCCTTCTGAGTCACTTTTGTATGTGCTCTTTATTTTTTATTATTATATCTAATTCTATAACCCAAATATTTCCACTCATCCCGACTTTCTATTTTCTGATCTCCCCACAACCACTTTTTTCCCTCATTCTCTTCTTTCTTAAAACCTCATTATTTTTGTTTTTGACACATTACTCTCATTACCTCTTTTATTTTTTAAATTTCTTTCCATCACCACTTCCACTCTTTGATTTTTTAACACATGATTTGCTTGTCCATATTGTTAAAAGTTGCCTTTATATCCAGAAAAAGTGCAAACATTTCTCATCTTTTTTCTGTATTTCTTTGTTTGCAAAACATTTTTTTTCTAGTTTTCTTTCTATTATCTGTTTTCTTATAACCTGCGTTTGTTATTTTCATCCCCTTTTAATTTTTTACTCTTTTCTTTTTTATCCCTTTGTATATTGAACATATGATCGTCTCCCTCCATTTTTCTAGAAAACCTTTTCATATCCATATTCTCTCCTACATACTTCTACTGATCTCCTTATGCATCATCTGTATCTTTTGCTTTTCCCTTTTTTATTTTTTATTGCTTATTCCACCTGTTCCTTATTTATTTCTTCTTCTCTAATTTAATCGACGTTCCTATTGAATATTTTCTACCCTCTCTTCACACATGTTTATTAATTTTCTTCCTTGACGTTTTATTTTTGTATCTATCGAACTTGTCTTATTCATTTTTCCATTTATTATTATGACTCTTTCTACACCTATTTTCACGTTAAAATTCCCACCTATTTTATTTTCTCTCCATCCTCTTCTTTTGATGCGCCTTCTGTACTTTTCCATGTCATTTCCATTTCTTTTTCATACACTGTTACTATTTCAAAAATCTTTCCTTTATCCGCCTTCACCCAAGTTCTTACTATCCCTTCTTCTTGATCCTCTTCTTTTTTTTTCTTTCCTCTCCACTCCTTTTTCACGCTCGCAATTACTCCACTTTTTGCTATACTTCATTTATCACTTCTCTTGGTAAATATTTTCTTTGAATTTAATTCATTTTTGTGTAAGGTACACATTCAAAAAAGTTTTCACAAATTTACACTTAAAATACTTATACAGGGTGTCCCAAAGTTCTAGTCTCGAACGATTGCTCAGCTATAATTGACGATAAAATTTTTTAAATTTGAAGAAAGTTGTAGCATAAACAAACCCATATTCAGAAAATATTATTTAGTATATAGAGTGTTTCAGAAATGTGTAGCTATGTTAACATGCAGAATGATGATCTAAATGATGTAAGAATCTACTGAAATCAGTATTTGACATTTGTCATTATTCCATAGCACAGTTCAAGATAGCAACTGAGTATGTTTGGTTAATTTGTTAAATTAAAAAAAATACCTAAATAAATTTATATTGTTACAAAATAGCTATACACTGAGTAATATTTCCAGTGTGCATTTATATACAATTCTATTCAGAGTAAGTGCTCTCTAAATATAAACAAAGCGGAAGTTCACAATAAAACAAAATAATAATTCGTCGTTTATACAAACTGTACAATTTCGTTAAAAAATGGAAAACACTTTCACAAAAAATAACTTTTTGAAATAAACACCTTAGGGTGCAAAAATTTCTGAATAATAAAAACCATCTGTCCTTACAAAGCAAAATGGTGAATTTGAACTGCATACCCAATTTAACAAAAGTTTAAGAAAAGTTGGTATTGATCTAACGTATTTAACAAATCTTACTTCCGAAAGTTTATTTTAAAAGCTCTAAGTTCAGGTCCAACATACATAAATCAATTGCCAAAATTTTCGCACTCTTTTAAAAAGATCTACTTTACGCACTTTTATAAATAAAATATAAGTACCGTGTATGTGATTAAAACTATTTAATACGCTGACCGGTGTTTCAGTTTGGTTCCATCCATTTAAAAAAGTGACACCTGATAAATCGTTCTCGAGTAAACAACGTACTTGCACTGTAAGAAAAATACCATTACTTATATCAAAAAATTGTAATTTATTATAAGCAACAGTTTATTTTATCTTCTTTTACTTACTCCACATTACCTTATCTCTAAAAATAACTTTCGAATACTAAATTTTTAACTGGTGAGTTTTTAGCCTCACCTTGCCGTAAATTGCTTTACCTTCATAATCCTAATTGCTTCCATATTGTATAGGTAAACAAAATGTGCCTATTATAATTTATAAATACAACTTTGTCTAAACTCTAACCTGTGCACTGCTGAGATTAATTTTTAATATCGGATATGTACGCCTTTAGATAATTATTTTAAATAACAAGTTGGTAAAAGATGGTAATTGCTTTTTCTTCAAATATTGTAAAGAAAACTGTAGAAAAAATTATTAAACGAATAACAAGTAACCATTTTTGATTAATGTTAGTTTCTGATTTTAACCGGTAATTATAAAACACAGTTTTTGAATGGATTTAAAAAATTCTTTAAATTTAACTTAATAAATATACTTAATAAATCATCCTAAAGTGCAATTTTTAAAATTATTATATTGGTGACCCCGACGTGTTTATTAAAAAAAAAACGTTTTGGAAAGTAAATAACTAAAAAAAATACAGAAGAAAACAATAACTCCCATTCCGAAATTTTAAGAATTATTATGAAATTGTTAGTAATAAGGCATAAGAACTTTAAAATTTGAAAAATACAAGTGAAAGCCATATTAAGGTATAATGCCATATCAATATAATAAATCGATTCATTAGAGAATTTGAATAGTCTAAAGGACAAAATGTTAATAAATTGTTAATAGATCTTAAGTTAGGTGAGAAAGAATCATCACAGTTATTAAGATAGATTCGATCTTTGTTAAGCACACAGGTAAACAATGATTATTTACTAAAGATATTTATCCGAAGACTACTAGTTAATTAACGTTTAATTTTAGCTTTTAGTAGTAGTAGTAGTAGTAGTAGTAGTAGTTTAAAAATTGAGGCCGGTCGCCTTAGTGCCCCATAAAAAAATAGTTTTTCTGACGTATGTACACAAAAGAGAACAGCTAGCACAGGCTAGAACAATTTTGCGCAAATCTAACACATCTTTAATAACTGAGGGTTGAATCTAGGAAGCCAGCCCCCCCCCACAAGAAGTTTTTGACGTTTAAACATTAAAGAGCTGAGGAAGCACAAGCTAGCACAACTAAAAATAATGTTAGCACACTTTTAATAACGGGTGATTGGGTTTAAACCCAAAGAGGCTAAGGGGACCTCAAGTCCTCCAACAAAGAAATATCAAATTTTTTATGTTTGCACACGAAAGAAAATAGATAGCACATTCCTGCATACTTTATCGAGAGAGCAGGCTGGTTGTGCATGTCGCGGCAGAGTCTTTCACTCATTCTGCATTTAACATAAAATGGTTCATTACAGCTGTCTTTGTCGCACGTTGCACTTTGCATGCTGTCACTTCCGGCCTTATATAAATACAATTTTATTTTGGGGTACTTTAATTATCAGCTGCTGAATACTCCTCTTGGTACTGCAATATTTCACTGTGCGATATTATCGTAATATTATCATAATTAAGTTTCTCTTAGCCATGTATTGCTGTATTCATTGTAGGATGAATTTAGTTGACCTTTCTGACTTCTATAAGTGGTTTTCGCCGAAGGTCTGTTTGCGACAAGTACCGCTCACGCCCTCACATGGGGTGTAGACTTACTTCGTCTGTTGTTGTACTGCGCGCTTGAGTGCTTGTCAAAATTAAAAGTGTTCAAAACGAGGATAAATTGGTTATTATCTTCCAGCCCTTGTTTACCGGAAGCTTGACCTTAAGGATCAATTTCTAGGACCTACTTTTTGAAAGTGCTGTCACTGATCTGATAAGTTTTTAAATTGCACACAGATCTAATTTAGTAGGTAAAAATTCCCACAGTTGGGGTTGTTAAGGAGGATTTTAAAGAGTTTCACTATTACGTAATTAACTATGTGTTAAAAAGGCAGCTGACAACATAAAATTAAAATATTTTATTGCATTTGAAACATCTACATAATCAAGAATAAACATCCTAAAATTTAAACAATGATAACAAAGATTGTCACAAAAATCTACAGTTAAATCTTATCGACCACGTGATCTCTAATTTACACATTGTTGACTATCCCACAACACAAAAAAAATGTTTACAGTCTTACATACGTTAATTTAAATTAACCCGGTCAATAAGAGTATAATTAACCTTGTACGTTACAACATAAATTGCATTAGGTAACGGCTTGGGAATGTCTTGAATAACTGAATTTGCGCAAATACAATAAGAGTAATAAGGATATAACTCAAAAATTAAACGCAAAGACACTTTTTGATACAATAATTACGCAAAAACTATTCACTTCACAATGTCTACTAAATTACATAAATTTAAAGCCTTTTGTTTAATTTCAGTAAAGTTTTCAAATTTAGTTTACTTCATAAAAATAATATTATAAATACCTTAAGTCTCGAGTTAACGGCAGGAATGGGCCGCCAGACGCAAAATGTACCAGACAATACTGGTACGGGAATAAGTCGGAGCGGCTTTCAATTTTATCATTTATCGACAAACGTCTCAAGGTGGAAAGTCCTAAACCAGAAATCAAAATAGTTTTTTTGTTACAACGTGCTTAAAAGGCATGTCGTTACGGAAATTCTTTTTATTAAGTCCCACAATAGCAATCGTCACGATAAGGCATAAAATACCTAGGTAGATAGAATTGAAGTTTTGCGGGAAATTGTTTAAAACACGGTTGAGCAAATACTGGGTGAGAATACTAAATTTCCAGTTACTTTAAATACCACATAAAATTTCGGAATAAAAATTACCTAAACCGCGTCTAGCGAAACAGAGTACTTACACTTTCATCAAACTTCAAACCCAAAAATTTAATTTTTATTACCGCAATGCGTACTACACGCACATTGTTTATGAGAACTGGACGATAAATCCCTTCAAACCAAAGAGTAGCGCTACACAAAACGCACATATCGCCTCCAAAACTCTTTGTTGAAGAAAATTTTGAAATGTGTTATAAGTAAAAATTGTGCCTATATAATATTTTTAACAAAAAATATTAAACAAAATCAAAAATTTTATGCAAAAGCGTCCGTTAAAATCGTCGATTATTACTAGATCTTTGCTACTGATTTAGTCTAAAGTATCTTGCAGTTTATACTATGATATAAATGTCCCTAATAGAAAGATCATTTGCTTGATGCTAAATTCTTAACAAAAAAGCGTAGTTGTAGCTACTAAGATGGTGGATTGGAGAAATTTCACAATTATTTTTATATTATCAAGTCCGTGCTAACTAAGATAAAGGTTGCATAGAACTCAGCCAAGATCCAGAAACTTGATCCCATCACAAAATCTATAAAATAATTTGATTTAATGGTAAAATAAATGATAAGTGATATGAATATGAGTAAAAGTAATGAGAAAGAGAGAAAATAAAAAATTAATTACGAAAGACTTAGATTTACAATTACTGTTGATAAAAATGATCAACGAGGAAAAATTTGAGAAAAAGAGAATAAAAACGAATTGATGCTATCAAAGATCATTGACTCCGATTCATTGAAAATTTGATGTTTAGATTTCTTTCGGTGCAACAGATATAGGAGGAAAGGTTCGAGGGAAAGAAAGGTGAGAAAAGGAGTGCAAGAAAAATTGTAATATTATTTAATTTTGTATGTAATTAGAAAGTAAGATAAAAACTGGAAAAAATGGTAATGGTGCGACGAGGATATCAAGAGAAGACGTACTTGCAAAACACAAACAACGCGCAAAAAGTAATAAACTTTGACAAAGAACAACAGAAGATCAATATACTGTAATAAGAATATAAATACAGGTGGATATGAGACGCTATTGGCTTCTTGATAAAACGAAGGCAGAAACGCATCAGAGTTGATGTTACTCTGCATAAAAATTAAATGTTTAATTGAGATAGAAAATTTACGAATAAAATTAGTATGAAGAAATAATTAATCTGACGTACAACAACAAGTTTAAATCAATCAACAAGTAAAATAGGTTAGAATTTAATAACATAAAATTACCTGAAGTGCGTAGTAAGAAAAGTGTTGTGACACCAAAACTAAAATAAATAAAAACAAACGGAGTTAAAAGACTTAAAGACTAATTACTATTACCCTAACTAGCGGGACAATAAATTTAATTCAGAAAATAATCCTAAGAAAATCAAGTTTTTATGTTGTTTTATTCCTAGAAAAATAACACAGAAAGAAAACAATAATTGACCTTCAGATTTTGTACTTACCAACTTAAATCATTATTAAGGGTATTCTCCGTTAAATATTATATTTGGTGGTTTATCCTAGTGAATAGGGGCTTTTGATTAGAGATTCGTATGAGGAGGAATTTTTTAATAATGTAAACCCAGATTATTTATAAGCATACAAGTACGCAACTTTTGTTCCATTTAAACGACATTGTATATCTAACGGTTTCCGATGTAAATTCATTTTAAACTGGACACACGGTATATAAAAATTGTAAATCTTTAATGTATGATTTCAGCAACAATCCTTCCGAGCAACTCCTAGACAACTAAAATATTTTTTCTAATCTTCCAGATAATATCTGTTCTCGAATTTAAATTATTCATATGTTATATCACTGACATAACATTTGGATAGAAAACATTACTGCCAAAATATGTTTTCTTGTGAACTCAAAATTTCCTTGTTTCAAATCTATCATTTTATAAAGACACTTCGTACAGCTGCATTGGCATTAGTTTATTCTACAGCAGAATATTGTGCTCCTGTCTGGTTGAATAGTTATCATACAAAAAAAAATAGATGCCCAGTTGAATTGCACTATGGCTATAATTAGTGGAACCACTAAATCTACTCCTCTCGATTGGCTTTCTGTTCTTTGTAATATTACTCCATCAAACATTTGACGAAAAGCTGCGTTAAAACAAGAATGGGATAAATGCCAACTTAACAAAAAGTTGCCAATTTGGAACGACATTGACAACCCTCCTGTTAAAAGACTTAAATCTCGAAGTCCCATATGGTTGCAAGACCACTTAAGTACGACTTTTCTGAAGTTGAAGAGTGGAAAAATTTTCAATAAACATCTCATAGATGATCCAACAATAAAAGTCCCGGGTTTTGATCAAAAAAGAAAAAAATGGTCAAAAGTAAATTGCATAAGAACAGGTCATTCAAAATGGAACTCTATGTTGTTCAAATAGGGCGCGATTTCTAATCCAAATTGTGACTGTGGAAATGAACCAGAAACCGTTACACATATTGTAGAGGATTGTCAATTAACAAAGTTTAAAGGAGGGTTTCCAAACATTTATAATTTAACGGATGAAGCAATATTATGGCTTACGAATCTGAAGGACATCTGAAGTTCAGCAATGTTTTGCATTCTTGTCTTGATTATCTGTTTTTCCTTTATTTTGTTTTGTTATTTCTTTAACCTATTATTTTTTTCGTCATTGTCATGACTGGCGCTTGGACCGGTCCATTGTTATGCAATGGCTGTGCTGTTATATTTTATGTTCTTATTTACCTTCTATAATGTTTACACACTTAATTAATATTTTTACATGTGAATACTAGAGTGGGTAAGGGTTGGCATGTTTAAGTTTTAGTGGTTTTTCTAAACCTTGAAGTAAATGCTTTGTCAAGACGAACCAATCCACTATTGCACACGGTTTTGTCACCACACTATACAGGTTAATACTGATCTTCTGGGGCACCATACATAACAACTTACATCACAATACATTATTTGTATAATGTACCATACGAATAAATAAAGTAAATTTTTAATAAATTTTTAGAAATGCTGATCGGCTATGAATTTGTTAACATTAAAATTCTATTTCCAATGATTTTTGTACATTTGCGTTTGTGCTACTCTCTACTGATGAGTCTTAATAAGACGAAGCTGTTTGTGCTTCTGTCATTATCAATGGCTACTAATTATTACGGTAAGCAGAAAACTTATAGTCGGCATCTGATTAAACACAGATTTCAACAAATTATTTTTAATCTGATGAAACATGGCAAATATCTTTGAAATGGCGACACTGTTATCGCTGTCTCCTATTTATTTTTGTTAAACTCTAATGTTTTTATTGTGAATAATTTTAGTATCTTCCCAAAACGTAATTTCAGACAATAGGTGCTACTTTCTAAAAATGTCTTTTACTCTACATCTTATACATCAGTAATGCGACGGTTTCCAAACTTTAATTTTAATATTCTTTTTTTTTTACATTTTCCGATAAATTACAGTGACTAATAAAAAAAAATTATTGTCAAATGACATCTGTCGGCTGTCCGTCCGTATCAAGAAAACTACGGGTTCGAATTTAAAGGTATTATGAATATGGACTTTATTTATAATAACGCAAATTTGATTAGATTTTGGGCATAATCTGTCAATTTGTAAATGGCATAACCTACATAGATTTTTAGTATATTTACAAAAAATATTTATTATACACATTTTTTCTTCAAATAAAAATGTATTGTTTAAACTATTTGTTGATCCGATAAATAATTATCGAGATATGGCAATTACGCGACAATAATAATTTCAAAATAGCGATTACAAAAAAAAAAAATATTGAACAAAAGTTGTTGGAAATTTTATTGTCTATAACTTTTATTTGGACTAGGTATTTTTTTAAAAAGTAATTTTACTACTTAAACCCGTCTTAAGGGTTATCCTTACTTTTATAGCATTTTTTTTTCACTTTTAAATCTATTAATTTTTTTTAGGTTTGGACGCACTTTTTACAGGGTGTTTATTTTATTTTTTAATGTCACAGCAACTCTAGATACTTTTTACTCATTTGTTAGTATCGAAACAATATGGAGTTTTGGGTAAAACGCTTGTTTTAATATGTTGTAACAAAAATTAGAGATATTTAGAAACATCACAGAGTAATTCTACCGGTGGTCTAGGTTAGAGTAGCAATAATTCACCACTCGATAGTCTATCAAAAAATAAGTTGATATACATACTTTGATTTATTTTCAAAAACGCCTCGAAGAAAGATACAGCCCTTCAAAGTTTTTTTGTCATAACTCTCAGGTCATTGAAGCGATTTTGAGAAAATTTGGTAAAAATACTTTTGTAATATATACTCATTACTTGACTAAAATAACTTTTGTCAAAACTGTCTAGTAGCGTAGATACAGAGGGGGTCAGTTTTCCTCCTCATTTTCTACGCCACTGCTTAGTTTTTAAAAATAATTTAGTTACATTTCTAGATCAATTTAGAAAAAGAAAGTTACTTTTTAAAATTTAGATTGAGGGCTCTGTTTATAAGATAAATGAATTTAAAAGTTTAAAACACTTTTAAAATAGTACCTATGAAAGTAACCATTATGAAGTATGCGATAATATGACACTTGTCAGTATTTTCTAACGTTAAAAACAACAAAATGCCTTTTCGATTTACCATTCACGAATACGCCGATATGCACTTTGTGGATTTTGTGATGGTAACGCCACTGGACAGTTTTAACAAAGTTGCTTTGGTCAAATAATGTGTATCTATTACATAAGTACTTCTACCAAACTTTGTCAAAATCGCTTTTCAATGAGCTGAGGTTAACGACAAGAAAACGATCTTTAAAACTGAACTTTGAAGGGCTGTATTTTTCTTAGGGAGCGTTTTGGAAAAAAATCAATGTATATCGACTTATTATTGCTATTATAACCTGGACCACCCTGCATAATGATTAATCAAGATTTGGTCTAATGCATCTGTTTATTGATTTAGTCGTCTTAAAGATCACATTATTTTTATTATTGTGTGTGTTGTGATGTAAGTGTAAGTGTGTACGTGTAATATCAGCATACACCTGCGAAAAAAATTCAATGGGAAAAGATGTGTGGAATGATGTTTTGAGCTTTGAGTTAGATGTTCGTAAACTTTTAAAAGTGTAAACAGAAAAAACATCGTTTTGCTGAATTTCGTTTGATCTTATACTTAGACACACACTTTAATAAAAAGAAAAAATACTATTATTATTTACTTTCACTGTATTCACTTTACTATATGTATATAAATTTATTCATGAAAATTTCGTAGAGCCACACATCTTAATTTAGAACTAGCACTCTATTAACTAAGTTTATAATTCATAACCCACGGAAAGCAGTAACCCAGCTTATAGTTAAATTTATATGATGTATAAAAATATAGATTTTTACAAAACAATCTACATAAACAAATTATTGAAGCAAATCCGATTTTAGATTGTGAAGAAGAAATAAAAGAAGTAAGAATTCTACTATTTTAGTTTTAATTAGAAGAATATTAATATAATTACTACACTCGGTTTTAATTATAGTTTAAGAATTAGAGATAACCAAGTGTATACAGGGTTTCTATAAATAATTATTGTCTCATCAAGTTGGCAATTAAATAAACAAAATTAACGATAAACCACGAACAACACACAATTCACTATCAATTTAAGCTGCAAATTTGCATTTTTTTTAATTTCTCCAAGGCTCACCTGATGAGACAATCATTAATAGAAGCCTTGTAAAATTTGAAAAGCATTACATAAAACTTTGCGGTAGACGTACAAAAACTATGTAATTAAATTTATCGTTTACTTAATTGTAACAATCGCATCAGCGTAAAACTTAACAGTAAAACGTTTTCCTATTTAAGCAGAATTAATCGTCTAGCAAAAACTTGTAAGTTGCAATCCAATTTGTAACGAGTTAAGGCTCGTGTTACAGTGAAGTTTCATTGGCAACAAAACAAGGAATTGAAAATTTTTAATTTCTACTCATTAAATTTGATTACTTGTTAAAGAAAATCAAAGAAAATGAACATTTATTTATTATATTTATTAGCTTAAATTGCATGCTTAATAAAATAAATCAAACAGATTCCTTTTTCATTCCTCGTTCGTAATGTACACATAAAATTTAATTTTACTTTATTGATACTTAATTTCTTTCTATACTGCGCAATTTAAAGTTTCATCTTAAACCAAAAAGATTAAAATAAAACGTTGTTTTACGGAATTATAAGTTTTATGTGTGATGAATGGATTATGACAGAAAAATTGGACGCATTCCAGTGCTTACACGAGTTTTAGTGCATACATGTGCACTCTGTGTTTGATTTATGGTTAATTAAAAAACCATAAATTTTAAATTAGATCTAAACAATATAAAGACACGTTGCCAATTTCTTAAAAACATCACCCTACAATATTTCTAAAATTGAATAATGGTAATCATCGTAGTAATAACTTAATGTGTGAAAAAGCGTTAGTATGAATGAATTTTATTTATTTTGTCTTTTATACAATTAATAAAAGAATTCAGTTTTCTATACAAATATAAACCTAAAACCATACATTTCTAACTACCAAACTAACAATTTTATTATTTAACAAAATTAACTCTCCTACCTCTTCGTTCCTAAACATCTTTCATCTTCTTTCCCTTAACAAAATCTTCTTTTTCTTCTCCTTCATTTTTATCTTTTTATCTTTATTATCTTTTTTTCCTCTCGTCCATCTTTTTTCTTCTCTCCATCACTTCCTTCATCTATTGTACTCGCTCTCCTTTCTCACCCAATAGCACCCACCACTTCGTTTCTTCTTTTCTTAACTCACTACATCCTTCTTTCATGTGCATTATGCTTTCCCATCCATCCCCACACAATCTACATATCCTCTCTTCATCCTCCAACCAGTATTTATTCTCCCTTTCTTCATTTCCTGTTCTAAACCTTGCTATCATTTTTTCTTTTAGCGATTTCCTCCATTATGAATTTTGGCACTCTTCCCGTTATTAATTGTCCATATTTCTCGTTATATTTTCCTTCTTTTATTCTTGCTCTTTTTCTTGCATTTGCGTGTTTTTATCTCTCGTTACTGTTTCCTTTTCTATATACCTTCCTTCCTGTCTTAAACTTCTTATCTCCTCTCTCGCATATCCACACCTTTCATAATATTTTTTCCCATAGTTCCCATTCCTTCCATCCCCAAATCTCTGTTCTATATAACATTACACTTTTAACTATTTTGTCAAAAATCCATCGTCTTTTCTCTAAATCCTTCTCAAATGTCCTATCCATTGATCCTCTTCCTTTTCTGAATCCGGGTTGGCAGTCCGGGATAAATTTTTTCTCTTTTATTTCCTTATCTAATCTTTTCTCGTTATTTCTGCATAAACCTTATAACCCACATTTGTCAGGCTCACGTCTCTGTAGTTTTTTGCCTCGTTTTTTTCTCCTCCCTTGTATACAGGACATATTATAGCCTCTTTCCATTTATTTGTAATTCCTTCTTCTTCCCATATACTTTCATATATTCTTCTTAAGTGCTTCCTCATTTTTTCTCAAGTGTATTTCCATTGTTCTCCTTGTGTTCCATCCGTTATTTTTGCCTTTTCTTTCTTCATTTTCTGTATTGCTTTATCAATTTCTTCTTAAGTTATCCCCATTCTCTGTTTCTTGCTTTCTTCCTTCTCCTCCTTTGTCTAATACTTTTCTTCCTTACCTCTAACAGATTAATACAGTGATCTTCCCATTTTTTTGCATCTATTTTACTCCCGTTCTTTTTTTGCGTTTTACTTCTGTTTATAAATTTCCATGCTTGTCCTTCTTCTCTTTTTTACATTTTTATTTGAATTTTGTTTTTATCTTTTTATATTCCTCTATCCCTATCTTCCCTTTTTCCATTTCCTTCTTCCTTTTCTCATTTATCTTTTCTCCTTCTCACACTCTGCATTCCACCATTCCTTGCTTTTTCCTGTTTTTTCTTATTATGTATTTTCTTTTTCTGCTGCCGAATCCATTTTTTCTATTATTATTTCCATATTTTCATTTACATCTCTTGTTTTTTCTGTTTTTTCTCAATATCTCTTTATACCTATTTATAACCTCTTCTGTCCATATTTTCTTTTTTCTCCACTCCTTCCCATCTTCCATGCCCTCTACATTCCCTTCCTCTTCTAATATCACTTTTAATGGTTGGTGATCTGACTCCACTTCTTCACTAATTTTTAACATTTCAATGTCCTTTTTACTTTTTCATTAATATCACATAGTCAATTACTTATTGACCTTTTTCACTTATATATGTGTACTCTCCCTTCCCCCCTTCTTCCATATTTCCATTTAGAATTGTCCATCCTCTTTCTTCACACATTTTAACAATTTTTCTTCCTTGTTTATTTATTTTTTGTCCATTGATGTTCTCTTTCTTTCTTCTCCGTTGACTATCATTCCTCCTTCTTCTCTTATCCTTGCGTTAAAATCCCCTCTTATAATTATTTTTTCCTTTTCTCCCTCCCTAACACTTTTCTATATTTTCCTTGTTTCTTCCATTTCTTTTCCATACATCGTAAAAATTACATATTTTTTTCCTTCCTCAGTAATTATCTGTCTTTTTACAACTCCCTCGCTTTTCCTGCCCTTCTTTTCCTTACTTTTCCACTCATTTTAACCCCCGTGATTATACCCCCTTTGCCCTACCCTTCTTTTCAGACCTCTCTGCAAATTGCATTTTCGATTCGTATCTTTCCGGCAATCTTTCATTCCATGTTCCTCAGTCCTTCTCTTCTAATCATGTCTCTACTAGCCCAATCATCCCAAACTTTTTTACATAATCCCAAACTCTCCCCTTTATTTTTATCCCTGCAACATTCCAAAATAGTAAATTATTTCTTATTTTGCTTGATTTAATTTTTCCTTTCTTCCCTTCTTCTCCTTCCCCGTCTCTCGCCTTTTACCCTCTTTCACCTTGAGTTTTTTGAACCCCACTTAACTAGTTTTCTTCTTCCTCTTCCCATCTTTTTTGATTACCTTCGACCCACATTTTTAAATACCCCACTTTTGTTTTGTTGTACCTTCGAAAATTTACGATTTACTATGCGATCAATAATAATAATAGTCTTTATTTTCTTGTAATATACATATTAAAGGGGCATATTACAGAAAATCTCAGAGAAAGGTTCAGTTATCTATACTAATAGAAGCTGTTCTTCCACCTAATCCCCAGAAAAATAGTAGTTAGGTGAACATAAAAACGCATTCTGTGGGAGAAATGAACAAATAATTTTTATGTGTTTAACTATAAACTTAAAAAAAACAAAAGTTTCTACGTTAATTTGTTGTAGTATCTCTACATAATAACAAATCCAGAATGAAACAAAAAACAAAGAATGGAGTAATTAAGCTTTTCGACATCTAGTGTCGACTCGTGAAAGCGTTCACGTACGAAAATGTTAGCAACTTTGCCGACAGGTATGTAAAGCAGTTAAATAGTCGATTCTTCAATAATTATAGCCAACCTAACAATTGGCAAGTATAAAAATTTTGAATCGCCTGCAGTAAAGTACGCAAGAGGGTTGTACAATAGCAAACAAACACTGAGAATCACCCGACAGCTGTTTCGTCCTTTTCGGACTTATCGGGAGTGAGAGAACTCGAGTGTAAAGTTCACTATTGTACAAAGCGCGCTGTCGACTATATGCCCTACTGGAGGGATCACGTGTCGGCAAAGTTGCTAACATTTTCGTACGTGAACGCTTTCACGAGTCGACACTAGATGTCAAAAACCTTATCATTTAAATATTGTGATCCCTCCAGTAGGGCATATAGTCAACAGCGCGCGTTTGTACAATAGTGAACTTACACTCGAGTTCTCTCACTCCCGATGAGTCCCAAAAGGACGAAACAGCTGTCGGGTGATTCTCAGTGTTTGTTTGCTATTGTACAACCTCTGCGTACTTTACTGCAGGCGATTCGAAATTTTTATACTTGCCAACTGTTAGGTTGGCTATAATTATTGAAGAATCGACTATGTAACTGCTTTACATACCTGTCGGCAAAGTTGCTAATATATATATATATATATATATATTTAAGAAATTTGGTATGAAAAACCGCATTTAAATAAATTTGTTTTGTGAAGAGCAGAAGTAATTCTACCTCTGGCGGTCACTTATGAAACTGCTGTAGTGAGGATTGCAATGGCGTCTTGTATTCCAATTAATGATATAATTAAACATAAAATTTGTAAAAGTAATCATTACTGCAGTGTGCCTCAATGTAAAAACTATTATGAAAACGAGGTTTCCATGCATAGCTTTCCAAAACATGAAATTAAAAGGAAAACATGGCAAATTCGATTAAAAATTGGTAAAGTTATTACCGATGGCATGGAAGTATGTAGTGTTCATATTACTTATGAAGATTACATATTACCAAGTAAGTAGATAACTAATGTCAGTAATGTAATATCTGTCACTTTATATTTTTACTAACATGAATAGGCGTATTCTTTCAAACTGATCTAACTGATCCAATCGATCTGAACTGAACTTACACATTCTTTTAAAAGAATTCATTTACTCTCACTTTGAATGTAAACCAATTGAACTGATCTAAACTGATTCAGTTTGAATGAAGACAGCTAATGACACTTAAAAATTCTTCATAATTTTGCTATATAAATTATAATTTTCATGTTTTAATTTACAGATAGTCAACGTAAACGTTTAAAGATGACGGCTTGTCCTAGTAAGAAGTTGCCAAAGCTCAGTCATGAACGAGTACCTAGCTCGAAGATGAATGAACTAAGAGAGCAAAGACTTTATGTTCGACAGCATCATCAAGAAGAGTTGAATCGTTTACAGGTGGCAGAAACACTTCTTCAGTTGTCCACGATGATGACCAAAGAAGAAAATGAAGCAAAATGTACAGAAGAAAGTAGATATGATCCTGTTAATACTCAATTAAGCTTTAGAGATTGCTCTGTTCAGGTGAATGCATATTTGGACACATCTGTTTTTAGTATTGCTGATGTGATAAATAATGAATATAGACTAAAATTTTGCACAGGAATTCCAAATATGACGTTGTTTACTCTGTTTAGTAATGAATTAATTAAACACATGCGTGTTAATAACTTTTGTGTGCGTAAACGGATATTATTAACATTAATGAAAATTAAACTAGGTTTAAGTTTTTGGTTCCTTGCTGTATTGTTTAACAGTAGTGAATCTGTTATTCGGAAATACTTTAAAACAACTTGCAAACTTTTAGCTGCTTTATTTAAAACTTTTATTACATTTCCATCAAAAGATGAAGTTTTGAACAACATGCCAAAATGTTTTTCAAAGTACAAAAAATGTAGGCTAATTTTAGACTGTACAGAAATACCTGTACAAAAAGCAAGTGCTTGAAATGCAGGATAAGATTGTACTCACATTACAAAGAAGATCATACAATTAAAGTGCTAATTGGAGTTTCTTCATCTGGTATGATTACTTACCTAAGTAAAGCATATGGTGGTAGAGCTTCGGACAAGAGTATTTTTATTAATGAAAAGATAATTGATATGTTACTACCTGGTGTAGATGGAATAATGGTCGATAAAGGTTTTATAATTGACAAAGGTTGCAATGAAAACTATATTCAACTAAAGAACAAGCTGAAGAAACTGCTAGTATTGCTGGGGCTCGTATTCATGTGGAACGAAAGAATAAAAAATTGAAAGTTTTTGCAATGTTACGCAACAGGTTTACATGGTCATTATTGCCACATATAGATGATATACTTATTATAGTCAGTGCGTTAGTTAATTTATCTGAACCTATTTTAAGCTTAGACAAATTTTAGAATTAGTACGTATTTTTTACCATTCCTACATAAATAAGAAACTGTTTGCAAGAATTAAAGTCGTTTTATTGATCGCTTACATTATGTGTTACAAAATACTTTACGTATATAACCAATAAACAATTAAGAACATCAAAAAAATATGATCGATTAAATTTCACATCCAAGTTAATAAAGGATTGGTCAAAAGAACTATATACGATGAAGTCACATTCATTGACATTTAAAATACCCATTAACATCTGTATCTGACAGCAATAATTTGTGTTTTTTTTTAAATTCTATTTTGTTGTTAATAACTTAAATTTTTTAAGTTACCATGTTCTAGTAACTGTTGTGCTGGCTTCAACTATCCTTTCACTGGATATTTTATTTCTATTATTTTGATAATCCTGCTATCCTGGATAATCAAACCGTCGGGACTACAACCAAACCATGGTACATAGGAGTGAACAGTTAACCCACAACGGTAAACGGTTTTTTGTGTTTTTAACTCATATGTTTTTATAGCAAATTTGTTCTGCTCTAAACCATAAGTTGTTGTACTGTTTCCTTTAAATTGCAAATTTTTAATTGACCTTATTTTCGATTGTCAATTGGGTTGTTTGTTTTTGGCATATGTAAATAGCTCATTTTTGTATATTCCTCAGATCCAGCTTTGTTCAAACAGTAAATAGGAAACTTGTAAGGAAAGGGTTGTTGAAAACAATTTCGCAAAGCAGCATCCATTACAAAGTCTTGAGCAGCAGGTTCTTGATTTATTTTATTTTTTTGACTTACACAAAAATGATGAAGGTACGATTTTGAGTTCGGTACAGCTATAACATTCTTACACAAATATTATACACTGTACGTTGTAGTGATAAATTATTAAAAACTACTGTAGATACTGAAAATAAAGTAACAAACTTATTAGCTATTTATCTCCCTGACAGACATTCCTTATAAAACTTTCGCAAATTTGTTTCAGAAAGAGGTTGTGGACTTATTTTTGGAACATGGCAGAAATTTATAATTGGAATTACTTCTACAGGTTTGTTTGTTTTGGTGACCCCCAAAATTGTTCAAGTTCCGTACAAAAATTTCTTGTAGTTTACCTTCAGTTCTAAAATAAAATGATTTTTAATAATAATATTGTAATTAATAACATGTACTTTAATTATACAGAGTGTAACAAAAAGTTTGGAAACGCTCAATTATCTCATAAATGGGTAGTACGAATTGTACAACATTTTGGATAAGTATATTTTGGGATACGAAGATTCGAGATTTGACATCTGCAATGTTGCCAGATTTACCGTTTTTCTGATATTATTACTAACTTTGGTTTTTTAAACAGATCACCCCGTATATTGTATCATTATTGGAATGTCCCCTTCAATACGAGTTCAGCCATAATGTAACACTCAATATTTAATAAAGTCAGGAAGGTCTTAAATTAAATAAAACTGTCCGTGCAAAATAGAATTCAAGTAATTAAATCTGGCAACATTGCAAATATTAAATCTGGAATCTTCGTATCCCAAAATATACTTATCCAAAATGTTGTACATGTTGTACAATTCGTACTACCCATTAGTGAAATAATTGAGCGTTTCCAGACTTTTGTTCCACTTTGTATAAATGTAAAAGAACTGCAACTATATGTTTACATCGACCCGCAGCTCCAGCTTTACAGCTACAATAAACACTGCCACTTCGATGGATGTAAAATATAAAGTCTTTTATATTTATAAACTATACTTAATTTAAAACACAATTTACCTTCATTTAAATGTAACGTTATTTTATGTGGACGACCGATAATTTCGAAGTTTGCAAACAAAAAGAACCATGTCTCCAACTTTGAGATAATGTTTGGTGAACCTCTATTTCTGTCTCTGTTAAAGATAATTAAGGTAGTCCTGTTGCCATCGCTTCCAATAGTGCTGTCTTAGTGTTTCTAATAGCTTCCATCTTGACAATGTGTTTAACTTTAAGTTTGTGACGTCAGCTTCCGGTGGTGCAGTGAGTAAGTCTCCAATAAGGAAACGTCTTGGGGATAAGGCAGTTAGATCATTTGAAACGTGGATAAGAGGTATAATAGGACGGGAATTAATACATGCTTCAATTCTCGTTAACACAGTATACATCTCTTCAAAAGTCAGATTTACATTTCCAACTACCCGTCTTAAATGTTTAATATTTTATTCCCAAAGACCTCCATAGTGAGGTGCTCTGGGTGGTATAAAATGCCAAGTAATTTTTTTGTTGCTCAAAGTAGAAGTGATTTTGAAATGATTTGTTTTTAATTATTTTTGCAATTTCGCGTTCTGCTCCAACAAAATTCGTTGCATTATCTGAGTAAAAATCCGAGACGTGACCTCCATGTGAAATAAAACGTTTAACAGCGCCTAGGAACGATTCGGTGGTAAGATCACCCACTAATTTAAGGTGAATCGCCTTAGTCGCTAAACAAATAAATAATGGTGCGTATGCTTTTACTAGTCGCTTTCCGCGACTTCTACCTTTCTTTATCGATAATGGACCAAGATAATCAACTCCGCAATGAAGAAAAGGTCTAGCAGGAGTGACTCGGTTTAGTGGTAGGTTACCCATAATTTGGTCCAATTGTAGGATTTACTCTGTAACATCTTATACATTTATTTATTACTTTTTTAACTTGGGTTTTACCTCCAATAGGCCAATATTTTTGCTTTATAGAATGTAAAGTAGTTAGCTTGACCATCATGCAATTTTCGAATATGTTTTTCCCTTATTAACGCATTTGTTAACAAATGTTTGGGCAATGGTATAGATGAGTTACGCAATCTACCCCCTACTCGCAATACTGGTCTAAGAATGGATTTAACGATCGAATTGAACAGTTTTGGGCAATTGTTTGTGTTTTCGTTAATAGTTTAATCTTGTTGTTGAAGAAATTATTTTGTAGCATTCTAATTTTTTGAATTTCGTTTGTTTTTAAATGTCCAATTATTTTTTGTGATTCTGATTTTGCATTGTGTTTAAATCGTTTACAATACGCGATAATACACCATAATTTTTAGAAAAACAAATTTTTTTCAAGAATATCTAAAGTTGGTATTATACGAGCTACTAGAAATGTTGAAGCTTTAAGTGACCGTATGTCCGGTAAATCATTAAATGGTATAATTTTAGGCTGTTCAAGTATTTTATTTTTAATGCAAGTCAAAAATTGTGGACCATGCCACCATAAATCTAATTGTTTTAATTTGTTTGGTAGCGTCCCACGAGATATAATATTTGCTGGACTTTCTTTAGAAGGTACGTGATTCCACATATAATTGACGATAAACGTTTAAATTTTGGATACTCGATTGGCCACAAATATTTTCAATGTTCTGTTTTTTAACCATGATAAAACGATAGTCAAGTCGGTATACAATTTTATTGTTTTAAATGTAATATTAATTTCGTTAATGACTTTTTTTGAGCTAAACGAGCTAATAATAATGTGGAACAAAGTTCTAATCTAGGAAGTGTTGTGGCTTTTACTGGTGCTACTTTTGATTTTAAACACAACAAGTGAGTTGTTACAAATTTTTGTATTCTCGCTAAATTTAATGATTTTCTTATCTAGTGAAATTTCAAGATTTTGTGCAATAAAATTCATGCGTGCTCTTTTAGGTCCAAATAGAAGCAGTTTGGTTTTAGTCGGGTTTATGGATAAGGAATGGTTCACTGCATTTTTGTGTAAGGAGGACAAGTCAGTATTGAAATTTCTACATGCGACTGGTTTTTCCAGTTTTACAAACTTACCTTAATGACAAAACTGATCATTTACTTAAACTTTGCCTTTTGTCATATGCAATAGTGAACAATCAATGCAACGCCTTATGGATACTGTGTTGTGTCCTGGATTCGAGCCTTATGTTTTTATTTATTTTGAAGAATAAATAAATAAATAAAATATAATCATAACTATCCCTACATTCGAAAAAGCATTGAGAAATTTTGAAAAAAGTTTTTCTTCGTCTAAAGAAAACTAATCTTACCTTAAATTTTGATAAATGTCATTTTGTTCGTGATTCTCTAACTTAGCTTGGTTTTGCTGTTGATAAAGATAGTCTTTGCACTAGAGTTAAATCTATTTTAGATTCTTCGATTTCTAAAAATACTATTGAAGTTAGTAGACTCATTGGTTTACTATAATATTATCGTCGTTTATTAAAGATTTCTCTACTATTAGTGCTCTCATTACTCTCCTCTTCATTACAAGGTTAAAGGATAATCTGATAATCTAAAACCGATCAAGCTCTCTCTACTTTAAAGAATCATTTGATTTAGCCAATCCCGATTTTTCTAACCGTTTCTTTATTCAAACTGACACCTTTGATGTTGGTTTAAGTGCTATCTTATTTTAAGATGATTTGAACACCTTATCGCCTATGCTAACCGCATCTTATCTAAAAGTTAAAAGAAATATACAGTCACTCAAAAAGAATGCCTAGGAATATGGTTTGGTGTCAAAAATTCTTGTGGTTATGTTGAAAGTAGAAAATTAACTATTATTACCAATTATGTTTTTCGTCTCTGGTTGATCAAGTTAAAAGATCCAATAAATCGTTTCTTCTAACCCTACCGCAAATGATATTCTCTATAAACATATGCGACCAAATAATCATTTTGGTTCTACAAAACGATGCCTCGAATTACCGAATAATACTATTGGCCAAAGTTGTTACCTTCTGTCAAAGATTATGTATCCAACTGTTTTATCTGTGTTGCTTAAAAAACTCCTAATGTTGATCGTGCTGGACTTATCGGCAAATATAAGAACATAGGTTTTTTTTTTCAAATGAGTGTTAATCAATTTACTGTTCAAAATCATTCAAGTCCAATACCATAGAGCAGAAGGAGCCTACCGCGCAGCTGTGGATTTAGTATTATAAAATGACTACACTCTTGAAGAAATTTCTACAAGCAGATAGGTCAGGGGATTGGACCCTGCTTCTGGAAACAGTACAAAAAGACTTTCTTTTATTTATTCAGTTGGCCATTTTTTATATCTACAAGACATGGAAGAGAAAATGGAACTTGAAGAATTACTAACCTGTACCCAAGAAGCAAACTTCACTGTTTGCAGTTCTAACAAATTTTGGTCGGGACTCTAAAGCGACGTGATTATTAAGTAGGTACTGATAAGGTCAATAAAAACTCAAGGAGGATCAAACCATCGACGTGGTATTTCCAGCAGTGTTCCTTTTCGTTGAGCTGAAGGAGCGGTACTTGAACATTACTGGAATGTATCGTGTGCAACCTTTGAACAACACGTGGACATAAGGCCTAGAGAAGGTATAGACCTAATCGTCATCAACTCGTACTGGTTTACCACGCTTTTACAAAATGTGATACAACCTGTGCTCCTTTCTGGAAAGGCAAAACAAAGTTACTCACAACCTTGAAAGAAAATCCCCACATGGTGTAGCAATAGTTTTCTTTAACCAAAGCACCAATCATAAATCCATTGCATAAGCCAGAGCACGGTGTTTTGTGGCACTATACGGCGGAGATGCGCATGGTCCAATATCAGCTGTTTGTGAAAACTGCAAGAAGTTCCAAAGTAGAACTTGCTCGCTTGCCCCCAACCGAAAAGTCAACCAAATTTCACTCCTACCGTACCTACCATCTAGTTTAGATGTAGTTGGGGGAAAACAAAGACCCCACTAAATTGGATTGGGTATTATCTGATCTAGCCCCACAAATACTAATAAAAATGTTGTCGTGTAGATGTAAGGAAGGTTGTGCTCCTGCGTCAAAACAAGGCTCAAATGCTCAGCCCTCTGTAAATTCTGCAAGCGGAAAATATGCCTCATCAATCAACCTCGATGACGAGTCGAAAGACGAGGGCATCTCTAAGCATCTTGTACCTCACCAACTAGACAAGGAAGAGCCCATCTAACTGTTAGATATGGTGTTGGATGCACCAGCTCCTTCAAAAGACTAAAATGGTAAATAGTAAGAATTGATGTACTATAGTATTACCATATTATGCATCAATCAGACATTCGATTTGGCACGTTTTCTTTCAGATTTCTCTACGGATTTACGATGCAGTTTGAAGACAATAATACCTAATAATACAAACAATATTTTTAAATAATGTAATAAAGTTCATTTTTTACTCTTTTACATGTTCAACCCATGTTCTTAATTAACAATCTACAAACCCTATAGAACACATCTATCACTAAAACCAGATTTTACTGTTTTTGGTATATTCTTATTTTTTTGATAACTATTACCCCTACTGGGTTTTATTTGGGTCTAAATAAAAGCTGATAAAATTTATATAAAGTCATATCTCTTTACATAGAGTTCTGGACCCGTCATTTGCGAATATGCATTGTGTCCAAGATAAGAATGGACTGCATAGGAATATTGAAAACAGTAAAAGATAAGAAGTTGCTCAAATTGCAAAAAAGGTGACCAATTTAAACTATTTCTTACAAAATTTAGTTCTAAACAATTATGTATCATACATTGTTGAATTTGTAATAAAAACTTGAAAGCACCAGCTCTAAGAGCGTCAATGAAAAAATGTTTTTAGATTTTAAATATTTTTAAAAATAAACGCAAAAAATACGAAAAATAAAAATTTAAAAAATTTATTTCTTTGTAAAATCTTGAAAACGAAAAATATTATTAAACTTTTTCAAACACCATGTAAATTGCCCAACTTTTTTTGCAATTTGAGTAACCTTGTATTTTCTTAGTCTTATTTTGAACACAGTGTATACTTCGGAACACAAGCGGAGAACTTAATTAACAGTTTTAGTTAAATTGACTTATTTTTGAAAGGTGGCTAACTCGGTTACTGTTAGAGATACTGATCTCAACTTAAGCTTAAATTGTGACAAATTTAATGTAGTTTAACAATGATAAGCATAGTTATGTCACTAGGATGCTTTGCTTAAGAGCTAGGGCCCAAAAGTGAAACAAAAATCGTAGTTTTTGGACCAAAGGTTTTAAAAACTCCAAAATTGAGTATAAACTACTAAGACCCTACCTAAGAAAATAAAAATAAAATCTTACTTTTTTTGCAAGGTTTCTCTATTTTTGTGTCTAATTCTACTGGGTTATACAAGGTTTTGTGGATTACCGTTAAAATCAACTGGTTTTAAAATTCGACTTTGGAAATCGATTAAAAATTTTTAAAACTTCGCGATTAATCACATAATCATTATTTACCAGTAGCCGTAAGGCAGTTAGTTTAACTTTAAAGTAACTTTTAGTTAGTTTACATATAATTAATATGTTTATTACGCTTTATGAAAATTAGAAAAACTGTAGTACCTAAAAAACTTCATTAACGATTAGTCGCAAATGCTGACTCAAATATTTCAGTTAAGTAATTAATAATGAAAAAACGCGCTAACAGAATTTGCTACGTTTTACATCTAAAGTAAGAAAATGCTTAATGACGTTACATTTATCTTCACTTTTCATTTTTAAAATGCTTTCAAATTATTAGTTTTACTTGTATTGCAACATAATAAAGTGCTTTTGACAGATAAAAGCGAACAACAATTGTCGAATGGGTTACGATTTTTTTCAAGAGTTCTTTTTTTTTGCAAGTAATGTGTCAATCTGCAATTTTTGTTGGACTGAGGTTTAAATTTCTGATATTTATAGTGTACTTGCAACTTAAAGAATGGGTGCAACAATCAAAGGAAAACTTAAAATTTTTAGTGGAACAACACTGCAAGCTTAACCATGTCAAGTTTACTTATACTTATGCATTTTAATGGGTTATTACACTATAAGGGTTCTATCAAATTTAATTTCCAATCGTCAGAAAACGGAAATTACTGGAATATATATATCACAATGTTGGATCTTGAAGATATTTGAATATTTCAAATTAGATTTGACATGAAAACTAATGATCTCAAAGAATTTATTTAAACAATTCTAGGGATATAACAATAATATTTAATGGGACACCTGTTGCTGTTTCAATTTTCAATCGCGTCTAAAGCATATATGATATAATAAAGATGATGTTGTTTATTGATTTTTAGATTTAATAATTTCAATTTTCCAAGCAATTCCAAACGCATTTGAAGTTTAGTATTACAAATTAGAACACAAAGCTAAAGATATGGATATTCTATATTGTAAAAGTTTAGGGCAAATACTAAACCCCGGTTTGAACCAGAGAAAGAACTAGAGTTTGTCGTTTCGTGTTTAGATGCGTTTATTATTGGCACTTACAGCAATCGAAATGTACTATTTACATAAATGCATGGAAGTTGCGTAAATCGTGAAACATAGTAAGTTCGCATACTATGTGTTGCCTGCGTGAGACTTGACGTCGTGGTATTACATGTCAAGCCGGAGATAGCTGGTAGGGTTGGTTGTTAGCAAGGCGCTCGTGCTGACCGCTGTTCGGCGTCGCGAACCGGTCAACGCTAGTTAAGTGTCAAATCGAATTGTACTTAAAGTACACTAAACTAAACTTAGCTGTGACTGTGTTTGTTTGCTAAGCAAGGTCGTAGAGAAATGCTTACCAACTGTCAGCATTCCGTTAATCGTAATTGTTTCTTTGAATTCCGCATTCCAATCGTTGTAATATGCGGATGTAGAAATAATCATGTCGATTGCGATGGGGTTGAAACGGCAATCCCATAGTCCTAACCATAGTTTTTATCAAGGATAGTGTTTATTCCGTATTTGTTAGCACAAAATTTTGCAATATCGCGTTAAAAAGTGAAGGAAAACACCAGCATTAGTTTTTACATATCGTATTTTAAGCACAATACAATATGTCTACAACAAAAATTTAATAAAAGTTTCTAGAAAACTTTTATTTTAAATAAGATAAAACTTTAAAACCAGGTTTAATTGTAAAATAATCTTTCAAAAGGAATAATCGGGCTTATCTCCATTTTAATCTAAAAAAAAACAAACTTTTTAGTATTATTATTAGTTACATTCATATAATAATAATCATTATTATTGTTCATTGTTTTTGACTACAATTATAAGACAAGTAATAATTAACTAATTAAATCTGAAACTATAATTTAGTAATTTATGAAATTGCGAGCATTTATAATCAATACGTTTTTATTGTTTCTACAAATATTTTAAATATTATATTGCTAGTTATTTTATATCCAGAAATACTGTGTTGCAAAAGTCAGATATTTTAAAAACGAGTTCTATTTAGCAACTAAAAAAACGAGTGTCTAGAGATATTTTTAAAACGAATCGCATACTATACTTTTTCTACGACTAACACAAAAATACTAACATTTGAAAATTACTTTTTCTACTACAGTATTGTAATCTATATACCTATTAGAGTTTTACAATCTGTACTCTAATAGAATACAAATTTTCATTACGATATACAGAGTGGAACAAAAGTCTGAAAACGCTCAATTATCTCACAAATGGGTAGTACGAATTGTACAACATTTTGGAGGAGTATATTTAGGGATACGAAGATTCCAGATTTGACATCTGCAATGTTGCCAGATTTACCGTTTTTCTGATATTATTATTAACTTTGGTTTTTAAATAGATCACCCCGTATATTGTATCATTATTGGAATGTCTCCTTCAATACGAGTTCAACCATAATGTAACACTCAATATTTGATAAAGTCAGCAAGGTCTTAAATTAAATAAAACTGTCCGTGCAAAATAGAATTCAAGTAATTAAATCTGGCAACATTGCAGATATCAAATCTGGAATCTTCGTATCCCAAAATATACTTATCCAAAATGTTGTATATGTTGTACAATTCGTACTACCCATTTGTGAGATAATTGAGCGTTTCCAGACTTTTGTTCCATTCTGTAGATTTAGAACCAATAGAATTACGACATTACGTAATTATCGAATGTTCCATGGGTAGAATACAAATAACAATACAAAACAACTATAGATTAAGAGTGACAATTTAACATTTTGACAATTAAAACCCGGTGTAGTAACTTAAATTGCAATTGCTGATGCTTTGTGGGATGAAGCAGAATATTCAAAGGATGATAGATGCTAGTAATGCGTTTTTGGGCTACCGTTACTATGTAGATTGCATTAAATATAAGGAATTTTAAGGAATTTAAATTGGGCTATTTTTTACGATACGTGGGTTGATGGTTTTCAATTCATATTTATAACTCATCGTTGAAACCCGATTTTTTTAGATCTTTCGTGTACAGAATTTTTGAATATTAATATTTAGTTAACTTCCTAGGTTCCAAATACCCTGCTTTTCATACACGGCTCAGGTCTGACATCCGACACAAGTTTATTTATTTATGTAGGTCTAGGCAAAGGAAGGCATAAGTGTGTACACCTACTTAAATAAAGTATGTTTTGATTTCAATTAGGATTAGGATAGAAGATAAAGGTCCAACAGTCGAAGCAAAAGGAGCTGATAAAGAAGGAGGAAGATTTCATATGGTATCTATCACTTAGAGAACTGCTACTTTGAGGTTAGTTTATTCACAGACGCAAATGCACAGAAGAGCAGCACTACCTCTTAACTGCTATAAAGAAAGCCGATAAAATGAATGTGTCAACGTCCGAATCAAATATCTACACTGATTCCCAAACCAATTGCTGACCTTGATCATATCCTTAGAATCATATTGATTATTAATATATGACGTGTTCATCATTGTTTAAATACTTCAAGACATAATTAAAATTATCATTGCAAAGAAAAAAAAAGACGAAACGTACAGCCACCTTATTGTTTTAAATATTTTAGTACTATTCCTTAAATCACATTTTAAAAGTAGGTCGTGTCTTCACAATGTGTCTAGCCATTTCTTTGTTTGTGTTAAACCCAATATCATCCGACCAAATCAGCAATGCCCCGTCAATTGCCTTTACTAGATAATTACAGATGCGTGTATAGGGTTATTCACTATAAATTACCCACTCATTATTATCGTTATTGTTGCTTGTAGAAAAAAAAGTTGTGCATGGAAGTTGTATTTAGTTACTCGCCGCTTACAGGGCAAAACAAAAATATGACGTATTTTTTTAATGTAACACCCTGTATGTTATTACATGTTTGAAGAGATTTTTTTTCTGATTTCAAAACATATCATATGTTGTCTTTATCTTGAGCCGTTGTTGAGTTATTAATCGTAGAATAACACAGTTACTTAACTACAGATTTGTTAACATTGTCAAAGTAAGCCATGTAAATGACAAATGTTGTGTTTGATAATTGACATTTCATTAATTCAATCCCCAAAATGATTTCCAATAAATCAGAACTTCGTTATATTCAAAATAATATACTGTGAGTATATATATATATACTGTATATGACCAACATTTTTTCTGAAACAAAAAAAAATAAATTATACAAAAAATAATCAAATGTAAACATTTACGTCGGAATCTGCTTCGTAAGTATTAATTCGAATTTGAGTCAATAGTCCACTACAATCGTCCTTATTTGTCAATGCAAGCGATCTTAAAGATTAAAAATGCCAGCCAAGTTGCACTCAGTGAATTGAAACTTAAATTGAAAGTAAAGTCTCGTATGCTTGTAAACAGTATAAAAATAATAAATTAAAGCAACAATTAATATAACTACAACAAATTAACTTTTGATTAAATATGGTACTGGATCTTCTAATTCTTGCTCGAAATCTGCATCAGATTCAGAATTTTCTACGAACGCTGACCTTGAACTCGTAATGTCCAGTAGTCCCTTCCCAAAAACCTTGACTGCATGTCAGGACACATGTGCTTACCGTATCCCAAATACCACAAGTAACTTGCCACGTGAGAGCAACATCCTGATGTTCTGGCTCTACTCTTAAGTGTACAGTAATACTCGCTTAGTTGATTGCGAGTGTACTGGATGAAAACCTAGTAACTAGTTGTTTTGCTGAATCGGGATTCCAGTTTTATCTGCAGCAATTTGGGGTTTCGAGTTTTGTGCAAATACACTTCGTAGTCCATTCTTTGAGCGAGATGCTCCTCAGTATAATTTCGTGCATTTTTTAACTGGTAAGTACCTAGTGTAACATTCTAAAGTTCTTCCGTTAACAAACGTGAAAAGTGTTCAAAGGTTCTGTTACAGATTGTTTTCCAACACTTTTGCTCAATGTTCAACTTGCCGTTCAAGGCGATTTTTGCCAATCTATTTCCTTTTGGATGCTATTTCATAATCTCCTGCAAAAGGACTGTGTGTTTGAGAGAGAATAGCGGCATTCAAAAACAGTTTAGAATGGCACAAGCTATTCGAAGCAGTCTTAACAGTTTTTGGCCGTTTTCACAGTAGTTTTTCGCTTGTATCACATGATCAAAGAAACGGAAGACATTATTTATAAATGCATTGATGGCCTCCACTCGTCACCTGGTAAGAGTTACCTTGCATGACTCTTTAGCTTTCGCCGCTGTGAACTGCTTTGGTCCTTTCCAAAGCAGGATCGGCATTTTTACTTTGAGACCCAAGGTTCGAACATCGCGGAATCTCCGATCACCTATGAGAGAACAATCGATTTTCATCTGTTTTACTTGTCACAATATTTTATAGAGTACTGTATCATGCTTACCAACGAAAATGTTACCAATTTTTATCGGATCCTTGATACCTCCTTTTTCTTTCTGCAGCATGTGTTTTAATATGGCGGCGTCATTATGTTTGCCGTCAGCAAAATACAGTCCAGCAGTTTCGATGATGTATCCGGACGGTGCGATTATTATCATCGGCTTGACTAAGTTTCGACCCTTTTGGCAACTAAAGCTCTTACGCTGGAAAGCATGGTTTCCAGATTTCTAAACATACAAGTAGGTGTAATAATTGTATGTGAATTTTACTAATTCCGCACAAGTTGAATACCAACCGTCTAGAAACAGTGTAATGTTATGCGTTGGAACGTTGTACAGCTTCCAAACAAATTGTGAGTCGTGCTTCTCGAGTAGTTCATTTCTGGTCAAACTGCGGAATCCAAGAAGCTTTAGAACAAACGACTTTTCTAATACGGCAGCTACCCTCCAGATCGTCTTACTGACGCTTCTCTGCTCAACACCAAAAAGAAAGCTTAGAAGTTTTTGTGACAGACTAATCCGAAGTTTCATCAAAAGCTTACCAAGAGCATTCTTGACTGATCGGTTTGTAGTATCTCTCATGGATAGTTGTAAGGACGTGAGTAATTGGTTGAAGATGGCGCCTGGTAAAGTAAAAAATTAAAAAATAAACTTCGCGAACTGACAACAATTTGACAATGAAAATCGTAGGTTTTACATTTGTTGGCAGTTCAGAACCAACTAGTGCAAAAAATATAAATTTAACTTTAATAACAAAAAATCAAAAAATTTTCAAATCCATTTTTCTAGAAAACGGTGTATCCTAATGATTTAAAGTAAGAGTACCTTTTAGTACTAGAATACCTAAAATCTAGTGTCACAAATGCTTAAAAGTTAAAGACAAAAAAGTTATGCGTTAAAATAACCGTTGCTCTACCCAAAACGGACGCCTATGACCGGTACTAGAAATTCGCAATTGATGGAATCGATTCATCTCCGAAGGCTTAACAAGCATACCAGTTTTTGCTTTTCTAAGTAGAAGCTTTCTGGAGGTATTTAAAAAAAACTATTTACAAGGCGCTATCTTCAAAGAGCTCTAGCTCCCTTAGGAAGCATTTTCAGACTAGGTGACTTGGGTTAAATTGTCTTAAAATTATCTGAGGAATCTCCGGTCTTCGTTTGTCAGGAAAGTTTCTGGATACCCTGTATATATAGTATCTGAATTTTTTTTATTCGGTTCCGGATAAGGCGTGATAGTGTCAGATGTTTGGCATTTTTCTCATGTACACAAAACCAACATTTAAAATGGCCGCAACTGATGGACCACATGTCGTCATAGTAAATGCGGTTGCTAGAGTTAACAATCTTTCTGGTTCTCGGTAGTAGGAAAATGGTCGTTTTTTTAGACTTTACAATTGTATTTCACCTGCATTTTATCGTGCATCTGATATGATGATGCTGAAGAACCATAATGGTGCAAAATGTCAGTAGATTTCTATATCAAAAAAGTATTTATATTAATGTACTCCTGGTGAGCGTATGTCAAAATGGATTAGTTTATCTGATTTTCACCTGAGCATTTCATTTCCAACTCGTTCATCTGCGGACTTCTTATAATTCTACTTGAATTTCAAATTAAAGCAACATTTTCTTGTCCGCAAGCACACTTTGTCTCCCAGCAGACCTAACTGTGCTCTTTATTTTGCATCTCAACCCGGTATTTCTGGCAAGAGTTTGCAAGGGATCTGGAAGAGTCATGTACACTTTCTCCTGTTGATGTATTATATGCTAGATTATTATTGTGATCGAATATACACCCACAACTTATCCAATTTACAGAAATTTAACTTTTACAGAACTTACATAACCTGCAGTAATGGTAGATTTCAACCCATTTTCTCTCACGGCGGTGTGACAATCGGTTTGATTTTGAACAGCCTGGTTGCGGTTCCGCCTGAGATTACAAAACGAAAACAGTAACACGTGAATAATTAATTAATAACTTGGAAAACACTATTTTTAATTAACCTAGCAATTAAAATATTTAAGTTAGAGAAGTTTATCAAGTCGCTGCAAGTATATGACACTATGCACTACCTTTGATTTAAGTTTGAATTCAATCAGTGCAACTTGAGTAGTTTCAATTTTTAAGTAACTTAAATCGAGTAAACAATATTTAATATAACTCACACTTACTTTGCCCATTAAACTAGCCAACTTCATTTTTCCACGTATGGGTAAAATTGCTTGATTTTTGCCGTGCTTTTGGATTACCTTTACTCCACTGTGAACTTCGTTCCCCAACGGCTTGATGGTTTGCTCAATTTTTCGTTGCTCTTAGACTACCCATAATCCATTATCTCCAATGTCATCATCAGCTGCCTCATAATTTTCCAACACATTATCTGCAATCTCCTCTTCAACTCGCATCAAATGATGAACATCTTCTTTCTCCATTGAGTTGAAGCGCTGGAACAAGGTCACACTCAGTATTAGCACTAACACTATGTACATCCGTATTGTCGTTGAAAACATTTGGCCACTTTGTTTCTACTTCCATATAACATTTATTACAGAGAAGACTATCAAATAAAATAATAATCCATTTTGACCTTTTCTTCTTCTTACTTTTTTCCAAACGCAGTTTGTGGTTCTTTGATTAACGTTGATGTTTCTGATACAGTTCTGACATTTTGATCTGGGTGGAGTAGCCATCTAAAATATAAAAATTATGTAATTCAATTAACTACATAACATCCTTCAATCCTTATATAAGATGTATCAATATTCTTTTATAATTATTACACTTACCTTGTCTTCCGACCCACTAACACTGAAGCTTCCAACAACGATTACAATAATATTGACAATAGAAATGTCAACGATGTCAATAATCGTGTACAATTGTTTCCCATGACCATAGTGTCCGTACAATCTAGTAATCAAGAAAAATTAAGGTTCCACTGTTACGATATTTTGTATAAAACACACTAGTTGTTATAGAATGACACGTTATAACATGGTCGTTAAACAATATACTATAACAATTAATTTTATAAACAATGTAATTTTGACACTAAATTAAATATCTCTTTATTAAAATTATGGTTGTGGGAAAAATAGTGTATACGACTCGCACGGAAAGTGTCTCTCTGTGCTTGCGAATGTCGGCACTACGCTATCGCTTTGCGTCAAAATTACCCTCACACGATATCATTCACTTTTTTATAGTATATTGCTTGTTATAAAAAAAGTGTCACTATGTAAGCTACGTATGTGATCAAATGCGGTGTGGAAAATTAATCGCATACTTAAGAATTTTACTTGCGTAACTGAATAACTACGAAATTACTTAAACGTTTTATATATTTAAAAAAAAAAGATTTTTTAAGATTTGTAAATCAATAATGCACATATACAGGTTATTGTTTCAAAATTACGTCCCACCATTCTCACAGATTTTGGTGGAGATATGTTTCAATTTGCCAACGTTTCGCCCAACCTACGCGGGCTTTTTCACGGTTTCTTAAAATTAGGGCGTTGTGATCTGTAAGCATAAGAATGGTGGGTGGCAGCCGTCCAGTCACTATGTGAAAAGCCATATAAATACCTCAAAGAAAATTTCTTTTACAATAATCAAAAATAGTAGTGCTATTGCCAGTACCAGTGGAATTATTTTGTTGTGGCGCGAAGAGTTTTGATTAAAAGTAATGGCGGATAGAGTTATGTTAAAAATCTGAAATTACGAAGCTATAGGTTTTCGATGACGCCGAGTTCAAATATAATATTGTCCTTAATGTGGCACTTTCGGTTATACCGGAAGTAGACGTCAACTTTGTTATTTTAAATGGAACCTAGTATTTTTTATTTTATTTTCGGATTCTACATGAAATTTTAGATTAAATTTGTGAACAATGTCCTATACCAAAAATGAAGTATTTTCGAGATATTTCGATTTTTTTAAATTTTGAAAAATCCTAGTCTACATTGAATACCGATATCTCCATTAATAACGAAGCTAGTGACGTGAAATTGTAACTAATAAACAACAAGCGCTTGCCCGTTAACTCCATGTGTCCAACTCATTGATATTTCATACAGAGTGTTTAAAACTTAGCTGCCACCGTGGCCAATTTAAATCATTTATAAGTTGCTTACTTTAAATAGAACACCCTGTATTTTATTACATTTTTCGCTGTATTTTTTTAAGCCAATTCGTTTGGTATCAGTATTCCCTATACCTAAATCCAACCAGTTTTGAGATATTTCATTATCTTTGTTAAAACATAACAACACTTAATTATTTCAACATTAGTAAAGGGTAGGCCATGATTTCCATAATTTAAGGTGATATTTTTTCATAAGTTATTAATTCTGAAAAGTAACCAATAGCCTGAAAGGATTATTAATTATGGATATCATTAAAAACGTTGACTAGGTATTTTGTATTAATTTAATTAGATAACTTACAAACAAAAATAACTAAATGTAATATTAAACAAATGAAGTTTTATAATAAGTGTTCAAAATTAGCTCCATCTACTTCTAAACATTTATGAATCCTCTTCATTAAGCTACGTCTTGTAATTCTGGAAATATGGTCGGGTGTTAGAGAATTAAAAGCAAGTAAGACTCTTTGCATCATATCTTCCTTTGTCGTAACAGGTTTGGAAAATACCTGGTTTTTAATGTAACCCCAAATACCAAAATCTAGAGGAGCCAAATCAGGAGAGCGAGCTGGCCAACGAAACGGACCTTGATTGGCAATCCATCTATCATCAAACATGTCGTAAAGATGGTCAGCAACACGCCCAAAGTTATGAGGAGGTGCTCCATCTTGCTGATACCAAGCTGAAGTCGCTTCTCCATTTCTTAAAGTATGTAACGGGGGTCGTATGACTTCTTCTAAAATGTCGCAATATCTTTCACCGTTTAAATTTTTATCATAAAATTTTATTGCTAAAATTTTATCGTCTTTTATTGCACAAAAAACATTAAAACTCCAAATATCTTGGAAAGAACGTTCTTTAATAACATGTGGATTTTCATTAGACCAAAAATGGGAATTATGTCGATTAAATAATCCATTTTTGCTAAACTTTGCTTCATCACACCATATAACTTTTTTTATGAAGTTTTCATCCTCTTGGGTCTTCATTGAAAACCATTCACAGAATTGCACCCTTCGAGGAGGATCATCTAATTTTAAGTGCTGCACCAAATGATACCAAAATGGTTTCCATTTGTGTTTTTTAAAATGCGATGAATTGTTCTCGTCGACAAAGTAAGATCTCTTTCACAATATCTAATAGAGGCATTTGGAGAGACCGTAAAATAACCCAAAACATTAATTTCATTTATGTCATTGTCCACTAGTGGTTTATTTTTATTAATTTGTGTCTTAAATTGACCAAACTGACGGCAGTTTTAAGCAATCTTCTTACAATATCACCAGTTGCATTTGGTCGATTTGGATATCTTTCTGCAAAACACGACAAGTCCTTTCAACAATTCTATTACACTCGCCGTAAATAATAATAAGATTTAGGAAATCATCATTAGTAAACCCTACATTTGCCATTATTTACTATGAAATACAAACTGGTAAAGAAAACTGTCAAAACAACATAAACATTAACGTTCTAACTATCAAATCTTTGACAGCCATGGCCTACCCTTTACTAATGTTGAAATAATCAAGTGTTGTTATGTTTTAACAAAGATAATGAAATATCTCAAAACTGGTTGGATTTAGGTATAGGGAATACTAATACCAAACGAATTGGCTTAAAAAATACAGCGAAAAATGTAATAAAATACAGGGTGTTCTATTTAAAGTAAGCAGCTTATAAATGATTTAAATTGGCCACGGTGGCAGCTAAGTTTTAAACACTCTGTATGAAATATCAATGAGTTGGACACATGGAGTTAACGGGCAAGCGCTTGTTGTTTATTAGTTACAATTTCACGTCACTAGCTTTGTAATTAATGGAGATATCGGTATTCAATGTAGACTAGGATTTTTTCAAAATTTTTAAAAAAATCCAAATATCTCGAAAATACTTCATTTTTGGTATAGAACATTGTTCACAAATTTAATCTAAAATTTTATGTAAAATCCGAAAATAAAATAAAAAATACTAGGTTCCATTCAAAATAACAAAGTTGACGTCTACTTCCGGTATAACCGGAAGTGCCACATTAAGGACAATATTATATTTGAACTCGGCGTCATCGAAAACCTATAGCTTCGTAATTTCAGATTTTAACATAACTCTATCCGCCATTACTTTTAATCAAAACTCTTCGCGCCACACCCTGTATAATTAGTACCTCTATAGTGTACGATCAAGATAATACAAATGTTACTGCCGTCACTTACTTAATTGATAGAACAAAATCTTTGGGTGGGTCGTCAAATCTATCAAAAGTATTTTGAAGTAAATGAACAAAAGGTAATTTCTTTGTTTGATGACCGACATCTATTAAAAGATGTACGTAACCATTTTTTAACAAAATTTATAAAAACCAGAATGGGGAAAATGTATTGAAAAATGGGAGCACATTGTTAATGCTTATAAAATTGATTTACCATTTCGGACGGTTTAGAATAATAAAGAAATTAACTGACTTCCACAGATTATATCCTTGAAATTAAAAAAATGTTATGCTGCCCACAGGTATTCAGGGGGAATGTTGGGAGGAGTTGAAGTGGAGTAAAGTAGGGATAAGAAAATTTTTTTTTTTTTTTGGGAAAAAAGAAAAAAAGGATTAGAATTATTTTAGGAAAGAAAATTATAAAAAAAAAAAAAGGGAATGGGGGGAATTTAAAAAGGAAGGAGAGGAGGAAAAGATAAGAAATGTATTGGAATTTATGTAAAAAAAAAAAAAAAAAAGTTTGGGGGAAAATTTTGTTTTTTAATTTTATTAAGAAAAATAAAGAATGAAAAAAGATAAATTAGGGGAAAGAGAGAAGAGGGAGGGGGGGGGGGAAAAAAAGAAAAAAGGGGGATTTTTAAAAAGGGAAAGGGAAAAAGAATGAAATGAAGGGGTCTACTATCACTAGTTGTGATTATGTTCTTCGTCGTTTAACCTAAATTTTATTCACTTAATTGACAACTTGAAGAGACAATCATGTATCAAAACCGTGTATAACTTATATGCAAATACCAATACCAATGTCAATACTAAAAATTATATTTTTTTATTTATATGACCAGATTTGACTCGATGAAGTCATCGTCAGCATTTGGTGTGAAAACGTTTCAAATTAAATTGACAATGACATTAAATTTAAAATAATGACTTAATAATAGTACTATCTGAATCAGGAAAGATGAGCCCTACGTCATCAAGCAAATGAGTATGATTTAATATTAAAAACTAAAGTCAAAATCAGAAACTATAACTATTCTATTGTATAAACGTGACAGTCATAGTCATACAATTATAAAATTTACATACTGTCACTTCTAGGTTAGAAATTTGTTAATTTACTAAAAGCGATTTAAGAGATAAAATATGGAAACAAAACTATTTATTTATTATTATTGAGTTTACTTTAAAAATATTAACAAAAACCATTCACATTGCAGTCAAATTATCGCACCTACGGTAATTTTCATCTGAAGATGTTACGTAGTACAACTGACTTCAATGTAAATTTAAAATAAATATTTACGAATATCTTTAACTAATGACAAAACACAAGATAATCCAGAAAGCAATTAATACAAGTAAAATGACAGGTTATGATCGTTGTAATTGTCGAATACAGGGTCGGTAAAACAGATATTATTCATTACAAATACAACTGAAGTCATAATTCGTAAAAAAAAATAAAGAGAGGGAATTATTTTTATCTCTTTCTCACGATCTCATAATCATTCATCTTTGTTTTGATTGTAAAACAGAACATACTCGATATTGAACGTGTGTATTTAATAGTTTCGAACAGTGATGACGTAGGGCTCATCTTTCGTGATTCAAATAATATATGTTTTATTGAGCTGTGTAACATAATAATAATTTTATAGAAAAGAAAGAAAAAAATAACACTTGTTTATCATTAAAAGTAAGAACACCTTAAAAATAGTTGTATCAACTTACATCAACTTCAATCGGATGTAACCACAAATTGGCAGCAGAAGCAGCTATCTGATGTTAAAGGTTGCACCCTTGATTAATACAAAACATAGAAAAAGAAAACTGGCAAAAAGGACACCCAATACGATCAGTACAAGCACTAAATTTCAGAACACACTATTAATTAAAAATAAAGACTAACACAAAACAAAATGTACTCAGGTTTATCACTGCAATTGATGGCTAAGAATTGATATTTTTAGTTGTTTTTTGAAAACTGCAACAGAACAAAGCTTTAAGTTATCAGGCTTTAAGTTATTATAAGACATGCAAATGTCATAAGAGAAAAATTTTCTAAAATTTTCAAGATGGAACCTCAGTAAATTAGGTATATCTTTTCTTCTTATGTTTACATTGTGCAAGTCGCACATTAGGGTATTTGACCAAAAAAGTTGCCCAAAATACCTAAAACTCGATTGTCATATTTATGTATTATCTCTTTACTACTCGGTACATGCCTAACAGGTTAATTAAATCCATGGCTACCAAGTGGTTTATTGATCACAATCATGCGTAGTGGAGGCCTAAACTTTGATAAAAATTTCAGTCTTGATTAACAGCTGTCAGTTTTGTGAGAGGTGTTTACAAATATATCTTTATTTTAAAGTTTTAAGAAGTTTTTCAAGATGTTGGGTTGTGGGGGGGGGGGGGGGGGGGGGGGGGGGGGGGGGGGGGGGGGGGGGGGGGGGGTAATAATAAAGTGAAGTATTGTGTATGAACTATGTAAAAACAATTTTTTGATACCTTAACTAAAAGTGCCCGTTTTTTATGCCTGAACTTGGATGTTTCTGGTCCAATCTTTTTTTAGATTTAATTTTGTTAGACTAAAAGTTATAGATTTTCGGACATTTTTGGGTTCGGGTAAACAATATTGAACAGTCTATACTGTGTACTAGTAGCTTCAAAAAGAAAAAGTTGCGAAAATGTGCGATCTTCCAAGATATAAAGAAAAAACCAACGCCTTTACATAATATTTTCATATTCTAGATCTCAATGACTCTCAGGCACAGGATGTTTATTACCTATAGTTTTGAAATTATTTATTTTCATAATGGCCTCTAATGGAAGGAAGCTGACGAATTTGTACTTGAACAAACAAGTAATAGACTGTACTGAAAGTAATTTAGATTTAAAAGTACAGTTCCTTATCAACCATTTAATTGAAACATTGGGTGCTTGTGATGAAGATGACATCAAGCAGAAACTAAAACTCTTCAAATACCTATTCAAAGCAAGTTGGAATAGTGCTAAAAAAAAATAAAAAGTTTTTCATCACTATGAATAAGAACTGGTTGAATCAATGCATTGAGTTCAAGATTTTACAATCTTCATCCTCAACTCCATCTGGGTCTTGTGTGCATGCGGGTCGACCAAAAATTTTCTTTAGTGAACTAAGCGAAAGCAGTAAACGGAAAGAAAACAAAAGATATCCGTGGAAAAATGTCTACAAAACCTTTGGTGTTCGTTGCTCAAATTAATCTTCGTTTATCTGGAAACTCGGGTGCCTCAAATCTAATAAAGGAAATGACACAATCTCCTATGCAAACCAAAAAAATGTGTAAAACTCTTAGAAAAAATAAAGATCAAACCAAGCAGCCTCCTAACAACACCCGAGCACTCTCAAGGCATCAGTATAATACTATTAGAGGTGTCAACAAAGATAGCTACCCATGCTATTCTCTACTACAACTACCCATGCTATTCTCTACTACAACGTGCAAAAAAAAAATGTTACCCTGCGTCTATAACGGTGACGGCAACTTCAGATAAAGTAAAACTGCAGGATCTTTTAGATCACACTGCATTAAGATTAAGATGTGATCAATAACATTACGCAAGAGGAGAGATATTCTTTGGAGTTGATTAGCAAGTAGGAGTGTGACGACTCTCAACACAAACAGTTCAAACAAACATTGAAAAATGAAGAAGGAAGTGATGCAAACATTTTTTAAAGTTCAATGGTACTTATTCGTCTTGTGAGTACAAGAACACAGAGAGTCATATAGCAAAATCCTTCTCCAGCCTCTCCCAGGATCTGCAGACCAATCAGAATTCAGTTTGTTTATGAGACTAGAGATGTAACAAAAGAAGAAGTTACATACACACAAAATCAAATTGAAAGTTTGAACTTGACCGTTTTACCTGCTCCTGATCTAGGAATGATAAAGCATACCCTGCTGCTTCTTACTATGATCGATTGTAAAGTATGTAATGCCAACACAGTTACAACTTCAACAATGTGCTGTTATTTATGCCAGTTCACTTCTAAAGACTCCAACGATTTAAAATTGGCAAGGACAAAAAAGAGCCTATTCGTGCTAATTTTCGCCTTTCTGTACTACATGTTCGTATACGTTTTTTTGAAACCATGTTACACTTATCCTACAAACTTCCACTAGGAAAGTGGCAAGCGAGATTCTCGGACAAAAAGAAAACGGTTTCAGATAGAAAGAAAATAATTCAAGAAATATTTAAAAAAAAACTTTGATTACTCGTGGATATTCTCAAACAAGGCTTTAGAACAATTAACGATGGCAACACTTCAAGAAGATTCTTCTCCAATCTTGAATTATCATTTCGCATCACAGGGTAAGAATACCTTCTTTGTCAAATTTGAAAACCATTCTCGATGTGATAGCAAGTGGCCTCGCAATTAATATCAAAAAGTTTGCTGATTACTGTCGTGAACCAGCAGATAGGTATGTTAAGTAGTTCAAGTGGTACCCCATGTCACCCACCCTTTACAGAAATAGTAAAACACTCACTTGTTCTCATTGGACAACCATCAGAGGAAGCAGGGAGGCGAAGAACAAATATTTCCAGAAACATAGTGAGACATTTTTCAGAAAATCGTCAAGAGTTTCTTGCAATGAAGATGTGATAAAGAAACTGCTATTGACATCTGATCTCTTCATCTCAAGCAATAGGAAGAAGCAAAGCAAAAAGAAGGCATTCAGTAAAGAAGCACTAAATCTGCTAAACAGTTAATCCAGAAACTCTTCTTCTTTATCAAAATCAGATTTCTCCGACTCAGATTAAATGTAAGAAAGTATATTTTTCATTATAGTTTAAAACGCAAAACGAAAATATGTTAGACACCGGATTTTAAACCCTGGTTTATTGGTTGTATACTTTTTTTGTGAAATAATGATAAATTACATGTATAAATTAGTATACTGAGATAAAAATTAAAAATAGAGTTGAAAAAATAGAAAACGAGTTTTCTGCAACTTTTCAGGCCAAATACCCCAGTGTGCGTCAGTTCTAAACGTAATTCTGTTATAGAGGTATGGTGGAGTTTTGGTTAATAATAAATTATGGTAAAAACATATAGCGTGTACGAAAATTTGCTGTACCATGCTCATCAAACCGTCTCTTTCAAGGAAAGGCAAAATATGTTGGCGACGCCTAATACCATATATAAATCGTAAGCAGCTATTCTAGACTACATAAATTCTGCGTTTATTGGTAGAGCTGATACAATTTCTATAAACAAAGTCACAATGAAAAAAATAAAATTAGAGAATCGCAAAGTATTTTTTTTCTATATTTATTTACATTGGAGCTATTGTTGTATAACATTTTAAAAGTTGAATAAAATGTTCTAACTAGCAAATTAATATGGTGTGTACATTTTTAATCTTTATCAATTATAAGCCCCAAGTTCTTAATACTGTGTGAAATAGGAATCTAAACATTCACTAGTATTAATAAAGAGTTGATATTTTTTAGAAAAGTTGTAAATTTCTTGAAAATTTTTATTCAGTTTTATGGTATCTTTATTGCAGTGCTCAGCTTTAATGGTTCTAAATAATTAAGTATTATCGGCGTATGTGAATATACTACAATGTTGAACAGAAGTGAACATGTGAATGATATAAATGTTGTAAAATATTGGCCCTAGTATCGATCCCTAAGGCACTCCAGAAATGATATTTCACAAACTAAATGAAGCATTGGCAAAACGAACTATTTGTTTTCTGTGTAATAAAGTGTAAGATTGCTATGAGTAATTTATGATTAATAGTATCAAACGCTTTAGAATAGTCAATCATTACTAGCGGAGCTTAGTTTCCAGCATCAACAACTCTAAAGATGTTATCAGTAATCCCTAGAAGTACCACAGTGTAGTCAAATTTGGAGCGAAATCCAGATTGGTAATCACTTAAAAATTTGAAATGATTTAAGTGGTACAGCAACTGTTAATAAAGCAGTTTTTCAAATATTTTTGAGGTAACCGGCAGAATATTGATAGGTCTAAAATCTTTAATTTTTGAAGCACCTGGTTTTTTTGAAATTGGTGTAATTTTAGCAATTTTTTCATGATCACGGAAAAAACCTAGATAAAATAACAAATAACATTCTTTGATGACATTAACCGTAGTGTACTATCAACAACAGCGCTACCTCTGGTTAGGAGAAATACTACAATAACGGTTTGTTTAACACGTTCTATATGAGTTTTTCCGACCGTGACGTCAAGTGACAGTTCGAGTAAATGATGTTTACAAAGAAACAGTGTAAAAACTCTCGAATTAAATTTGTTGTAATTTTAAAGTAGGTAGGTAAATATGGATTACCCTTCTCTAAATTTGGTTTAACAACTAAAAAAAGATGTCGTTAGAGTTAGTAAATATATTTTTTTAAAAAATAAAAAAAAAAAATTTTATTTAAAAATATTTTTTTTTTTATTTTTTTAAAAAAAATTTTTAAATTTTTTTAATTTTTTTTTTTTTTTTTTAATTTTAAAAATTTTTTTTTTTTTTTTTTTTTTTTTTTTTATTTTTTTTTTTAAATTTATTTTTTTTAAAAATAAATTTTAAATTTTTTTTTGTATACTATAAAACATTAAAAACTGCAAATAAAACAACAGAAAAACAAAAATGCAGCAAAAACTTTACTCGGACACGTGTTTCAATAGCTAAGCTATCATCATCAGCGATACCGATAAGTATTTGGTGCAGTTTTTGGTTTTTCTGTTGTTAAATACACGCTGCAGTTATTGTTCCTTTCCTTTGGTGCAAAAAATATCTATCATTTAAAAATGTGGAAGTGAAATTTGATTGTCTATTCGTTAGATAAAGAGAGTAACATTGGCAGAAATGCAAACATTTTTCAACACTTTTTAAAAACTATTTTCAAACTTTTATTTTTATTAACACCCTTAAAATAATTTAAAGTATCTCTTTAACAAAATTGATAACGATAACAAATGTAAAACTTGGTATCACTTAGCTACCTTTAATGCTATAGAATAGATATAACTCTGTCAATATCATAAAATACAACCAATAATTGTTTTTATTAGCTGTTAGTGCAACCAAAGAGTACACTGTAATTTTCACGGTTCATTAAAAATTAATATTCTAATTTAAATTTATAAAATGATAAAAATTACGAGTACATCAATTGGAATTAAAGTATTAGGCAGAATTGATTATGCATTAGTTACAACTTTTATTAAAACGTGGCTTTTTCAATTTATTTTAGTTAAGTATAGATATTTGAAAGTTGAGTTGAGTTTTTGAGTTTAATTATGATGGATTATTGACATATCAATTAACTTGTATTATAGATCGACATCTTTGTATTATAATATTTAAGCTTCTAACGTTGTTAATGTTGAAAGTATATTATTATATACCTTAAAAAATTAAGTAGCAATTTAATTTTTTAAACTGATAAGTAAAGATTATGAACACATTAAGATTTTTGATAAACTATCTGCATCTCATAACTTACGGATTGTATAACATACAGTTTTGGCAATGATATTGACTTGTCAAAATTATTTCTTGAATATTGTGACATCTTGAAAAAGTAGTTCAAATATCAGTTTGAAAAAGATCAAATTCTTAGTACATACTCTGCAATTATTGACATTATGAAATTGTTAATTAAAATAAATTTCTTAAACAACAGATTTTTGCACGAATGAGTAGAATAACTAATTAATAAAATTACTTATTATTTATCAGTACAAAAGGTTTTTTCAAATTTGTTATAGACACAACTAAAAGGGGCCGTTTACATGCTATCTGTAAAACTTTGTTATCCAAAATGTTTGTAATATGTAAAAAAAAATATTAAGGAATGCCAGTTTTATTACACTTGAACATTTGCTTTATTTTTATTTTATTTTATAACCATGTATCATTCAGAAAACAAAAAATGGGACACTTTAGTTCTAGAAGCATTTCCCCATTTTAGCTTCTATTAGTCTTATTACCTATTCATACTTTTTTTATAAACATCTGTCTTAAATTACGTATTTAGCAAATCGAATAAGTGTTTGGTTTTATACAATAACTCATCATTTTAAAGAAACCTAGAAATTGTCTCTTTTCATTAAAATGATTGCATCTAATGTAGTTAATTAAATAGATATTTATTACAACGCATGCTTAAAAGAGTGAGAATCAAATTGAGATTCAATGTAAAAAAATTATTAAAAAATTAAAAAATACGGTAAAAATGTTAAATTCATCGATTATTAAAAATAAAATGTGACGAAAGTGAAGTAGTAACCTCCGGGCAGGATTGAATACTAGAAAACAATTATAACAATAGATTTAGGCTATAAAAATCTATCCATAGCGTCAATGTGGCTAGTTTCAGCTCCCAATTTGTAAATAATTGATCTTTGCAGGTGTGTCGATTTGAGTTTCGCAGTTGTTTATAAATAGAATAGGGTTAGTTTCCATAAAAATTTAATTAAACTAAAATAATAAAAAACTAAAAAACTCAAAAAAAAAAACAAACCAAAAAAAAAAAAAAAAAAAAAAAAAAGTAGATTAAGAAAGTGTGTCAAAGTCATTGAGTTTGAGGGGTAAAAAGATAGAAACGGAAGCTAAGAGGCCAAAATAAGGGTGGTAAAGCGTCGAAAGAAGTAAAAGCCGTGGAAAATAAGCCAAGTTAATTGGAAAAATTAGAAAAGTGTAAGAAAATTTAGGAAATTTGAGCCGTTTTTGAGTTATTTGTCGTAGAATATTTATAATACTTAATACGGAATTGTTGATATTGTCGAAGTAAGCCATGTAAATAACAAATGTTGTGTTTGATAATTGACATTTTATTAATTGAATCACCAAAATTGTATATAGTGAAACAGTTGGCTGGAAATCCAAGCTTACTCTTAATGTCCTACTGGTAGTTTCATATGTAACTGTGATATTCTACGATTAATAACTCAATAATGTCTCAATATAGAGACAACATATTATACTTTTTTGAAATCAGAAAAAAAGATATAATAATATACAAATTGTTACATTAAAAAAATAAATTATATTTATGTTGCGACCTTTAAACGGCGAGTAACTGAACTATTGATGGCATTTTAAGAAAATTCAGTTAGAACCCTACAACTTTCATGTATAACTTTTTTCTACGAGCAATAATAACGATAATAAAAGGTAGGTAATTTATAATGAATAATCCTGTACATATTTTAAAGTACATTTGTGTTTTGGGAAAAACATTTTAGTCAGAAAAGATATTGCTTTGATATGCCTTTATGTTGCTACTTGAAAATTATACTAAGTGACATAGAAAGAAGAACACTCAGTAATAATGAATATTTTGTAAATTTTTTTTTTTTTAATATATTTGTTTATAAAAGATAAAAGAAAAAACGATCAGTTTTTCAGCCATATTGCCCTAGCGGTTGTTTTGTTAACCTCATTCAAAAACACTTACGATTAAGTAGCCCTAAAACAATGAATTAAGCATTTGTAAGTACAGTTGTCATTTAAGCAATTTAAATTGCATTTCAAAGAGCTTTTTAATTCAATCACAATGCCTCCAGTGCGAAGACGCCATAATTTTCGGCAATTAAGCGAGTTTGATAGGGGTAGAATTGTGGGATTGCGTGAGGCTGGTTTGTTCTATGAGAGATATAGCCGCTAGAACGCAACGGAGTTTAAACACTGTGGCAGTCTGTGTTCGGGCATGGAACCAAGAGGGCCGTACACGAAGAGCGAGAGGTACAGGACGTCGTCGAAGAACCACAGAACGCAAAGATCGCCGTCTTAGACTATTGGCTTTACGGGACCGCTTCTCTTCTACACGGGCGATTGCGGACCAGTGGTTTGAAGAACATGGAAGACCGATTGGAATGCGAACCGTTTATAGACGGATAAGAACCTTTGGGCTCTTTTCATACCGTCCCCTTTTTGTGCTATCACTGACTCCAGAGCATCGACGTTATCGTCTAGCGTGGTGTAGAGAACGGGCAAATTGGGACCAAAAATGGAATTCAATTGTCTTTAGTGATAAACAAGATTCTGTTTGGGTATGCATGACGGTCGTGCAAGGGTGAGAAGACGGCGCGGTGAAAGACAAGATCCCCAATTTTCTGTGAATCGGCATGTGCACCACACAGTTGGAGTTATGTTATGGGGAGCTATTGCTATTGGAAGTAGGTCACCTTTGGTCTTCATTAGAGGTAACATGACCGCTGCGCGCTACATCCAGGAGGTCGTAAACCCCATATTGTACCTTATGTTCAGACCATCCCCAACAGCACATTCCAACAAGACAACGCACGACCTCATGTTGCTAGGGTTTCTTTGGCTCATTTTGAGGCCAATCAAATTGCTTTGTTGCTTTGGCCACCAAGATCTCCCGATCTTTCGCCCATCGAGCACGTCTGGGATATTATGGGAAGAAGATTACTCAATTTACCTCACCCTGCACAAACTCTAGCGGTTTTGCAGCATCAGTTACAGATAGCATGGGATGAGATACCTCAAGAAGAAATCGATCACCTCATTAGAAGTATGCTCAGACGTGTTAATGAGTGCACAAGACATCGTGGTGGAGCAACACATTATTAAGTTTTTGAAGAAGTTAACAGTTTAATTTTTATCAAATTGTGATCGTTTACTAATCTAATTTGTATACACTAGTATACCAAAAATTGTTCAAATAAATTCATTATTACTGGGTGTTCTTCTTTCTATGTCACTTAGTATATTAACTTAAAATGTTTTAGAATCATATAAATCAAATAATTTTAGTCCGTATTTAGCAGGTTTACAAAGTAAATATTGGATATAATTTTTAGAATTAGCACCTCGTTAATTGTCATAAACTCTCTCACTACGTAATTGCTCTTACAATTATAAACAAATTTACTTAGGAGTATTTTTATTGGGGCTAGATTATTGCTTAATGGGAAAGAAACTCTTGTAGTCATTTAATTTTTGTAGTACTTCAAACTACGTTGAGTTTTCTGTAGGAGTGTGCGGAGGTGAAAGTCAGGCAAACACCATGTGTAATATTTTGCTAACGTTTTGACTGACCGTGTTTAGTCTTTTTCAAGGCATTTAATAATTATATCAATATAAGTAGCAACCCTCATACACCAGCTTTTTTTATTTTGAAAACACCTAAATAAAATTTAATTAGATCTTTTATGACTAAGGACCAATTTTTCAACCTTTTTTTTACAAAGAGTTCTACAAATTACAGTTTTTTTCTCTTAGTTTTTTCTTTACAAAAGCAAGTAAAATTGAAACCTCAGTTAAAAGTAAAAACCAAAAACATTTTAAAAAAAAAAAATAAACCACCTAACAACAAAAAGTAGAACTGCCTATAAAACACCTCCAATTAATTTGTTTAATTTTTAAAAGATTAAAAAAAATTTGTTTTTTTTAGTTGTTTTAAAGTGGTGTAAATAACTTATTCCAAAAAAACCCATAGAAAATAATATCATAAAAATAAAAATAATATACCTACAAATTATATACAACAACAAACAAGCATAACATAAAATAATAGTAAAAAAAAGAATGAAAAAAAATAATACTAGAACAAAACAATAATAAAAATGTGAAAGAATAAAATTGTCAAAATAAAAGAATTGAATAAAAAATTACAAAACTACTAGTTAACCCTTGTTTGACCAATTGCGTTAATAAATTCACAAAATGATAAAAAGGATAAATCAAAATCGTTAACAATTCTGTTGAAATTTTGCATCATCCTGTTTATAGGCGTTAGCCAACGTTTGTTCTAATAGTATTAAGGTGAAAGGTGGGTTTGTTTCTGGTATACACTGTAGGTACATGCCATTGTATGCATGATAATAAATATGAACTGTCAATTAAATTCATGACCAGTCTACCAATAAACATTAAGTCAGATCTATTTCTTCTGGCAACGAGTGTATCAAGACTGAACTGGCTATTTAAAAAACTTTGATCGATTCCACGAGGTGGATAAATGGAGTGCACCTTTAAATACAAATATTTTGCAAAACGTCTCTGCACACTTTCAAGATGAGAAGATTGACAATTAAAGACAGGAGACCAAACAGAAGAGCAGTACTCAAGACGAGAACGTACTAACGAAAAGTATAAACTCCTAAGCGTAATGATACTAGTAAACTGCCGTGTATTACGTATTAGAAACCCAAGACATTTTAAAGATGTTCGAACAATAGAATTAATATGGGCATTGAAGTTAAGTTTGTGATCAAATATGATACCTAGATCTTTCACTGATTCCAATTTATCTAATGTAATACCATTTTTTATAGAAATCAGTCTTATAACATTTTGAGAAAGACATTACATTACATTTAGAAATATTAAGTTCCAATCCATTATTTACGCACCATGCAGATATATTAATCAAATCACTCTGCAATAAGCTGCAGTCCTGAGTGGTATCTATGCTTCTATAGAGTTTTATATCATCAGCGTATAAAAGAAACTCGCTATTATTGATGCAGTTAGAGATGTCATTAATGTATACTAAAAACAAAAGCGGCCCCAAGTTAGAACCTTGAGGAACGCCACACGATTGCACAAATGCGGTTGATTTAAAACCATTATGCAGGACAACTTGCTGCCTATTAGTTAAGTACGACTTGAAAAAGTGTAGAGTTTTTACCGAGCAACCAAGAGAATTTAGCTTAGAAAGTAATATACTGTGTATTATCTTGTCAAAGCTTTAGACATATCCATGTACACAACATCAACCTGACCACGTTTATCTAAGTAATTTGATACATATTGGGTCAAACAAGACAAGTTTGTTAAAGTAGATCTGCCTTTCATAAATCCATGTTGCTTGTCTGTAATAATATGCCTCAACGATGGATATAATTGACTATAGATAATGCTCTCAAAAATCTTTGCAAAATTAGATATTATATATATGGGGCGGTAGTTGGTGACACACGCAGGATCGCCTTTTTAAAACCGGACATATTCTTGAAAGTTTCCAAATATCTGGAAAAACACCTGTATTTAAAGATTTATTAAACAACAATAAAAGCGGTTGGGACAACACGGACAAACAGTCCTTAATTAAAAATGCAGGTATGCCATCAACCCAGAGCACATATTAGATTTTAATTTTTTTATGGCAATGAAGAGATCGTCCTCAGTGGCAGAGACGTTACGTATAATAGAAAAACTATCTGAAAATGGCGTTTCATATGTACTATTAGCAGTATTATTGTAAAAACGCTGGAGAAATAATTTTTGAAACCTTCTACTATTTCACGTGGAGACGTCAAGCTTGCATTTTGATAACTCATAGTATTCGGAACCTTTGATACGGATCCATGCTTGCTGCGTACATAATTCCAAAACCCTTTCGGATTAATAGCAAATTCAGTTTGAATTTTGTTTATATAGTTACAGTAATCACGGTTTATTATAGTTTTCACTTCACGCCTAATTATTGAAAACTTATTGTAATAATAAGGTGATCTAAACTTTTATACAATCTGTAAGAACGATACTTATCTTTAATTTTGCGTTTTAAATTAGAAGAAAACCAACACGAATAAACACCGGTAGAGGATTTTAAAGTTGGAACAAATTTATCAAGTAATAGGAATAGCTTATCGTAAAAGCCCGACAATATCATTTACATCATCAAACTTATTATCATATAAGAAAGACCAATCAGTACAACCCAGCTCTTGATATAAATTCATAAAATCAGCTTTACGAAAGTTATAAAGTTTGTAGTACTTAGTATGTAATAAAAGTTATTACAGTCAAACAAAACATTAGATCACATACAACAAACACAAATTTCTAACTATTTTTGTTGAGGAAACATAATCTAGTATCACTAAAGTGGTGTATTATATAAAAAAATAGTTGAATAACTCTATTTTATAAACGGAACACTCTGTATTTAAGTTCATGAATTAATTAAGAATTTCATAAGCTTTCTACTGATATGCACTTTGTACGAGAAATTGTAGATAGTTATTGACATTTTTCAAAAAAACTAATGTATCATGAAGAATTTGTTTATTTATGCAAGTAAGCTGTAGTTAAGGAATACAACAAGTACAATGACAGTCATTTTAGATGAAAGTAGAATTACCTACATTGTGATTTTTGTACACATTTCTTTGTTACTAAAATGAAAATAAAACTGATTAACGTTCAAGTTTTTAAAGCTCTCCTCGGTTGTTTGTTATTTTATAAAAGTAGTGAAGTATATTATCACACTATTATTAAAATTAACTGTCATTTTACTTAGGAGATTCGTTGCCAGCTAACTTCATTATAAAAAAGTTTTTTTAAAAAATGTCAATAACTATCCAGAATTCACTATACAAAGTGCATATAATTGGAGAGCTTGTAAAGTACTTAATCTCGTTAACAAAAATGTAAAGTGTTATGTTTACAAAAAAAGAATTATCCAACTTTTTATCTCAAAATATTTAGTGAGAAAATATCTATGGCAGTGATCTATCCAATGCGAGATTTTTTAAACAAAAAGTTGAATAACTCCAAAACAAAAAGAGCTAGACCTATAGTATTCTGTACAAAGTCCTATTATTTTTATGGTAAAACTAACTGTGTCAAAATATACAAAGTCTTTTAGTTAAAAAAACATATTTTTTGGTACATCATACTGTATGTAATGAAAATACTTTTAAAATGCGCAGCATAAGTGTGCTCAGTTGGTGGTAAAAATTGAATGTTGATATCTTTAATAGAAAAAAAGTTATAGATCAATCACATGTACTTGGGCTTTGTTTTTTATTTTTTTTTTTTATGGTTCACCCTGTATGTATAAAACTATAAACACTCTAACTTAAGAATATTATATAGTTTTTAAGTTGGTATTGTTTGTAAGTGGGTTATAGAAAAAAAAAAAAAAAATTAATTTATATAAAAATTTTTAATATTAAAAATTAATAATTTTTAAATTTTAAAAAAATAAAATTTTTTTTATGAAATATTTGAAAAAAAATGAAAATTTTATAATAAAAAAGAAAAATTAATATATTTTGGGAATTAAAAGGGAAAAATAAAAAAAAAAAAGAAAAAAAAAAAAAAAAAAAAAAAAAAAAATAAAAAAAAAAAAAAAAAAATGGTGGTGGGGGGGGGGGGGGGGGTTATATGTGTTGTGGTGTGTGGGGGGGGTGAAAAAAAAAAAAATATTTTTTTTTTTGATGAAAAAAAAAAAAAAAAATTATAAAATTTTTAATAATAATTAATTATTTATTTTTTGGGGGGGGAAGAAGAAAAATTAAATTTTTTTTTTTATTATATTTTTGTAGATTTAGGAATTAAAATTTTTTAATTTTTTAAAATTTAAAAAAAAAAAAAAAAATTAATTTTAAAAATTATTGTTTATTTATTTAATTTTTTATTTTCTTAATTAAGAGATATACATGAAAATCTGTACGTTACTACATTAAGTTAGACTAAAAACAAGAACCCAAATTTTATTAATTGTTTATACAGAGTGTTTCCTGATGAACTGAGTTGATTTGTATATGGGAAACTACTAGGACTAAAGTGCTGAAAGTTTGTATGAAGCAGTTTTCTGATATTCTCGTTTCAGCTAAAATAATTGTTAATGCTTATGATTACTACCATCAATCTAAAAAATAAATCATTATTATCTTATCTTAAGAAATTATTTGTAGCTCATCTATGCCAAATGTAATCCTGCGCATTTAACCTTTTTGACCTTTTCTTCAGTTTTTTTTATGTATATTGCATCGAGCTTTATAGTACTTAGTAAAACACTACGTAAATCTTATATTTTATACATTTAACTATTTTAAAATTAATATTTATTCATTATTTAATTCCTTTTTTTAATTACATGCTGGTTATTAAATTTGAAAAAACTCTTTTAGTTGTTAGTCTAATATCGCATTCAATTATATACATTATTTGAATTTTTTTCTATTTTGTTTATTTTAGAATTAGCATGTTTTTTTTAAATTTTTTATGATTAATTGGTTTTGAAAAACAATTGGAGCTCCACTTTCAGGACCATCCCTCGGAAACCGGAATTTCAGCACTGATAACTTCAATGTACCCTTCGTAACACCTAAACACTTCACCACAGAACTCTGCTACTTCTAAACAGAACGATTATCTGTACCGGATGCTCATACTCTTCTGCATTCTGAGTACTCACCAGGAGTCGACGAAGTATTCACATCTCTACCAAGAAAGACTTTGATGACTCTTAAATCCTAATGGCGAATATAAGATCTACTTCAACTGGTCAGAGTAACTTTCTTGTTGTGGCAATCCTTTAGCTCTCCCAAGTACCCAATTTGAGAATCTATGTCTCACTTTTTCGTATAACATCTGACAATGTTTAATTTTTTTTGTTAAGACTTTCCGCATTTAAATCTATGTAATCTATATCACTAACACTAGTCCCCGTCATATCGTTGGACATAAACAAAGAAGTAGTAAGAAGTATCATATTTCCAGGATCTTCATACAGGTAGGTAAGAAGTCAGGAATTAATTACAGCTTTGCAGTCACAAAGTAAAGTTTGCGTTTCCCTTCATCGAGTGTCCACTTGTTGAAGACTTTTCTCAAAAAATCTTTGACCATTCCAGTTAATCTCTCAAAAAACCCTCTCCACCAGTCCGCTGTAAGGGGATTAAATTTCCACCAAATTTGTTCAATATCAGTTTTTTTTTAAATTTATTTTCAATCTAGCTCTGTTTGGTCTACCTCTTTAACCGTCAAATTTTTGCCACCATTTTTTTTCTGTAAGCGGCGTAGGTTGGTCCCTCAGGAAGGTAGATCTGCTAAATTTGTATCTCCAGAGATTGAAACCAGAAATCAAGATTACTAATTTTTCTGATCTCCTGCTGACATTGAATTAGTATAATCATAAGTTACCATGTCTTCTCTTTCAATAGCTTTTTGAATAGAATGTGATAGTCGAGCTCCAATAGTACATGATAGCAGTTCAAGTCAAGAAATTGTAGTTTTCTTGATGGGACTAACACGACTTTTAGCTCTAACCAAATGCACAAAAATATTTCCAAATTCGTCCATAGTTCTCACAAATACACACACAGCATAGGATTCTTTATATGCGTCAACAAAACAATGTAAAGTCGCATCTTCCTTTATAACACCTATGTATCTTGGAATTCTCAGTTCGGGTAAAAATTTTAACTGTTCCAACCATCTTATATATTTATATATTTGTTACAAAAGTCCTCTAAAACGTCATCATCCCAACCCAATTTTAATTCGAGTAATTGTTGGAGAATCTTCTTTGGCTGTACAGTTATCGCACATAAATATCTAATAGGATCATCAATTTTTTGAATTCGGACAAAATGAATCTTTTCAAAATCTTTTCTGTGTCAGAGAGTTTTTCATTAATTACGCATCTTAACCTATTCTCTGTCTTATTCCAACAAAGTTTGAGCACTAAGGTTTCACCCCTAAACTTAAAATCTCGGTCTAAACAATTTGTTTCCTAGCATCGTAAATTAAATTTTGCTGTTTCCATGATATGAACTGATTTGCTTTGAAATTTGTCGAGTTTACATTTATTATTAACACTAGTGGTGCAATTACTTACATAAAATGATTTGATTAATTTATTCGCTGTTTCACGGTAGAGGTCCTCTAATTGGTCTAAATGATACTGAATGACGGCCCAAGTAAAAATGGCGACGATGTGACACCAAAAACTACCCTACAATGTCTATAAATTACGTCATCAGTCTTTGGTAAAAGAAACCGTAGAAAATCGCGAACTACAGGTTTAATTTCTATTGGTAAGAAGGCACGCTCAATGTATAAAATTATTCCAATAGATCCTGCACGATATCTGTCAAAGATATATGGAATTTGTGAGATTAAGTTTGGACTCCTTTTTAAACAATCATTGAGTGACAATCTTCCTTTTAGCTTTGCTGACGCGTCAAATACTGGCCTGATCTTAGTGGTGGCGCTGCTTGCTTTAATCACCAGGCGATACAGCAAATAATGTCTTGGTCGACTATTAAATTCAATAATTAGAATCTTCTCTATGATATTATTTAATTCCCAGTCACTAAAACTTCTAAGTATTTGTTCATAATATTATCACGCATAATCTTATCTCTTGCACTACTCTGTCGTTTCATTGTTAATTCGTAATTATCTGGCAGATTACTCGGTTCATAACGTTAAAGAAATTGAATACTGTATTTCCTTTTAGCTGTTTTTTTCACCGTCTCTTAAAACTTCAAACAGTCTCTCTTTTTGCTGGTTCTACGGTACAAACTTCTACAGGATTTGAAATTCTCATAAAATCTAATTTTCACAAGTTACTGATTGAGAAATCTTCAATAAATAACGACAAATAAAATAAAACTTTAGAAGATGCGTTGACGTCACTTTTATTTCGCTCCATAATCGTCCAGCCTATCTTAGTTTCAACAGCAATAAGAGGTTTTTATAGTGGTCGGTTCTTACCGGCAGGTAATTAGTCACATACGTCAGCACCAATAAGAATGCAGAAAATGCATTCTGTCTTAGCAATGCAGGCATATTTTCTTGCTCCATTAACTCTTCAAAAATATCATTAGGGAAAGTAGAGGAACATCATTACAAATTTTTTCTTGATTCATAACTACAAAATTTTAATAATTCTTTTCATCCTGACTACTAATGTATAATCTGTGACGTGTATGAGGATTTAGTTCAGTAGTTGATCCACCAAATAAACCATGCTTAGCATTATGTTCACAAATAATAGGCAAATTCAAAGTACGAATAATACTGTTACTCACATATGATCTCTGAGAAGGAGTATCAATAATGTCTCTTACTAAAATTTTCTGACTTCCATTATATGCATTAACCAACAAAGTTTGCAGATAGACATCCTCTATTTCATAACTAACCAATGTTTGTGATAAAAGAGCAGAATCTGCCCTGTTATTTGTGTCACTTGTCTGAGTTCTTACTCTGCTACACATAACTGGAAAATGGCGGCCACCACAAACAACACACTTTAGTGTAACCCGACATTTCTGGCTTCTATGTCCTGTACGTAAACAAGAAAAGCAGTCACCCTTGTCAAGTAATACTTTTCTGTTTTCTTCTAGATTCATCTTGGAAGCATGAAAACAGTCTTGGTTTGCATGTGACTTACTACAAAAAATACAAGAAAACGATCTACGTTCTGTACTTGACGGATCAGTCACATTATAATCATTAGCATATGTATATTGCCTTTGCCATCATCAAGTAAGCATGGCCAAACCTGTTTTTCAATAACCCCAGTGTTTTTATATAATTTTCTTCTGTAGGTGGAAATGTAAAAACCAAATTATAAGCTATGGATTTAGCTATCAAAAACATAAGCAAGTAGTGAAACTTCTCTTCATTATTTAGTTTCTCAGCTTCATGAAATTTTTTTAATTTATTCCAAAACCTGGTCCAATCTAATGGATTGCCACCAACTTCTGATTCAATTTTTGTTTCCGGTTTTTTAAACTCTGGAACAGACTTAACAAGAATAGGTACGTTAACTGTATCAGGAACATTGTAATTTTCTACTTTAAACTTTAATTCAGTGACTAAATCTCTCAGCTCTTCCATAGAATCATATACATCTTTGTACTGTTTATCAAGTACAAACTTGTCAAAACCTTTCTGTTTTAAAATTTAGTCTAAATATTTCCCTTTTAAATCAATCAACCTTTTACACTTTTTAGTAAACTGTTCATATTTAATCGTACAAAGTTCAACTGCATCTTTAGTGTTCCTTAACATCAAGCCATTTATCTCAATTTGTAAACGTTGCTGCCTCGATTATATAAAATAATATCCAAAATTTTCTTTGTCAAAATTCAATAAATTGCTTCACGTTGGCGACCAAAAACGATTTTCGTTAACTCTGCTTTCTCTTAATCTCAAGGCGCTATAAAATTTTCACCATCCTTTAATTTAAAAATACATTGACGAAATATAAACATGTTTTTATATTAAATATTGCCATCATTTAAAATTCTGTTCATATTTGTCACATACACATTCTTTTCAAAATAAAATAAATTAATTTTATAAACCGTAAAATTCAAATATAATAATACCGCTTGACCGATATCTAACAATAAGGACTAATTTTGAACAATGCTTTAGTGGAGTAAGGTAACCAAATGTTCAAAAAATATTGTAATTTTCTTTTAACAAGAGGATAATACAGCATTATAATTTACAAAATTGCGTGTAAATCTTTTGATATAACCCACCATCCTATATGACAAATTAATGAAACCATCTATATGTTCGCGAAAGGTGAAATGAATAGTGAAAATGACTTTCAGGTCAATAATGCTAGACACTACTATCAAAAATTTATTTAAAACATCTTGCGATGTTATTGCATTTGAGCCAGTTATATAATCCTCGAAAAGTCCTTAAAATGCCATTCCAGATCGATTAAAACTCCATTTAAGGCAACATTTCCATATTCTTTGTAAATCGGCTATGTTCGGAAAGATCATTGAATTCTGCTGGAAATTGGAGAGTTGATCCTAGGTAATGATGATCTTCAATCATTGTTAAATGTCCCGCAGCATCAGTGATCTTCCCAACCAAAGAAAACCTGTATAAAAGTTAGTGTTAGTTATGTAATTAAGATAGAATTAATAGGTCAAGGTCATTTGCCAGGACACATAATGTGAGGTGAGAATGATAAAAAAGACAAAGTGTGATAAACAAAAGTGAGTGATAGACAATGTGTAACATAAACAAGGACGTAAAGGGTGAAAAATGCGTGGTTTAAAACAAAGTTAATTATAAAAAGTTGGGTTATGAACAGAAACAAAATTTGAAGACAAATTGCAGTAATTAACAAATAATTAAGAAAGTTAATTAGAAAAATTAAAAACAACTGCAGAAATACTAAGGGTTCAGATAAACATCGGGTAGATAGCAGCACAAAAACCGACGCGGCGTAACAGATTAATTTGAATAAATTGATGAACAAGTTGGCCATGGATTCGGAAGTAATAAATAGAGGTGCGAAAGAGACGCCCGAGGAGTTGAAAATCCAAAGCGTAAAGGCGTTTATCGGTGCAAAGTAAAATACCGTCAAAATAAAATAGATGAAGTTACGTTAAAACAATTAAAATTTAATAAAAATTGCTAAGTACAAAAATTAAGTGAGAAGTTGAAGGAGTACAGTAATAAAAGTAAACAAATAAACGGGGAAAGCAAATACTCACCAGTGAAAGTGATCCGGAAGGGAAAAGGTCCGTAAACTCAAGGGTGAATCAACGGTCGAGGCTGCGACGTAGCAGTGACCTGAAAAGAAAGTACAGGAACATCGGAAGCATTAAATACAACAAAATTACTCACCGTCAAAGTTGGCGTGACGACTAGGTAGATTTAGTTTAAGTAGTAATAAGTTTGTAAAGTAGTAATAGTCAATTTAGGTTGAGTTTTTATGTAAATAAGCGTGTACGTAATAAAGACTTGCGCGTAAATGCAGAGCACGTGAAATTAGTCCACGTTGCCAAATCTACCTTTTATTAAAGTTTTGTAAATAAATTATTGTTGAGCCGAGAAGGTGTTTTAATAAAAAGAAAAAAACAAATAAAACAAAATTTAGTGATAAAAATTATTTGGATAATAGGTGTACAAAAACGCGTGCATGTGAAAACACTTTTGTTTCCCGGTAAAAGAGTGTCCCTTGAGAGAAAGAGCCTAAATTTAAATTGTTTGATAAAGTGGTTAGCGCCTAACATTAAAGAAAATTAAAATTTACCCTTTTGTCATCGCAATAAACATACACGGTGGTCCGTAGTTGCCAACGTTGGGGTGGCGAAACGTTCGCAACTACGGTTACCTTTCCGACTAGGTCCAATTCTGTAAGGCGTTTTTATTTTAATAATGACTTTGGCTATGGAAAGCCCAATTCTTACTAGTATTTTACTGTTAATATAAGTAAAAATAACGTAAGTTAAGTTGGTAGTAAACATTTCGATCAATTTTGGTGCAACAAATTTAAAAGTGAAAGGAAATTTATCACTTGAGATGAAAATGGCACTTTGATGAAATGCATGGTTTTTTGTTATATATTTTTTTTTTCACTTACTTTGCTTATGAATGAATGATCTCACTTACGTCAAAACACGTTCTGATGTTCATAAGTGTCATTTTCTGTTTAACTCAAACACATAATCACGTTGTTAAAAATTCTATTTAAATTCTATTTAAATTTTTCATTACGACTTTTTGAAACGTAAATGGGTAGAAAGTATACAGTTTTTCTCTTGGTTTGCGCCAAATTGGTTATGCGTCAACTTGCCGAGTCCATGGTTAGTAAGCGCCATTCTGTGGCAGTCCGACCTTAATGCAACTTAACAAGACATTACAAATGAAGGAGTACTAGTTATTTATCAAACCTTTGTTAACATTCCTAATAAGTAGCTGATTTAAAATTAGTTAAGTTATACTTGGATAATTGTTTAACAATTTAAGATACAGTATAGAAAATATTTACACCAAATTACATTGGTAGTAATAATTTCTTTTATTCTTACTTGATTTTGATTTTATCCACAATGTAATGAAATTCTGGTCATTATAAAAATCGTCAGATTTTGTTTAAATTGTATGAATGGAACTCTCTATCTCGAGATTTATTTTTCTATAAACTTAATGTTTTTATTTTAAAATCATTTTTGAAACTGTACTTTTTAAATTTGTGTAGTAAAAAATCTCTCTAATTCAAGTTAAGCTAAATCAACTGCATTAATTTTGTTGTAACAGTGAAAGTTTGTTAATACTTCTATTTATTTTTCAAGCAAAATTAATTCTACTCAGATACAATAAACACAACAAAATTAGTTAATATTTACATTTTCTAAATTTAGTATTTTACTTTAATCAATTTTTGTTTTATGTAGTTGATATTTGCATTTCAACTACAGCGTAATAAACATACAGCAACGTCTATTAATCAACACACGCAAATAGTTGTTACACTTCAATGTAATACTAATTGGGCAAAGATTTAAACACCTACACCACAAACAGAATTGATTTTGAAGATTTAATTAATATACATGCGATTCTGATTAAGTTAATTAAGTATTGATCATTTTAAAGAAACATTTTGGTTTGAATTATGTTAAAATAAAATTGTTATTAAAGAATGGTTCAAAACTCTTAATACTTGTAATACTACGACTAAATATTAAACCAAATAATATGGCTGCATGATTATATTTTTTAAAGTAGTAAAGGCGCTCACCGAGAAATACACTGTCGTTTATTTATTATGCTATGCTTCAACCAAGTGGTAACAGAAATCTGCTTGGCAAAATACGAACCCTTTACTATTATTAATTAATTAAGTCAATTACGTGTATATTTATTAACTGGTTCTAAATGAGTGAGCACGGTTAGAAATACAAATTTGATGACAAATACACAACCTTAATATTAAGTACTTATATAGACATATTGTTTTTACTAAGGAATACATTACTTCGTTAATTTGAATAATTTTACCAAAATTGATTAACCATTAATTACTCCTTCTAAAGCAAATTACATAGAAATTTGGTGGTAGCGGTATAAAGTATTCTTGACATACTTTGTTTTTATCACATTAGTAACTTTCCACATTTATAAGTCATTAATAAAATAATAATAGGGTAAGTTAATGCAACGATTAAATTATACAACGTAACGCGAAAATACAAAATTGAGGTCATTTTATGCCAAAAGCAAAATTTATATCTTCTAAGCAGCGTTAATATAATATTCCATCATAAAAACAAAAGACGATAATTAAAATTTATCGATTTTAAGTACGAATAAACGTTGTTGAGTTCTATACAAAACTGAGCAAAAACTGAAAACAATTACATTAAGAGGTATCTCTTAATTACATATAAATAAGGTTTGAAAAAGTAATTTTTTTATTGTAGAACCCGTGAGAGTGTTTTTGGTTAGATAAACAGTTAGGTAATTTAATTTTCCGTTTTACACATTTGTAAAGAAAACTTTGGAAAGTTTATTTTAAATTTGAAAGCTGGGAATTAAGCCAAAACTGTGCTCTCTTCGATAAATGTGGTAGAAACTCAAAATGCTAATAAAACATAAATCAAAAGTAGAGAAACAAAGTTTCCAATTTTAAAAATTTACAAAAAAGTTTCAAATCATATAGTATAATGCAGAAATTTGTTAGTAAAAAAAAATTGTTTTAGGTATGTGCTGTTTTTAAGTAAATCCTTAAATTGAATAAAGCATGATTTCAGAGTATCGTGTTCTCTCGGTGATATTTACACATATAATTATAAATTAATTAGCGACACAGCAAACAGGTAATAGATAAAACTCGATAGTCGTTGCTATTGAGTGAGACAGGTTCTTATCCTTCTTGAGCGTCAAACTTATTCCGCTAGCTACGCACACAGAGCGTGTGGATTTAAATGAAACAACGAGTAATTTAATTATAAACGCCACTTTGATAGTAATAGAAACAAGCAGGAAAAGAAATCGTCAAGTACAAGAAATTGGTCTAGCGACACAAAGTTCTTCGACATTAAACATATTACAGTTACCTGTAGATAAGCTACTTAACTAAGATTACACACGTGCATCGTTCATTACGGCGTCCTTTTGGAGCATTCGACTGCATTAGTTCCCAGTTATAGTTAAGAAATGGTTTGGAACTGGTAATTGGATTGTTCAGATATACACGATAAAATTGAAATAGCTGAAAGCAAAGCACTGATAGCAATTTAGGCCGGTGGCACCGTATTGAAAGAAAGCCTATTTTAGTATTTAGGCGAGACACCCCAAAGTCGCTGGTCCCCTCCATCTTGTGCGATTGAACTCTACTTGGCTCCTCCTAACAGCATAGGTTCATTTTCTCATATCACTTCCTTGAGTACAAGTAAAGGTCGAGAGGTTAATCCTTCCAATTACTACAGTATAAAACAGGAACGGTTTCAAAAGACAACCCTCAATTTCTGGACGTAATCAAATCTTACCAGAGATTAAGCAAAGTTATCCCAGACAATAAGAACGAACAAAGAAACTATAATAATTAGACAAACCCAATGCAGTGACTACTCGCCACGTAGTGAAATATATGTCAGTAAGCTCACCTGCAAACGTTCATTCTAAACATCATTCTGGTTTATTTATCAATACATATCCGGTGTAATTTACTTTTCACAACAGGCAGATGGTTATAACAACTTTGAATTAATCCATCACTTGTGTTTAGAATTTCCTTTTACAGTTTCTATTTTTACAAAACACGACTGTCCTCGTTGCCAATCAAACAACAAAAAGAAAAAACGTGAAAACAAGCGCAATTGGATTTAGACGTTGACCTTGTTCTATTAAACTCGCAGTGAGAGTATACAGGGCCGTAATAAGCAAAGTAACACGTAAGCAAGAAATTTTTAACGTTAGAAAAGTAAAAGCTAATAAACTTGAATTTCTATCGTAACACATTAAATAAGTAGTAGTAGTCGATTAAGATAACGAAGTTTAGTGAGATGATTAATAATAATCAAAGAGTGTAATCAAGTCACACTATCAAAAATGCCTAGATTAGAGCTCAATTTTTACCCCAAAAAACAAAAACGTTTATAAAAATTAAATATGTCATGACACAAATCTTCTTTGACCTTACTGCTTTTTTATGAAAATAAGTGTTTTGTTCTTGACACTTAACTTAACGGTTTTCTAACGACAGTTTTGCTAACATTTACCTAAAAAATCTAGTGTTTGAAAATGCTACTCGTTATAATTAATGATTGGTGTACTTGAGCTGGTTATGAATCATAACTTATGATTTCTACTTGTCGATCTTTTGGTTTTCCTCTTACTTTTTGCTTGTCCATTTGCCGAGTAAACACTTTCCAGTGAAACAGATCACTGGACTATGTGAGTGAATATAATGGCGATTTTACAACCTGCAAACGACATCAAAAAACCAATCGCAAATATTGAACATTGGTGCGTAATTTTTTTGTTTTCTATTCTTATATAACTGAATTAAACAGAATAAAATCTCTCGTAACCTCTCGTAACATAATCGACATTTTTCTTTATTCTTAGGCTGTAGGCAGGTCAGATGAACAAGGCTGAAAATTAGATGAGGTGATACGAGAGACTCATTTCATCCCAGTATTTGGGTACGCTTATCCAGTTTATCGTTTGGCTCAAAACCAATGGACGCGGATACATCTTGAGCTATTATTGATTGTCGGTTCGTTTTGGATCACACATTTATGGATACATGCAAATCTGGAACATTATATTTAAAACTAGTTGTGACCCAATAAGCGATAGTAAATAACAAAATCATGCTCATCAGCTAAACCAATAGCATAATCTAGCTAAGGCCAAAAGTTGACTGTGACAACATGAGTAGAAGTTGCATGAAGCATGACTCCGCTACGCTTTACTGCGACAACAGAAAGTAGAATTCCAGGTCACGTTAATTAACTGGACCAATGCAAGATTTAATCAAAAATGGATATAAAGATTGGATACGTAAATAGAAGTTGCTTGAAGCATGACACTGCTATTCTTCACTTGGAAACAACCGGAAGTAGGATTCCAGATCAACTAGACCAATGCCCCAATCTAATCGAAAATGAATATGAAAACCGCTATTTTTCACATTGGACACGTAAATAGAAGTTGCACAAAAGCATGGCACTGCAATACTTTACTTGGCGAGAACCGAAAGTAGGATTTCCGATTACGATAATCAACTGCGATCAATGCCGCAATCTAATCAAAAATGAATATAAATATTGGGCAAGTAAATAGAAGTTGCCTGAAGTATGACATTGCTATTCTTCACTTCGCTACAACCGAATGTAAGACTCTAGATCACGATAATCAACTGGTTTAATAGAACAATTTTATTAAAAATGAAAATAGACGTTGGACACGTAAATAAAGTACTATTTACCTGAGATACACGACACAGCAAAAAATGCACGACAACGTGAATCCAAATGTTTTACGATTTTGTACTTTCTGAGCACCTGACATATGAAAGCTTCAGATATGACTAAATTTTCTTGGCATAGTCGCAAATTCATTAATGTCTACTGACTGCACCGATCATTTACTGTGGTTATAAAACAAAAAAGAACCATTTATGTGTTACTTCTTTGGGCCTTAATCTTGCATTGCACCCTGAAGTAACCGTAAATATCCGTTTTTTTAGTTTTAGCGTTGCAACTACAATATCTCCAATATCTGTCACTTTTAATGCACACAGTCCTGCACGACAACAAGTACCGTCAAGACAAACAATTAAAATTACTTTTATTAACAAAATAAAATCAACCGAAGTCAAATTAAAAAAACTTACACTTCACACTTACATTTCTTATCCTTTTAGGATCATATCTCGTATTTCAATGGTTAAAAAACCAACTTACATTTTGGATTTTGGAATATCTACATTTTCGATCAGTTGTAGCTATAGTTTTAATCATCGAGTGCATAGACCATAAAGTTGAATTCTTTATACTCTTAGCCTGCGTCAAAAACTCAAAATAAAAAATAGTTTTAATATTTATTTTTTAAATATTTAAGGCACCATGAATGTTTGTACCTTTTTTGAAACTCTGCATTTACAAAACTATTGGTAGCACAGTTGGTAGATTTTCTACAAATTTTTTGGGAGTAAACTGGAAGAGCTTTTGTTCAAACACAAAAGATAACAAGCTAAAATATAAATTTATTTTATTTTATTTGTTAAATGAATCAGACTTGATTTGTTTAGTAGAAGTATTACATGAATTGTTTTTTAATTTGAGGACACTTTCTTTGCTGGTACGGAGTAGGTCATTGAAGGGTAGAAATGACAATAATGTTAAGGTTTTTTTGTAACTTTCTACGTTATTTTTTTTGTAAATTTGCTTTAATATGTTCGCTTTTACGTAAAAGAGTCATTACGATTTCCGCTTGCTAACTTTTGACCTTGAGGCTACTGTTCGTGTGATTGACTTTGATTAGAGTCGTGTCTGTATATTCCCGTGCGAGTTTCGTCTGGTTTCTAACTTCCTGCAGCCCGGCGTTACCGGTAGCTCGGCACATCAGGTATTTATGCTATCGATTTAACTAATTGAGAATTTTACTAAAATTAAATAAAAAGGCTTAAAAGGTAAAGTATATTTTGTAGACATTGTGAAGTGAATTTCTGAGCATTATTTACAATTTATAATCCGGCTTTATATGCCGCTTAATTCATAATATTTTAATTTCCAAGCGAAACCTTTTACTCTAGAAGTGACTATAAAAGCTGTAGATAAAATAAATAATATCTGAGTATATATTTTGATTTGTCATGGTAACTTCTCATATTTCATTAAATTACCTACTTAAGCACAAAATCTGCTAATTTACATTGGATAAAAATTAGTACAAAAATTAAAGTTTTCATGTTTTTGCTCTGATGACAGAAACTTTAGCAGCTAGAACAGCAATACTAGAGAAACCAATCCCAGAAAATGTTTTTCTTTCAAAAAAATATTGGTTTAGTGTTTCTTTGTTTGAAGTCTGCGAATATACAAAGAAGAGGGTAGCACCAGCACAGTAGAAGAGGAAGAAGCTGCAAAAAACAAGCCTGTAATACTAAAAAGCATCGAACTTTAACGTAAAGTCATACAGTCACAGTTGAACTTTTTAAGTCACCCCAACGTTTCTATTCCGTCAAAGTCAAAAGAAACGGACACTATTTGTCCAAAAAGAAGTGATTGATGACTGCATTACGTTTGGCGATTACGTTGCAAATTGGCAAATTATTTCCTCACAGTTACACGACATATAATAAGTTTTGTGATATTGGATTCAGAAATAATCCAATAGAATAACGTGTGCTGTGTATCTTTCGTTGATGCATGAAAGAAAAGAAAAATATGCGATGGCTTGACTATATAGTTGTAGGATAATTTTCTTTTAAAACGTTTTTAAATAGTTTTAAGAAAGAAAGAGACAAAGACGTTTAAACTTAATTTTTACCGGTATTACTTGAGTGGCGACAACCAACACTACAGGTATGTTATATAGGTTGTACAATTTTTTAATATAATTAAAATTTTAAGCAATAAACAGATAAGAAAGTTAGACAAACGCCAAGACGTCTTAAAGCAAGTAAAATTAGCAAAGAAATTTTCTACCCTGCCTCAAAAGTTACCAAATAAAAAGGAATTATACTTGTTACAGGTTTTTTGATAAAGAACACAAGAAATACATTTTATTTACAGTTTGGAACACCTGCCCGTAGCTCCAACGTCACAGAGTGGGTCGCGGGGATGATTTATTTAAATGTTATTAAAAGTTTCCGATATAGGGCGCAACCGACCTGCTCCTAGTAATTACAACAAACAAACGAGTAAAATTAAGAACATTATTTAATTGTCAAGATCGAGATAAACTAAAATACGTTATCTATTTGAAATAGTCTCCATAAAATTTTGTACACATTGCAGTGATTGTATAATGTCATAATCGTAATGTATAGACGTAAAAGATGTATAACCTGTAGTAAGATATTAGAGGTTTGTTGTATGTTAAGAAGATATATCGATTTTTGTGCCTACGTGAGGGAACAAAGTAAAAGTGGGGTAGAAAACGTTCTAGGGCAATAGAAGATGATAGACGTGTAGTTTTTTGAATCCGTGCTTAAAATAATTAACACAGAATGTTCTTCAATAATTATTTAAAAAAAAAAAGTTATAATTAAAAAATTAATAACCCAGTTTTTGAAAATGGTATTAAAACCAAAGCAAAGCAGGGTATCATAGTAAAATCCCGCACAAATCTAAGGTCACGACCATTGCCGAGAATCGGTTGAAAGCCGCACGTACACATCAAACATAAATTGACAAGGTTAGTTTAAGTTAAGATATTTAGATCTGTGCGTTAAAATTAAATAAAATTGAAACAAATTATTAATTGCGTAAAGTCGTGAACGGTTATGTTCATATTTGTAAAAATAATACGTTTGACTATTTTTTTCTAAAATTAAAATTTTGTTAAATCATAAACCACGTTTTTATTAAGAATTCAAGTCTTTGGGATATTGATAACCAAAGAAAGTCTAATGGTCACATTGAATATAATATTATTTTATTCTATACCAAAATGCAATCATCGCAATATGCCGATGTAGACAATACTCCAAAATAAAAGAATAATAATCCACAATCTTAATTTAAAAGCGAAAATCGGAGAAAACAAAAAAAAACGACACATAATTTGGAATTTTTTACTAATAAACGTTTGTTACATAGAGTCAAAAATGCAATCAGTGTAGTGGTATTGACTTGCAAACTAACAAGTAATTGGAGTGATTGACAAATATTTATGTAGATTTATTTTAAAATATTAACTTATAGTGAAATAGCCATTACTGAATTCCAAATATTACTTCCAAATATCCAACAAGTACATCAGATATGAAGTTGTGCTAATTCGTTAAAAGAGAAATTATTACTTTGTATGTAAGTATAAAATTGGGTCATTATATCTTCGGGACATTAATGATTAGTAAAATTGGCGAAAGTGTCGATAAACGATTTTGTTGGAAAAAGGCAGATCTTGCGTTCGTAGCCACAAGTTAATTGTAGAATAATTGTTAAAATGGAAATTATAAGATGTTGCATCTGAATTAAATAAAATAAAAATTTGAAGAAGGAATTTTAATAGAAACGTGTCATTTTTAGAACAAACAATCTAATAAATAGGAAAGACTGCGATCGACCAGGTATCAAACTAAAAAAAATGTACCTAAGTATTTATGTATACAAGGTACTCCCAAAAATTTGCACGTAACACGTCGTAGATCATGAATTTCATTTGGTGCAAACTTGCAATTTGCTCAAGCGAATCCAGCGCATTCCGGTATCTTTATTAAACAGTCATCATCAATTGCTAGTCGACACATTTTTTTACTCAATCTCCAACCGATACCTCTTCAAATCTTCCGTCTACGGTATCCGATCTACCAACGCCTCAAAACTTTAGATTCCTGATACCTGAACTATTACAAATGCAGACCGGTAAATGAATTACCACTTGAAAGAAAGTTTTTTGCGATAATTGCCATTGGAAAAAAAGTATCTTGCTTGAATATTTTGTTACTCTCTACTTAAATTTTTCTTAGTCAACTACTACATTTTAGAGCGTTAATTGAGATTTGGCCTTTATAAGCAATTCTTTATTTATCTCTCACCACAGTGTTTCTATGATCTTTTCAAAGAAGTCTATAAAATAATAAATAATCAATAAATTATATACGTAAAAATTGTAAACAATTATTTTAAATATTACAATTTAGTTAATAAACGTTAATTTTTCTACATTGTTTTGTGGTGTTCATATAGCAGTGATTTTAAAAAAAAAATTATCATTAAATTGAAATTAAACATATAAAATTTGAAATTGACAGTTTCCATTTAAATGTGAGGCAAAGTTAAATGTATTTAGAGTATAAACATTCCTAAAAGCCAATCTATATTTTTATTAAAATATACAATAAATTAACCATAGAACAAATAAAATTAACAAAATAATTTAGTTTGTACATAAAAGAATATTTTTCGTTTAATTAAAGAAATAAAGTTGTTTAGTATGTAAGTCTTATTTGTAACGGTAATAAAAAAATACAATGAACGCTCTGTAAAAAGTGTTTTTTCTCCTTGTTTGTTCGATTAAATTTAATATTTGCATGTTTATATTTTTATTAAGAACAAATCCAAAATGACCTTAAATAAAACGAAAATAATGAGTTTTTATCGCTGGAATTGTAATTAACCTTATTTTATTTAAAAATTTATTGCTAATCTTTTCGCAAATGGTTTTTTTTTACTTCTTTGTGTATAATAGAATTGTCTTGTAAAACGAACGAATTTTGTTTGGGACCGAAACATGATACTTAGTTTAAGAAATCTAAAGCTTTTCATTATTTTCGATATCCTTTTCAAAAAGAAAATGTAGACGTAGTATTACAGTCGAATTCACTGGCATTAAAGTTTGAATTGTGTGTTAACACTTCCCTTTAATATTCCCTATTTATCTTTAACAAGATTGAATACTTACTTGATAAATGTTTGTAATGCGTAATAAATTCGTGTCGTTTTACGTCTAATAAAGTGTCGTGTATTGCTTAAGCTTCAGAAGACGAATTGTTTTAATTTAAAATTATTGTTTGTTAGACAAATAGTTTTAATTTAGTTGAACTGCTATAAATTGAAACAAACTTTGTAAAACTGAAATTAAACATGACAAATGAAAATGTCTGCAAATTTTTAGTAACAAAGAAATCTCAAAACAATTGAAAAGTTTGAATCTGCTTGGTCGGTATACTGAGTATAAAAATGTTCTAACGTAAGTATGTACTGCAATATGGTATGGAAAATAAACTTCATTTCAAATATAGATCTGTGCATAACAGTTTATGCTAAACAAATCCGCAAAGTAGGCCGTACCCTTGATGAATATTGAAATATTTCATTTAGAAATTGAGTGCTGCATGTAACAGTTTTGTGCTGTTGAATTAGGTAATCAAATACAAAAGCAAATGAGTTTGGCAATAATCAGTGTCATCTAGGTGACAATCAAAAATTCTTAAACTTATACCTTTGTAACCAACAGAAAATTATCATCGCTGATGATAACAGCTTAGCTGTTGAAACACGTGTCCGAGTCAAGTTTTTGGTGCAGTTTTTGGTGTTTTTCTGTTGGTTAAATAGACGCTGCAGTTGGTGTTCCTTTCCTTTGATATACCTTTGTAGGTCCGTGAAATTGGTCGTAACCAGTTGACCAATTTAAAAAATACTTTATCTAAAATTTATGTGCTATTTATTGCTAAAAATTAAATATTTATGCTAGTATACAGGATATACTCTACATTGCCCAACTTTTTGCAATTTGAGCAATTTTGTATCTTATACTGTTTTCGATATCTCCATGCTGTTTATTATTATCTTGGACACAGTGTATATTAAGCTAAATATGCGAAACTTGACAAATATTATTTTTCAATAAAAATTTCTTTAACCCTGAGAAGTATGGTTAGAAGGGGTTGAAATAATCAACCACTAAGGTATTTTTCCTTACAAATTGTTTTTGGATACAAATTTTTTTTTTTAATAAAATAACCAAAAATCCCAATTAATTTACTAACTTTTTTAGCTTTATATGTTTTTTCGAAAACTAAAGCATTTACGAGCAAAAAATATAAACACCCTTCTAAAGATTTAAAGATAAGGTTTTTTATTTTTATTTTTCTTGTGTATTAAGCTAAAGACACAAAACTTGGTACATATTATTTGTTAATAAAATAACATACTTTTAAATTTTTTCAACCCTAAAACGTAGTTAGAAAAAGTTGAAATAGTTAACCCCTAAGATATTTTTTCTTACAACTTTAGTTTGGATAATTTTTTTAAACATTGTTGAAGAGCCAAATTCATTTACTAACATTTTCATCTCTACAAGTTTTTTTGAAAACTGAAGCATTTAAAGAAAATACTATGCATTTGCAAATAGATGTTAGGTTGTGCTTTGCAATGACATTCATAAACACAATAATGGTGATACCAGTATTGTGCAGTGTTATTTGTTGTTTCTAAACATCAGGCTTAAAAAAATTTAAAAATACCAAACATTCATTAAGTTTCGTGTATTTAGCTTAATATATAGAGAAAATCAAAAAAGTGAAACTTATTTTTTAATCTTTGGAGAGGTGTAACTTTTCTAGAAAAACATTTTTCAAAAAAGTTTATATAAATACCAACTTTAATTTTTGTCACAGATTCACCCCTTAAAACTATACGTATTTTGATTAACAATTTTACTTACAATCTATTTTCAATGTTTATAATTTAATAAAACGTACATTAGTAATAATTTTACCAAATGATTAGTTACATTTTTTCTTAATGCGTGAAATAGATGAAAATATAGTTCTAAATTTTTTCACTCATCTACATGAAAATTGCATTTTTTTTAATTATTCTTAACCTTCAAATATCAAAAAAAAAAACTTTCCAATCAAACCAATAAATCAGTTGCTGTTAACCCTTTGCTTGAACACAGAAGGAAATTCATAAAGTTATTGGACAATTTTATAACATTGAACATTTTCCTCGTGTAGTAGGATCAATTGACTGCACTTATATTAGAATAGTCTCTCGAGGTAGTAAAAATGGAGAATTGTTTTTCAAACTGCAAGGGATGGTTTTCAATAAACACCCAGTTAGTTTGTGATGCGCAGCTTTGCATCAGGGAAATTGTGGCACGTGATAACATGATAACACCATATTTCAGTCAATTGCATGACGAGCAAAATGTAAAGTTGGAGAATTTCGGCAAAGGTGGTTATTAGGTGACAGTGGATATGCGTGTAACAAATATTTGCTTACACCTTTATTAAATCCAGATACACTTGCAGCAGAGAGATACAAGAAGGCACATATTCTTAACAGAAATACTGTGGAACGATACTTTGCTACGATTTCCTTGTTTATCAATAAGGTTACGAATAAAAGTAGAGAATACTGTATAAGTTATTGTGCCGACTGCAGTTTTATAAAATTTTGCAATAGATATAAGAGATATTGTTCCACCTGGAGATGACGTAGCTGGAAGACCATAAGTGAAGAATTTATTATACCAAAAACTGTCTCTGCTAGAAATGCCCTTCTGAATATAGTCTTTTTTAAGGTAAATTAAACAACATTTTTACAAAAATATAGTTATTTTTTTAACTCAGATAATTGTAATTGCAACATTTCAGTTTGTAATTGTTCTTGTTTTAATTTTTCTCTTTATATTTGAAGAGTTAATTCTTCTTTAGTTTTTTGAATGAATTGCATTTCATTTTGCAATTGTAAATTTATCTTGTTTTGTTCAAATTTTTGTTTAACAGTTTGAAAAAGTACTTTTTTTTTGTATTAACATAATATCATTTTCTATTTTATTTTTAATGTTTAAAACATCAGTCTTTTTTTTTGATGATGATGTATAAAAATGTATTTCACTATACACGTCATTCAAATTTTTTTTTTGGTTGTAGATGAAGGCGCTAACTTTCTTGCCCTTAGTACATCTGATGCAATAGTTAAACCAGACGGCTCATTATCGGGTTGGACATCGATTAGGTTAATTAAAATCGCATCATTATTGTCTGTAAAATATAAATACACAATTAATGCATTGCAAATATATTACATTTTAAATACGTTTCTTTTAGATATGTATTGATTACTGTATATATTGCGATGATCGATTTGTAAATAAGCTCCAGATTCTGTATTCTTATGTGGTTCGGTGAGGTTTAGAAAAATCATTGCAGCTGTCAGGAATTTGATGCAATGATGTTATCCAGTTATTTAATGTAGCATTAGTGATAGTATTTAGGCAATTAGCAGTTTCTCAAGGTTATTGATCAAAATCATAAAATTTAAAACTATTATGTGCACGTGTGAGACACTGAGTTTTACGTTAAAATGATTAATAAACGTGTTTCAATCGAAATAAAAGCTCAAGTTAGTGAAATAATTAAAAGATTTGAAAAAAAAAACAATAATATAAAATGAGGTTAATGATAGTAAAAATTTTCATGACCAATTAATTTGTGGCGCAAGAGGTTTAAAGAAAATGAAAATGAAGGAAGAAATAATGAAGCATTTCGCAATTAAGAAGTGTAATTACAGCAAAATACAAATAAAATTAATTAAAATTGCAGAAAACTGGATGAGGAAACAGTAGTTTCGATTAAAATCCAGTAGATGCCATTGTTAGGTGGTTGTCTTAGCTACAAATGTTAACGAAAGTATTGAAATCAAGTAGGTCATGATTTAAAATTTGATAAATAGGATGCAAAAACCGACGCTTAAGCTTTTAAAATTCTGACGAGATAAAAGAACGTCGTTCAGTATGATAAAAATTTAAATAAAAAGAACAGTGTATGACGTCACAAAAGTAAAAACGAACAAAAAAATTTTAATAAATGCATGACGCGAAAATAAAATTTAGTTCACTAAGTAAATAAATGAAGATAATTCAACGAGTACACAAATAACAATAGAAGTAATTTAAATTTATGTGCAAACACAGAAAAAAATTAACGAATACTTACCAAGTAAAAGTTTGTACGGAGACACTAATGTTACCGGTTCGAAATTAATACAACATTTGTAATTTCCGATTAATAAAATTTTGTTTATAATTAGGGGTTTTTTGTGTGATGTGTTTTATTAACAAGTCTCTAAAAAAATAAAATATGAAATTATTATTTTGGCCAAAGATGTATTATAATTATTAAAGTTAAAGGAAAAGTTGATTTCGATTACACACACAAAGCATAATTTCTACCTGGTAAAATTTAACCCTGAGACACAAGAGAAAAAATTTATATTTCGTGATTGGAAAAATAAATTCATAATAAAATTTTAAAACAAAATTTAACAATACCCTATCATACTAATATTAATATTTTAAGTCCTTTAATTAATTGTTTATTTTATTTTAATAGAAATATATCCGATTTATTTAATAGTAACATATCTTGTATAAAATAATTAGTTGATTAATCGAATTTATTGCAGAATGGCTAAATTTGGCCTTTAAACAATGACAAAAGTCTTGCCTGCGACGACTCATTTTCCTTTACTGGGAGAAGTGGGGGCCTCCACCTGTTTTGTATAGGGCTGCTTGTAATCATAGAATTTTATGTTTTGTTAGTTACAACAATTAAACGCAGTATTGAAAAAACAGTAATTATTTTTAATTAATGCTTACTTACTTTGTCATCTGCTTTGTTCTTCTTTAATTTTTTTTATAGTTATTGTATGCACTCTTTAATTGCATGGCGGAACGTGGTCCATTACTTGATATTCCATTGAATTGTTCTGCTACCAATTTCTATGTATCGTTTTTTTATTTTACTTTTACAGTATCAGTATAGTTGTCACTATATTTATTAATAATTCATCATGTTCTGTAAAACTGGAATCTGGAATTTCTGCATTCATATCAAACTTTAAAAAACCAGTTAAGTTGTTACTTCTAGAAGAAACAACAAACAAAACCAAACTATCGTCGATTATGGTTGATATCGGTTAAGATCAGATTACTATGCAATACGTTTATACTGATCTTCTGGGGACACCATACATAATACTTACATCACAATGCAATAATGCCAAATAATGTACCATTACGAATAAATAAATTTACCATTATTTCAAAAAAATAATCCCTTAGTTTTAAACTAAAATTATTACTTTGTTCATGTCCTTATCCACCAAAAGATAATTACAAAATAAATATTTAAGTTCAAGTTAATTATTATCACACTGTAGGTACATATTACTTTTAAATCAAGTTTTGGTACTTCTAATAGTCAAAATTATTAGAAGTAAGTTTTTATATAGTATAATTTATGTCTTTGTGGTGTAAAGGTGATTGTTTTATTTATTGAACTTCTTAAAATATTAATAGAAACATCTTTTAGCAAACAAATTATTATTGGATAATGTAGAATAACTTTTGAAATCTTTTGACTCATTTTTCTTGTACAGTCTTTCGCGTTTATAAAGGCGCGGTTTACAGCAGGTATGGAAATTAGTCGTTCTCTTTAATTGCCTGATACATAAACAAAATAAAATGGGATATATTTTGCTATTGTATAGGTAGACTCGATATCGGATTAACAAAACTTAAGGCTTGAAGCTATAACTTGAAACTGTAAATTACTGCAAAGGGTGATTTATAAAATTTAGGGGCATTTAAAACAAGTAAACGTTATGATTCAATGAGATGGACAAAATTAACACTTTAAAATAATAAGGAGTTTACAATTTAAAATGTTAATATAATCCATAGAACAATATATTAGAAATTTTGAAGTAAGATACCAAAAACTTTTGATCGCTCTTAGAAATATACATGCAAAAAAAATGAAATTTTGAGTAAACATTATTTTGGAATTAAACTATTAATTAACTAATTATAAAAAACTAAAGTTTTGGAAGCATTAGTAATTATACGTCATTTAAATAAATCAGACCTGATTTTAAGTGTGCAAATACCAGATCAGCCATTTGTAAATGTTGATAAATAAAACACAATTTTTGTAATTTTTGATCTACACTAACGTGTATTTTATACTTTTCTGACTTAAAATTAAATATTTTCATAACAATACATTAATTTTCGGACAATGGGCATGATTAACCTTTTAAAGTGTCGTTCCTACCAAAATGTACATTTCAGAGTAACAAGCTAGTAATTTGTTTATATATTGTGAATTTTCTTGTTTCAATATAACTGTTACGGCTTCAAGAATTACCTCCGTGTGCCCATCAGAAATTGTAAGAATATGCGTCAGATGCCTCTATCGGTTCACCATTTGAACATTAAGAAACCAATTTCAACCGCGAAATTGTTACTGGCGTCGAAGCTAATGTTTTGTTGATGAAATTACTAAATTTTTATTTAATTGAAAAAGTGTCGTTTATATTTTCTCGCCTCCGTTCAATACTATATTATACACCAAGGTTGTGAAGTCTGTCATTATTGCCTTAGCACTAGTTTATAAGGTGCGTAGGCAAGAATAGACTTCCCAACCATCGTGTATATACTATTTTTTCCACTACTAGCCAAATTTAAGCCAAAAATAAAATATAAACATCTTTCTTGTAAAAATCAAGTAGCACAGAAATGCAAATAAATCAAAAAGCATTAAAAGCTACATACGTTGATAAACCAACTGCAACTGATTCACTAAACACTTACGTGGCATATTTCACCTTCATTTTCTGAAAATTATTCGGAGTAATATGTAAATTAGTTGGTTTAGGAGCCAATCGCAGCGGTTTAGATTTGTCTGACATGTAGAAATTTTAATGTCTTTCCAAGATGCTTTTGTTATTAAAGATTATATCGTATTTAATCAAGTTATTTTGCACCGACTTCAATAAATATGGGACATCGAAGAAATAATAGATTTTCTTATCGTTTACGAGAAGGTATGGTTTTTCCGGTGATACATCTATTCTTTTAATTAGGTTTCGAAAATTTTACTACTGCCCTAACATTGGCACCGCATTGTACTTGTAGCTTTTCTATGCAGTCTAATACTATCGACTTTAATTTGTCACCTTTACATATTGTATTTGTAAAAATGTAGCACAAGGGTTGTTTAACTTTTTATATATAACTCTAACCATGATCACGTAGCAGTTTGAGCTGGCAAAAAAATTAAAACCTACTTTAAAATTAACATTTTGGGGCTCGTAAAATATAATTTTAATGAAAATTGTTTGTATTCCTCTGTATATCTTCTGCTTCTTAGTGGTTTATTTTTAAGTCAACTTGGGCTGTCACAATTTGTGCTCTGCTTTCGGGAAGTAATCGTTGAGAGATGTTAACTACAATGAAGTGCTTTCTTTTCACGTTGCAATTTAAGAATGTTCCTCCGTAATTTTCTTTACCTAAGAGTACTTGAGCTGCAAGCTTGAGTAGTTTTGGTATAGCTAGAGCATTTATTGCTTCGCCAATATACCTTGCATCATTTGAATATTGGTTTTCAGAAATTGACACTTGTAATTCATTTAGAAATGGCAAGTGTTCACCACATACTCGTTAAATTTTTAGAGTCAACATTTTTATGCAACAGATCGGACCTTCCAGATTATGTTAACCATTCAAAACACCTACAACCAAATGTGTGTAATTTACTTAAAATTCTTGATGTAACTTAACTCACTTGGTTAAATCTCCTTTGGAAAACCTGAAAAAACTGATTCTACTATCATATTTAATAAATAAATTCAGGTTATGTGTTTGCGGTTATGGGATGGGGGCGCGAATTTTAAACTAATGGCATTTTTTTATTCAAATAATTTTATCGTGTTAGGTAATTTTAAGCAGCAAATACGTTAAAGATATATATCTCCTGGATATACAAAATTATGTTTTACACGTTTTTGTTAAACAACTATTCTTGGATTCTCAAAAAATTTGAATTTGTCCATTAATAACCTAGGTCAACAATAGAAAAAATTATTAACCACTAATAGAGAAATTCAACTTCTCAGTTGGCTAGGAGACGCAATAATTGTCCACTTCACAGCTAGTAGTGGAAAAAAGATTTTAGAGTAAGTGTGTTTAGCTATGTTAACTACCTATGTAGAATAAGAACTTTGATAATGTAATATAAACATTATCCAATCTGGAGACCTAACCTCAATCAGTTTTGTAGAATTTCATCAGATTTGCTACACATATGTCACCTCCGTGTGCATCGAATGGATCGGAGGTGACACTCTGGGCATGGAGGTGACCAGATGTGACTTTGTCTGATGAAACATCGTTGTGATGTGTGCTTAAATCTTCATTTTCGTTATTCTAGGAAATTTTAGCTTGCATGACTAATAAAAGCCCTCTATTTGGTCTGTTTTTTAAACTAAAATAATTTTCTTTTACATTTATGGTGTAGACCTGCAGCCTACTATCAGAACTACAATAATAATTTTGTAAAAATAAAAGTGTCGCGTTTCTTATTTTAACTGATTCATTTCAATATTTCATTATAAAAAAGAAGAAAAGAAAAATAGAGATAAAATGCGAAGAAAACGAAAACTCATTGAGAGAAAAAGCGGTGTTGTGTAAAGAATACAAAAGAAAACAACGTAAAAGATATCATCGATGAGTGGAATCTGGAAAATTAAAAGGTTGAAAGCTTACAGACCGGTGTAGAAGAATTCATCGGATAATGTGTAGGAAAAAAAGTAGAAAAGCCGCGCAAATAAAAAGCGAATGGCCAAAGCCTACAGGACCCAAAACACAAGATTACCAAACTCTTAGGTTTCTTTCAGAAAGAAAGCGACAGAAAAAAGATTCGGCGGAACCAAAAAAATTGCAAAATTGCATTAAGAATTTAGAGAAGAAAGACAATTTAAAAAGAAAAAATTCACTATTGAAAAAAAAACAAGAAACTTTACAAGACACTCCACGCAAAAAAATTAAAGCTTTATTAAGTAAGCAATCTATTACTGAACTCAGAAAATTAAGAAGAAAATTCTCTTCTCTGAAGTAGTAACGGCATAGTTATCAAAAAATTATAACAAAATAGTTTTAAAGAAAAAGTAGATTTGTGTGTGTATTACAGGAAACATTATGAAAAAATGTAGTGAGTGACACAATTTCTTCTAGCAAACTTGTCGGGAAACAAAGTTCTGCTTGTGAGTACGTACAAAAAAGGCCTGAGATGCGACGGCAAAGGTATCAGTCAGTAAAACAGTTTTTAGAAAAAGATGAGATAAGTCGCTTTTGTCCAAGAAAAAATAATTACAGAATATTTAAATTTGCACATCTAAATGTAATTATTCATTGTTTTGCAATTTTAGACTATTTTACATCCTTCCACCAAGTGCTAAGACACACATTCACGGATGCTTGTAAACAAAATGGAACTTTGAAAAATTGTGGATCAAAGTTCTCCAAATAAAATAGTCAAAACGCTCTGCTGTGTCAGCCAAACGGAGTGTTGCCTTGAAAAAACATGAAGTGCCTGCAAAGAAAAAAAAACTATCAAAACAAATGATTTTATCTCATAAAAGTTAACTACATTAACGTGTATTTTAGACTTTTCTGACTTAAAAGCAAATAGTCATAATTAACCTCTTATAAATTATTGTGATGACAAAAATGGTCGTTTTATCAGAAAAAGTTTAATTTATGAATCAAAAAAACATAGTCCAGTGCATTTAAGAAATTTTTATAGGTGTGACTCACCAATTTTGTATACATTTTTTCTCTTATCCTCCATTTAAAAGGGTTTTTTTTGGTGAATTTGACCCTAAGTTTGCGCACCCCTAAAACCAACCCTTTCTCCGCCATTTTAAGTTTGGTGTTTTTTTTGGAATTTTTATACCTCGCCTTTTAATTAGCGCACAGTCATAAACTTAGTGTTTTTGGATTTGTTTTGAGTTATTTTCTCAACAATATTATATAACAAAAAACTGTGCGTTTAACAGAAAAAAAGATATTGCTCTTTAAAGTCGACAAAACGACAGTTTTTTTTCGGGTCCAATCTTTTTTCCAGTCCACCTGACGCTTTTTTGTGAGAGAACTTTATTAAAGATATAGTAATTTATAGTATTGGCAAAAAAAAAGTTATCCCGGTACGACCATTTCTCGCCCGTCAATCGACGCCCAAAGTTGCTATGTTTTGTGGGGGATTTCGAAATATTCCTACAAGTTCAATAATTTTTATTTAAAAAACATACATTTTGATAGGTTTAATGATGACTTTATTCTTTCCAAATGTTATTCAATTACGCTATTGCTATTTGATACTAATTTAAATAATTTGAACGCAGAACTGTCCTTATATTGAAACAATTAATATTTCTACAGGTTTTAATTTTATAAACATATTTCTTTCTGCTTTTCCAAACTCAATTTTGCACCACCATTGAGGTTAAGTTTACTGTGCGTTTTTTCATGTGGTTTCCCTAGTAAGCCTATTCCACAGTTTTCACTTTTTCTTTAGTAAATTTCTCACTTTGTCATGATATTATTAATCATCTTCATTCTCACTTATCTCAGGCAGTTCGCTTGGTTATTATTTCAATAAATCGCTTGATTTGGGTAAAGGTGCAATCGTTGGAAGTTTGTCATCAACTTCGTCGCCTTCGTCATTTGAGTCATCTACATCTTCTTACGCAATCGCGCAGGTTTCCCCACGGCAAGTCTTGCACAAAGCAGAATATTTCAAACTTGTCAAACGTTGTCTCGTTGCTCGTTTTTGCAACCTGATCTGAAAACCAAAACTGACTTATCGTGTTTACCTACCACGAGTTTAGTAACGAGGCAACATTCCCTTCGAACATATCATCAACTGCAAAAGTGAATCGATGTAGAAGTAAATGCACTTAAAACCAATGACAATCGATCAGGAACGATACCACGCATACTTCTGGATTTTGTATTCTGTAGATGTACAACCAACTGTAGCAGGGCTTTGTGGATGTCAAAAAGCAGGTTTGAAATGTTCTGTTTTGTGCAAGATTTGCTGTGGAGAAACTTGCATAAGCGTGAAAGAAGATGTAGAGGACTTTAATGACGAAGACGACGAAGTTAAGAACGAACTTACAACGATGGCTTCATCGAAACGAAAAGCAAGCCAATCATCTGTCATAAGTGAGAATGAAAAAGACGATGGCTATCAATGTCATTGTAGGGTGCAAAATTCACTAAAAAAAAGTGAAAACTGTGGAGTAGGTCTATCGGAAAAACCACATAAAAAAAAACGCGCCGTGAACTCAACCTTAACAGTGGTGCTGAATTGAGTTCGGCAAAAGCAAAAAAAATTGTCGTCATAAACGTAAAACCCATTGAAATATTAATTGTTTTAATGTAAACACAGTTCTGCGTTAAAAAAATGGATTTCTTACTGTACTAATAAATTAATAACAAATAACAATAGTGTAATTGAATAATATTTAGAAGTTATCATTAAACTTATCAAAATGTTCATTTTTTAAATAAAAATGCACTTCAACAAAATTTTTATTGAACAAATAGGTATATTTAAACAATGTATCGTGCATAACAATTGTTTATTTTAATAAATAAACGGGAGACAAGTCGTATTACGACAAAATCCAGCGCAAAGCGCGACCGCTATTCAACGTATTTCGAAATCCTGCGCGAAACATAGCAACTTTGCACGTCGATTGATGGGCGAGAAATGGTTGTATCGGAATAATTTTTTTTTTGTAAATGCTAGAAATTATATTATCTTTGATAAAGTTTTTTTACAAAAAACCTCAGTTAAACTGGAAAAAGATAAAAGCCGAAAAGAGAAAAAAAAAAACCTTTTTAAAGTCGTTTTCTCGACTTTGAAGAACAATAACTTTTTTCCCGTTAAACGTACAGTTTTTGTCATATTGCATTTTTAAAAATATAACAAATCCAAAGACACCAATCTTATGACCGTGTGATAATCAAAACGCGAGATATAAAAATTCCAAGAAAAACACCAAATCCAAGATGGCGACGAAAGAATTGGTTTTCTCTCTTTCTCTAGTTGTTAGCTTGTTGTGTTTTCAGCAGTTTCCCTCCATTCCTCTCTATCTGTCGTACTTTAATGTTGTCTTGGAAAGATTTTCCTGTAAACTGCTTCATGTGGTTCAGCCATCGTTTTGGAGAACGTCCTCTAGGCCGCGTTCCTTCTACTTTTTCTTGGACCATAAGTTTTTCAAAGTTATCATCTTTCCTCCTGCTGACATGTCCAAAGTACTTTAGAATCAGTTGTTTGATTTTAATTGACAATCTGGCATAGACGTTAAATAGAGTATGGATGCGTTGGTTCTGCGGACTGTCTAGAGAACCCTCAGTAGTTTTCTCGAAATTCACATTTTAAACGCATCCAACTTGGCGATGTCTGTGGCTTTTAAGGTCCAGGATTCTGCTGCATATAACGCAATTTGAAAATTGAGGGTGTTTACTAATTGGCATTTTGTTGTAGTTGTTATATGGCGATCTTTTTAAATTTTGTTAAGTTTGGTCATAGCGGTATTGGCAAGAGCTATCCTTTTCCTAATTTTTTGACTTGATCCGCCATTTATGCTGATGTGGGCACCTAGATAGGTTATTTTTTCTACGATCTCTATGTCTTGAATACTAGGCTTTTCTTCTATGCTTTGCGTGCGATCCATTAGCATAACATTCGTTTTTTGACGATTCAGTTGAAGACCAAACTTAAAACTCACTTTCTCTACTCGCTCAATAAGACTCGACGTTTCCTGCTCATTTTTGGCGATGAGTGTAGTGTCATCAGCGTAGCGAGATTATCTGTCCTTTGCCACCTATGATAATTTCTCCTTTCCAGCAGTCCTTATGATATATTCTCCATATACGTTAGACAACAAGGGTGACAAAATACAGTCCTGTTGTACACCACGTTCTACGTTGAAAGGTTTAAAGGTTCTTCTATTCATCTTCATTAATGTTGTGTTTTTGTTATACTTCTTTTAGAAGGTGAATCAGATGTCGTGGAGTTCCCATCTGCGACAGGAAGTCCCATAGTCGGCTCCAGTTGCCGCAATCAAAAGTCTTGCTGTAATACAGGAAAAATAAGTATGTAATTTTGCCATATTCTCTTGTTTTTTAATAATTTGCCGCACATTCATAATCTGGTCTCTCCTACTCTTCCCCCCTTACAAAACCGGCCTGTTCTTGTGGTATTTGCCATTCTAAAAAGTTTCTAAGTCTTTGTAACAAAATACTGAGCATGAGCTTGCTTGGATGAGAGATCAATGGTATAGTTCTATAATTATTGCATTTTTTACTGGATCCTTTTATATGGATTGATATGAGGGTAGAGGTACACCAATCGGTTAGTTACTGTCTTGTCTGACAGACCCTGTTGCAAATTTTCCACAATAGATCAATATCTTTCGCGGGGAGGTGCTTAAGCATTTCTGCATTTATGTCATCTTCTCCTGGACTCCTATTGTTTTTTAGATGTCGAATCGCATGTTCTACTTCACTTCTTAAGATGACAGGCTCCTGTTGTATGTTCTTGATTGAGATCAAAATTTTGGGCTGTTTAGGTACTGCTTCTTTGTATAGAATTATACAGTGTTGTCGCCAAACTTGGATGATGTTTCTTATTTCAGTTACCACTGTTCTATTCTCGTTCTCTTGTGACCACGTTTTCAGTCTGAATTCTCTTTTGATCTCTTTAATACATTTGAATAGTTCACGTGATTCTTATTTTTGGAGAATTTTTCTATATCAAGAAAATATTTTGTAAATGTTGGTTCTTATCTCTTTTTGTCAGCCGTTGTATTTTTCTGTTTAATTCTTTATACTCAGTTCTCTGTTCTTCGGTATTTATACCTGTTTTTCTAAGATTCTTTCTTCTTTGTACTGTGTTCCAAGTTTTATCGGTCATCCATTGTTTGTTTTTTACATTTGTTTGTGCTTTAAATTGCTGTAATACCCGTTCTTTAGAGTTTGTCAAACTTGTTTTAAAGCTTTGCCCACATTTCGTCCGCGTTGGTCAGATTGTGTTTCTGCTTGGGAGTGAATCTAGATTCACTTCTAATTCTTACTCAAATTGGTACATATTATCGGGTTTTAACAAGCATGCACTAATATATAATCAATTTGATTTTTATATTGACCGTTTGGGGATGCTACGTGTATCGACGTCTTGGTTGGTGAGGGAATAGGCTGTTAGTGATAGTCATGTTATTTTCCAAGCAGAAATCCACCAGTTTTTAACCAGATTTATTTCTTATACCCAGTCCATAACTTCCGATGAGGTGTATATGTGCGTCTTCTTGGGTTTATCCGTATTTTGCATGAAAGTCATCTTGAATAAGTGTTATTTCTTTACTGGGTACTTGGTTTTAAGGGTGCGCAAAATTGGAGTTAAACTTATCGAGGAAAACTCTTTCAAATGAAAAGTAAGAGAAAAATTGTATACAAAAGTGGTAGGTCAATTCCTAAAGGCACTGGACTAACATCGCAACTTTCACTTTAAAAAATCTCCTATTATAGTTTTGGTTTTACTATGAAGAGTAATTTATTATCTTTTATATGAAACTGCAATATCTTTTTGCTATAGATGAACGTTGAACTTTTATGAAATAATCATATGCATAGTAGCTTACAATTTCAAATTATAGCTTCTGGCTCTTAGTTTTGTTAATTCGGTACCAAGCCTACCTATGCAATAGCAAAAGCCATGCCATTTTATTTTGTTTATACGTATACACTTAAAGGAAAACAACTAATACATGTACTTGCTCTTAACGCCGCCACTATAAACGCAAAAGACTGTACATAAGATGAAGAAGAATTATTTGTAACAACGGACTTAAAAAGTTCAATTAACTTAAATTAATGTCCTTTCCTAAAAACGTAACGGTTTTCAACTAAATACAAAAGATAATTACTTCTACTTTTGTGAATAAAAAGTTTTGCAGTTTTTAAATAACGTTTGACCTCAAATGCAAAACCGTAATCATTGAATTTTAATTGTGGTGCACAAGTGGTTTCGAAACAGTAAGAGGGAGCATCAGTATTCAAGTTTAAGGGAAATATGTAGGGATGTAAATGTCGTTTGGTTTATAGACTGTAAAATTTATTACGTAACCGAGAAAAAGATTTAAATTAAGTGTTTCAGAACTAAGCGCAAACAGTAATAATTTGACAATAAACGTGTTTTCAAAAATAATCGGATGTTACATTGTATTAAAAACGGTGTCTTTTCGACGGAATAACGATTTTAAAATTTAATTACAAGCTATGTTTCATTCGATAGCAGGTATATGATGAAACAGTTTTAGTATTTTTTTTAATTACATGTAATTTAAACTATTTGTACAACTTCGTTTTGTATTAAACAATATGTATGTTATTTACACCATTTAATACAAATGATACAAAATCGATTATTTAATTTAGTTGTCAATCTTAAACCAATAGTTACTAGCATTGTTGTATATGACATATTTAGTGATACAAATAACAGGTTTCTAAATAGTCCAATAAATAATATACTTATGTACAAAATGTATACAATTTATGTTATTTTGTACATGGGTAATAGTGACATTTATAAAATTACTTCCTTGTAATAGCGATATACAAACGTTGTTGTTGAAACTTTTGGGCAACAATTGGGTTGAACTGACAGTGATATGGTGGCAAACAAAAAACTGATATCCTTGTTTTCTTAAAAGTTCGTTAATCAGAGTTTGCAAAAATGACTTTGCTACGAGCTTTCGTAGTAACAGAAACAAACAAGATGTTAAATTGGAGGTGATTATATTTTTAATTGGTGAAAACATATATAAATAATAAGCAGGTCAAAATTCATACATCTGCATATAAAGCACTGCTTTTACTAATTAGGCAGCAGCCGATCACTTCTAATTCTAATTTACTAAGTTTACACACCATAAGAATATTCAATTTTCTTACACTAAAACGTATACGTTGGGTTCTTATTTTACAGGCAACGATTGTTATTTATAATCTTTGCTAGCTCAGACCTTTTAAGGATGTAGAGGGGAGTAGGTCAATGGTGCCACCTCCGATGTTAACCCGATTAATAAACGCCACGCGCTTTGATTTCACAAATAAAACCCACTGACGATTATATAGTATTACTAAAGGACGAAAATGTAACACTTTGTTTGCGTGTTAAAATAAGAATCCATCACCTACATGCATCACAACTAAATCAAAGATCATATTTAAATCTAACCCAAAATTATAGGGTCTGTGAAGCAGACGAGAGTACTTAGCTGAGTGGTTGGAGTCTGAATTGTTGTCTGCCGAATACTTGCAGAACCCGAATTCCCGAGCTTCTATATATCAAAAGGCTAAGGTGACCAATTGATTTTCAAGACAGGCCCCGTAACAGGAGGTACGAGATGGTGTAACTGCACACGTACTCATGAAATTTAAAACTTGGACACCACAATTTCTGTAAACAAAAGTTTGCACATTGTGAAGCGGGCTTAAGGGTATCATTTACAATTCTAACAGCAGGTAGTCTCAGCAGGGGTTATCTTATAGAAGGACTGTAGAATGAATCATTACACTAAGCACGTTTTAGAAAATAGGTAATTTACGTTGCTTACTTAATTTTTTCTTTAAAGAATATATTTGAAGGTATCGCTAATTAAACACCATAGCTCGATTAATTATCGAATCAAAATTTTGTTTAGGAAATGTTTACAAAATAAAATTAGAAATAATTTTGATTTAAAAACGTCTACAAGCAATAACTTTTAAATTAAATCAAAAACTAAACATGGTTATTTGGGTTGACTGATTATTACTTATTTTTAAATAAATCTAACCTACTAATTATTGTAAGTTATTAAAAAAATCATTAAACTCTCTATTCATAATATTTAGTCCTTACAAAATGTATATTTTATGACGTTTCATTTTTTCTGTAGTTAATATAAAAAGTGAAAATAAAAACTAAGGCAATTCTTATTGTCAACGTATATATTTAGTTTTTGACAAGAATTTATTACATAATTATAATTAAGATACCAAGTTATAGTTTAAAATTAAATGAAAACGTTTTTTTTAAATAAAGGTATTACTATATAAATAAATATAAGAAATCAATAATGGGTGTGACCTCCATTATTATTGATACATTCTTGGAGGCGTCTGCTCATTGACGCTATCAAGGTATCAATATAATTAATATTAATCGTTTCCCATGCGGTATCAATGGCTGCAATTAGTGCATTACGGTTTACTGGTACAAAATTTGGCCCTTGTTGTCTTCGGATAACACCGAGTATTCGAGCCCAAACATTTTCGATTATGTTAAAATCTGGGCTTTTTGCTGGCCAGGGTAACAGCTCCAAGTTATTTGCTTGTATCCAGTTGCGCACAACCTGCGAAGTATAGGGTCATCATATCCCGATAGTTAATTATCGAATGTTCCAAGAAAATATGTGTAAATAATGAATTTTTAGCTCTTTGCAGCAAATGAATCGTTTATTCTAATTAATTAATGAGAATACGTTACCAGATGTGTATCTGAGGTTGTGAAACAATACTAGATGACTCATTAAAACCCTTATGTGGCTATTTCGCCATTTTTTAAATTTTAGAATTTTTACCTAAAAGATTACATTTTTATCCGGAAGATCAAATTTCCATTCATCGTAATTACAAGAGAACACTGAGGCGTACACGTCCAATATTCCCAAAAATTAAATAAATACTTGGAGTCACTTTAAGGAACCGCTAAACGTATTTCTCTGAAGAAGATGTCTCTGATATAATTAAAATTTGATTTACGAGGAACCTTAGTAGTTTAAAACATTTAAATTCAGCAATAATTTCACACTAATAAGGGCCAGTTGCACCAATGTCTGTTAAATTTAACCGTAGGTTAAAAACAATCGTTACTATATTTAATCCTTGGATACTATTGTATTTAATATATCGTTAAATTTAACAGAGTTTGGTGCAAGTGGCTCTAACGGCGTCTATTTTAATCATGGATTAACTTAAATTTTGGGTTTATTGTCAAGGTAATAATTTTTGTCAGAATTGTCTCATTAGAAATTAACCAAAAATTAACTTTAATCGTAAATAGCGTGTTATCTAAACACATTTACACCTAAGAAAGTTTTTTGAATAGAAGTGAGTTTCTTGTTATTCCTGGCGCACCACTTAAGTAATTTTCTTGTGTGTGATGTTATGAGCATGCGCCCTGCTGATAGCTTGTAATCATTAGTCAGCATTCCGTTTGTACTGTTTTTCGCTGACATTTAAGAATCTGGATTGTGTTTTGGCAGAGAATTGTGGGCACGTAAATCGAGGAATCCAACTAACCAGCAGGAAACTGCTTTTCAGTGTTCCCAAAATCTCTAAAATTAATGAACAACAAACTAACGTTTCTACCCTGACGCGAAGAAATCCCTTCCACTTCCCTCCTGATAGGTAAAAGCTGAGAGGGAACATCAACCTGTTCCTTAAAATGTTTGTTTTTATTTGGTTACCGTTTAAAGTTATTGTCGCCGTTTATAATTATTAACGTCATTAGGCCGACATGTTAAAAATAACAGACAAGATTCTAGTTATAATATTGAGTTAAAGCCGAGATTTTATATTCAATTGAGTATTTTTCATCATACCATTAATATTTAACAATGATTTGAAAAACTTGCATTTTTTTTCAATTCAAATTAAATTTACTAATCATCTGTGCATTTACCATAGCAATGATCGTTAACACAATAAAAATACTCATTTTTGTTGTTGTTGGAAAGTTAAACAACCTTTCTAATTTTATTTTTAAATTATCAGCGAAATATGAAGTCATATGAAATGGCTTCTCAAATGTAACAGTATTGTTTTTTATTAATCGTTATCTTACAGCACATTGCAAATACTTTTTTTCTTAATGTGATGGTGTCACTAACCAATAAAAAAATCTTTATTTTGGTATTTGATCGAATAATTTAATTTTGGATGTATCACGAGTAGGAAACTTGTTCTGCGGTCTGTTAATTTTCGATATTGGATGAGACTGATAATTTCCACAATTCGTAGTTCTGGTTGAACCTCAAAGTTTTTTCTTTTTGTTAAATATTCTGACCCTTATACTCGTACTACAAAAAATTGCAAAAAGCTACACCAACTCTACCGGAAGGAGACATATAAAGTGACCGGCAAAGAGTTTGCATCAAATGGGAAAAATTTTTGTAATTGAGATATTCAAAAATTTCTTTTGGCAAACAAATTCAGCATATCGAATGACAAAAAAGCACGTTGACAAATGTCATGTGACCACTGTCATAGCGGCAATTTAAAAAAATATTCCTTAAATATGTAAAAAGTGTGGTTATATGAAAAGATATTGGAAAATGCCTAAGAGAAAAGTTGTTCAAAATTAAAATATACATCTATGTGCAAATTTAAAAAAAAATAACGAATTTTTATCAATATTAGTTTTCCGGAATTTTTTCCGGAAATTTTTTGTATGTATTTGTATGAACTTATTATCCAGGCAATATTGTAAAAAATTGTTTAAATTGGGTTTAGAATAAAAGAATTGATCATTTTAGGACTATTTTAAAATAATTCTAAATTTGTAACTTCAACCTTTTGTTTTCTGTAGGCCATTGCAACAAAGTCCGTCCTAAAAAAACAATATTTTTTGTTCTTTACCGTCCATTGGTAGACTAATGAATTAAAATGACTGGATTGTAAAATTTATTTGTTGGTTTAATTGTGTTTTATGTAAATCAAACGCAAAAAATTTTGTTTTCTCAATATTTCCGGAAAAAATGACGGAAAACAGATATTTTTGAAAAGTTGTTATTTTCTTTTGAAAATTTGCACATAGGCGTATAATCTAATTTTAAACAACTTTTTTTTTAGACATTTTTCAATATCTTATCATCTAACCTCACTTTTTACATATTTAAGGAATATTTTTAAAATACCATGACAGTGGTTACATGACATTTGTCAAAGTGTTTTTTTTGTCATTCAATATGCTGAATTTATTTGCCAAAAGAAATTTTTTGATATCCAATTACAACAATTTTTCCCATTAGATGCAAACTCTTTGCCGGTCACTGTATAAGCGATATCCGCGACTGAGCAAATTAGTGAGAAAGCAAAGTGCACCCGTACTTAAACCTACGCCGTTGCCGATACCTAACATTGTTCCAGGGTATTTTAAAGCAGAATAGAGAGATTAAATGTGTTCAAGCGAACTTGACCTACGCCAGAACTGAAAAAACCTGTCTTTGAGAACAAAACACTTTCCCGATATTCAGCAACAAGTTCACACAACAACATTGGGACAAGTTAGATGCAACTTATTCTCTAATATGAAGAATTAGCTCAACCTTACAAAAACCTAACAAGTCCAAAAATCTAAAAAGTTGCAGACGAGACAAACACCGAATATCTCAAGCTTTGACCACAGTCGACTCGTAATTAACCTAACAGCAGAGTGTCTTGTCGCATTTCAATTGAAGTTATGATCTCCACCATGGAAGCAGCAATAAAGCACCTACCGGACAAAGACGCAGAAGTGATAAGGATCAAAACGGCTGTCAGCCGACTATGTGCGCAAAATTTAGAACAAACGTTAAACTCCACCTCCACTAGAAGGGGTCTTAGACCAAATTAAGAATTGTCATTTTTATTTTAATTAAAAATTCACATAAATAATATAAAAAATAATGTACCTAATATTTCGATAGTAAACTGGTGCTATAATTAATTTGTTGACCTGCTCTTTTCATCGGTATACTTACTTTCTTCCTCGCTTTCTTTTTTTCCGAAACACTTTCTTTCCCGCGTACTTTTCTCCCCATATGCTTTTCTCTACACATACCTTCCTTCCCGCGTACTTTCCACCTTGCGTACTTTTTCTCCACCCGTGTTTTCCCCACGCGTATCTTCCTGTCCAAAATAATATCTTCCCCGCGTACCGCGTACCTTATTCCCGCATACTTTCCTTTTCAAAAAACTTTTCTCTCCGCGTACTTTCCTTCCCAAAACACTTTCTTCCCCGCTACTATCTTTCCCGCTCATAATAAAAAATACACGATTAAAATAAATGTACGTGAAAAAGTTGGTTTTTGAAATTGTTATTATGAATAAATAAAGGCATTGATTTATAGTTATATTTTCAATATAAATTAACAAAAACAAAAGAGTCCGAGTCTTATAATTAATTACAAGACAAAATAAATGACGACTGTGACTAAAAATGTAGACGTCTTTACAATAATCAATAACTCAAATAAGAAAATCATTGGTTCTTTAATATATAATTTTTTATGCTGAAAGGATAATTGGCAGCTGACCTATTTCTAGAGTTCCCATTTCAAGTAATATTTTATGCTGTTGATTAAATAAAGATTTCTAGTCTGTGTTAATTTATAATTATATTGAAAATATTTAATAAAATTACAACATTTAAATATTGAATTTCAACATTCGAACGTATTTACTTCAATAGCATTTGGTGAATTTCCTTTCCAACTTTTTACTACGTATTTATACAGGGTGTCCCGATATTCCATGTACATAAACTACTAACCCAACTTAGTTTAGTCCAGAAGTTGATAGTTTCTGAAATACAGAGCGTCAAAGTTTTGTTTTTTATTAGTTCTTTTGGATAATTTTTATTTGCCCAAAATTGGGTGCTTGGGTTTTTTTAAAATAAAAATTCGAAATCCGTTCTTATTTTTCTGGTAAATTGCAAGGGGCGTCACTTACAGCATTTTGATAGTTTCTGAAATACAGAGCGTCAAAGTTATTGTTTTTTATTAGTTCTTTTTGGATAATTTTTTATTTGCCCAAAATTGGGTGCTTGGGTTTTTTTAAAATAAAAATTCGAAATCCGTTCTGATTTTTCTGGTAAATTCCAAGGGGCGACACTTACAGCATTTTGATAGTTTCTGAAATACAGAGCGTCAAAGTTATTGTTTTTTATTAGTTCTTTTTGAATAATTTTTTATTTGCCCAAAATTGGATACTTAGGTTTTTTTAAAATAAAAATTCAAAATACGTTCATATTTTTCTGCTAAATTGCAAGGGGCGCCACTTACAGCATTTTTTGTGCCTTTCTATATGAAAATTTTATTTGAATATTTTTACACTCCAACTTCTTCTGTTTCAAAAGGTATTCTTAATAAATGTCGCTCCGAGCAACAATTTCTGAGATAACTGAATTTTTGCATTATCTTTGACATTTTTGATAGATTAAAAACATTTAATATTTGTGACAGTATTAATTTACAAAAAAACGAAAATTTGGAATTAAAAATTAATTTGTAGATCAAAACCTCCGTAGAGTATAGACAACCATGTTTACACTTATGCGATGGAGACGAATTTTGTGTTGTAAATTTTTTCTAGGGATTTTGTTGATTTGAGATTGTCTGTTCCAAAAATTTTACCTTAGCCGGTCGAGAAAGAACTTTTCTATTTCCTGACCCGTGAAAGGTGTACTAGGCATGTGCTAGTTATCTAGTGTAAACTGAAGTGAAATCATTCCGTACAACCAGGGAATAAGTTTTCACCTACTGTTCATGTGTGAGTACACATTTACATTTTTTTAATGAAATATTTGCTATCACGGTTTGTATCAATTGCAGACACCTTTTTTTTTTGATTTCTTTGTGTGTGCTTTGTTTTCTTCTATGGGAGCACTTTAATTATGGTTATGCTGGCGTATGGATAATAATCCAAAAATTACTTTAACATAACGAGCTGGGTCTGATATTATAAGTGAAGGTCGCCAGCTTGGAACTTTAAACCTACATTGGAGCATCTTTTGTTGTTAAGGACACCATCCAATACTTCTATTTGGTTCATTGTAAGCAGCCCAGCAACTGTTATCAACGGAGTCTATTTTGTCTTTCCTTCTTCGCTGGACACTAAATACTGCCGGATTTGAATACAAGAGCTGTCGCATCTGCCTTTTAACTTTTTTTATTCATCTTATGCACAATTTTTGTCACGTTTTATTTGCCCGTACTACGGCTGTAAATTTAACACCCTACCTTTGCGCTGTGTAAAGAATATCTGTAAACTAGAAAGATTTTTCAAAGTATTTGCTTAATAGTGTGCGTTTTGAAACTATTTAGATAATCGGCCAAAGTCCGGTACCTCACGTAATTTGTTTCCAAGTATATCAATAACAATATTTGCTACGCAAAATTGGTGGATCGCTTGCATATAACAATCTGGGCTACGACTGTCAAAATTTCATACTACACGACGACAGCTAACCTCTTCGGGTGCGTGTACCTCAAATTATTACTCGTTTCTTAACTCGTTCTCTTGAGTTGTTATTACTTTGTAACTGACTATTGCTATTAACTCTACACCATATTATACAGGGTCCGGCACATCGAACGTGCATTAAAAGTATATAGAGAACTAATTCGATTCATTTTCTAAAAATAGTGCTGCGCCTGTTTTCGACGTCACTGAACTCAGACAAAATATTTTCGTTTATACAGCACTTCCGGTTGTATCGGAAGTAGCTGTCAACTTTCTTATTTCAAATAAAACATGCTATTTTCTATTTTATTCTCAGATTTTAAGTAAAATTTAAGGTGTAGTTTAATTATCATACCATACCCAAAAAATGACTGGTTTTCAGTTATATCAATTTAAAAAAAAATTAAAATCATGCTGAATTGTCATTGTTAATATCTCAAGATGATATCAATACTTTAGTTCCTGAGTTGTTGTGGCAATTATCGATATGTTACAGTAACTCACATATGAATGGAAACTTGAATTGCATGTACAGGGTGATGAAAATTTTTGTGCCAATATGAACCACTTTCGATCTCAAAAACTTGTTTAATTCAAATGGGAATCATCAATTGATGTCTTTTGTTCTCCTCTCTTGATACATACTAACATGTCCTATGCTCGAATTGATGAAACACTGTGTTTTTAATCATCAATTTAAGCATTGATGTTTAAAAACATAGGGTGTCCCATATGAATTAAGCAAGTTTTTGAGGTCGAAAGTTGTTCATATTGAAACCCTGTACATGCAATTTGAGTTTCTATTTTGTTTGTATTTCATCGCTTACATAATTTTTCATACAGGATGTATCGTTTATACAAGATGGTTCTAGACTAAATTTTTTTTAGAAACATGTATATATTTTATATATTTAGATAAATAGTAATCTAAGCTTTTCAAATATGTTTTATTTTTATGTTATGCCGTTTAAAAGTTATTTTATTTTTCTTTATAAAATAGGCTTTGCAGAAACTTCTTTAAGAAGTCATAAAAAACTTGCCTTTTATTATATTAAATTTAGATTTGGTACAGTATTAGACAATACTTGAAAGTAAGTTGTTATCATAAAATCACCCATTTATGTAAAAGATTACGCTGTTGTGATTTTTAACTTTGCTACATTTCAAACCTCCATAACTTTAAAAATTTAAATTGCACGCCCTGTATATTATTATTAAATCGTATTCACTATTTTATTTTACAACTTTTTTATAATACATATGCTACACCAAAAATTGATATTTTATAAACATAGGAGTAATCAAGCTATCCCGTCTCAAAAACTCATCCTGTATATGGCGGCAATCTCGAGATCAAGTAAAACGAGTTACACAATTTTTACAAGCAATGAACATATAGCAGTGCCCGAAATAAACAGCAAAAACGCAATTATACAACTTTTGCCCAACTTGATAATTGTTTCTTCTTGGTTGCTCTTCACCAATATAAACTATTCAATAAAATTGGAAAATTATATTTGGGATAGATAAAGACCTATCGGATTAATATTTTACAATTACTTTTGAAATATACAGGTGTTCCAAAATACACAGAACGTATTAAAGTTGCGTTGTTTCTTATGGAATGTCCTGTATATTATTACATTCTTAGTTAATACAATCAAAATAAAAATAGATTTTATAAAAGTTTAAGTTACTTAAACCTAAAGATTTTTTAAATATTTTGTATTTTATGAAAAAGTAGTCACAATTTTATTGATTAACATCTCAGAAACTATTCTCTTTCTCGAAACTAAATTTGCACTGGATTCTATTAATTGATCAGATTTTATGAAAATAAGATTAAATAATGACATGCTTTGATCTGTAATAACTTGCTTAATTTAAATAAAACACCCTGTATTTTATATCAACAGTGAATGTAAAATGTAATTGCCTATTCTCGTACTATAGTGTCTTATAACTTGTAAGAAACCGACAATGATATAATTTAAATATGCCGCCGAGAAAGAAATGTTTTACAGCATAAAATTTACATAGTCAAAAAAGACTTGAAATTACCCCCATGCAACTGCTGCCCACTCTTCCGCGCGAGATAAAACTTCCTATATGAGAGCGAGTACAATTAATTCCAAATAAATTCCGAACTTTTATTGACTTGTTTAATAAGCCTCTTCCAATCTTAAACTGACTCAAACCGCTTAAACTAAACTATACGCCGCTAATTAAAAAGTTTTAATGCTGATTAAATTCGGTACGGGCTGTGGCACCCAACTGTACTAATCCGCTAACCAAAAACCACTTCAAATGCTGATTAAATTTGGTACGGGCTGTGGTAGCACTACTCTAATCCGCTAACTCAAAGACCACTTCAAATGCTGATTAATTTTGGTACGGACTGTAGTACAAAACCCTCTTAATCACAGGAGAACCACCTAAAACAACCACTGTTAATAATCCGTATAACCAGCACTTACTTACCCCAAACCCTAAGCACTGTAGCTGATTCATTCGGTAGCAGCTCCTTTCCACCAAAACCGTTCCATTTAGAACTCGCCACTTTGCATTACCAAACCCCTAGAGTGTAGCTGCTTTATTTGGTAGCACTTCGTAGTAGACGTGCTGGCAGACTCCGACTTAGACAAAGTATTACCGCCATGAAAACACCACCAACACCGAGCGTAGAACTTCTCGTACATAAACTGCTCGCCCACTAAGCATTACCGTACGAGTTTGACCACCAAGCATTCTGAGCACGTTAAGACGAACTTCCGTTGTTTGTAAAGTCGTAAGCAGCAATAATAAAATCCGTTGTGTATGCTATAACAAGCGAGCCCTGTAGAAAGAAGTTCAAACCGATAAACCTAAAAGTAGTTGTAAAAGACCGCCACTGATAATTAAAAATAACTTACCTGTTTCAGTGAGCCTCTAACCCGCAACCCGAGTTTTCACCTAGAATTTCCGTCATTCAAAGAACGTGGAAATTCAACAAATGACCGTACTAGCCCGACGCCGTATCAATATTGGCCGTGTCTAAGCTGCCGATGTTTTGGCCGCAACTGGCGGAGTATCCACGGCATTTAAAATACATTGTAAATAAATACCCTGTATACAAAACTAACTGTAAATAATTGTAAATAGACGCCTTAAAATCGAACTCTGGGCATTCTTTCTTTACTCGAAGCTACCCGCGGCCGAATATAAATTTTGTTAAGTCACCTTTTACGTTCCAACTACAATTATACCCGGTAGTTAGGAGCCTAAAAGGTGCGCGTTTACAAGCTAATTCTTTATGTTATTATGAAAAATGCAGGTTTGCAGACCAATTTGTAACAAATTAAATACCTATCAACCGACATACAAAATTTTGACAGGTTTTTTTTTGGAGAATGTATGAAAAACTACTTGCAGGCATCACGACTATACGCTCAAATATTTTCTAACAGAAATCATCCAAATAAAGTTATCTTTGAACAACTGTTGGCTCAATTTAGAGAAACTTGAAGTGTTCAGTACAGAAAGAAAGAGACTAAATTTGCGGTGATAGCCTCAGTAATTGAAAATCCCTATCTAGAGGAAAACTACGAACTTAAAAATTTTTAAAATACTTTTTATGGGTCGAGTTTGTTATAAAAATGTTTTTCCTAATGTGATAGAACGTACGGTTTTCGAAATACGGCAGGTCGTCATCCTTAATAACGCCTAAGTAATGCCAACAGACAACTGTAACAACAATTGAATTTAATTTAATCATTCAATTGTCGTTACAGTTATCTGTTGGCATTACTTAGTTTATACTCAAATGTTTCTTGTATTTTACCAGTCCTTTATGTTTTACAATATACTAAACAGCTAAGGAATTGATTGACACAATGCAAATCTTCTTCTCCTTACAAATACATAATATTTACCTGTCAAAGTTGTATAGCTTACTTGATAAATATTAAAATTGTTACAAATCAATCTTTATTACGAAAATTTGCATTTTTTATAAAAAACGCAAACATTTAGCTATAGGACACTACAGTATTGATTGATAGACAATTACATTTTACATTTGTTGTTGGCATAATATACAGGGTGTTCTATTTAAAATAAGCTAGTTATTGCATTTCAAAACATGTCATGATTTAATCTCATTTTGTACACATCCTGTGTATGACAGTCGATTTTTGAAAATGTATTAATATACAGAGCATTCCATAAGAAAAAACTTTGATACGTTCTGTATATTTTGAGACAACTGTATATTTCAAAAGTAATTTTAAAATATTCCTCCGATAGGTTTCTATCCATCCCAGATACATTTTTCTAATCTTATTGAATAGTTTGGCTGTAATATTTTGTGTCGTATACCGTGAATAACCCTGTATAATTTATATTCACTTTACTTTTTACTTGCGTTATATAATTTTTACGCTGTTTAATTCATTTAATATATTTGACTTCTTGTAGTCGATTTTTCGATTATCACACTAACACAATCCTATATACACGATGCTATATGTTATTATTTATACAATGGAAACTCAAATATTATTACTTAAATTGGAAGTTGAGTAAATGTTATATTACAACTTTTAGATCATAGACAGTTGCAAATAAATTATGATATTTCTAATAATAACCTAAAATACGTAAAATATCTTAAAATATATAGGGTTTTAAACTTACGATGGAACTATTGCTAACTTTGTTATTATTTGAGCTACAGGTCAGTTAAATAGGCAAACCAGTAGCATTTGTTTCTCTCATGACTATAGTAAAAACAGAATAAAAATCGAACATCGCGTTCGCGAGTTATGTCAAATTGTTCTATTTTTTTCAAATAGGACATCTTGTATACAATATACCCAAACAATAGGAAATTGAATACTGAATAAAAAGTGTCTGATTATTTTTTATCTTAAAGTCAAAAATGACAGAGCTGTTGATGATTTTTCAAATAAGTTTTAAGTGGCTGTGATTTTATAAATTACAATCGTTTGTTGTATAAATGTCATTAAGATTAAAATGTCAAATTGAAGTTTTACTGGTGAAGAGTTAAAAGGCGGGCTCAAAAATGCTTGGACCAAGACGATGACGTTTTTAGCATCTAATTTGAATTTTTCTTTTAATAATTATAAAATGTTTATAATGGATCCATAATTCGTTTATAAGATTTTCTTTTAATGTTCACAGAATAAATTAAAATAAACCATATCCTTTCGTTTCATGGATATTCCTCTTTTTTTCATTTCATTTACCATTTCTGCTAGATATAGCCACCGTGAATTTTGTATGTTAATCTATCCCCATCACGAATTAATTTTTTTTAAGTGTTTGCCGTAAACAAGATTCAAACCGCTTCGACAAATAGTTTTCCGACCAGTAAATTTGACTACGTTCTTGGCATTACTACTCAACCACCCACGGGTCTGATATTCTTCCTACTTTCTATTTTATGGTAAGGCAAAGTTATAACTAACACAGCCACCTTAATCAATTTTAAAAATCACCAATAGCTCTGTCATTTATGACTTTATCTCTGTCATTTTTGACTTTAAGATAAAAAATAATGGGACACTTTTTGTTCAGTAGCTCTAATAATAACAAAGTTAGCAATAGTGCCGACTTAAGTTTGAAAACCCTGTATATTGATTCCATCAAATGTTTAATAACCAATATCTCAAAAAGTATCATTTTTTTAGTAAGACTCGTATCCATAAAGTCACCATAGTTTTTCAAGTAAATTCAGAATAAAAAATATATGTGTCTATTTAAAATGTCAAACTTGACAGGTGGTCCATAAAAGTGGGACACTCTGTAAAATAAAAAATTTTTAAAAAATAGTCAAATCTGAATATAAAAAACTCTACTTTTTAAAAGCAATATCAAAAGTCAGCGTACACACTGACAGGCTGTCATTGGTGAGTGCACAGGCGATATCTCGAAAAACATTAAGTTTAGAAGAAACCTTTCTTAATAAAAGTTGTGAAGATCAATAAACTGCATATTTAAAAATTATTTTTGTTTATACAGGGTGTTTCATAAAAGCTAAACATACCAAAGCTCTGTTTTTTTAAATAGAAACATTCATTCCTTGTTGGAAATTTGGATTCCTTGGGTAATTCTAACGTGACTTTATGTTTCATACATTGTATCTAAAGTAGACGGTGTTTGCGTTATTTTACTTTTTCTGGAAAAATGGACTCTTCGAGAAAATTAAATAACTCAATTATCATGGAATTTATCTAACTGCAATTTTGCTACTTTAACATGCATTACAAGTGCTAACTAAGACACCACATAGTTTTTATGTGCCGTTGAACGTAGAATTTGATAAGCCTTCTATTTATAATAATGATAAAATTGTAAGTATCTAACTCCTATAATCAAAAATTCTTAGCTACGGAAAAATCGTTTGCTATTCCAAGTTGTTGGTAATCTTTTTTGTATTTTTTAAAATTATTAATGAATATACAAGTTGTCCCATGTCTTATTATTTTAAATAGAACACTTTACAATTTTTTTGTAATTTGGAAAGCGTACAAAAATTTAAGTCAAAAACATATGCAGGGTAGTATGGACTACCCACGTAATTAGGTCAGAAGTATTCCGGTCGTGTGTAACCAGCAATCTTTTTCCGTTGAAAAATTGAAAAACTTGAAACAAGGAAACAAAAGTTTAAGGTTAAAGTCGCATGACTAATCTGTATACCAAGCCAGATTTTAGACTGAAGGAAGCGTACTACTATAACTTTCTTAAATTAAACCTGCCAAAATTGTTATTTAATAATATTTATGTTCGTAATTCTTGTAATTAAATAACCCATTGCCAATTAGAAAGCTTTTCAAATGTGAGTTATGAAGGAATAGGAGTACTGTAAAATAAATAAAAAATATATTCTGTTTCCACGACTAGAATAACAATGACAAAAGAATAAAACTAATAAATCACGTTCTACTAGCGGAAATCGAAACCGATTCAATATTTCAAAGTAAAATATTGAATTTATAATCGTCGTTGCAATATAATAGGAAATCACAAAAATAGTACAATGATGAAATACAAAAAAATTTGATGTACTTTTGTATTTTCCAGCTGCACATAGAAATTTTTTCGTGATACGTGTGGAGAGAACAAACAAATGGATTATAGTTTTCGTTTGAGCTTTGGCGCTGACTCCCGTTCTTCAAAAGAATACAAATGTTGTTGTGTTGTATTATTACATACATGAAACATGCAAAAGTTTATATTTCTGGAAATAATATTAGTATGTTATTCATTCATGAGAATTCTCTAAACTATTAATTTTTTTAGTTTATTTAATATGAGTTAACGTTTTTTTTTAGATAAAATGCATTTAATAAATAAATACTTTATTTTTAGAATTAAATCATCAAATTGTGTTGCAATCCATCTTGAAAACGATTGAACAATTTTCATCTAGAAAATAGGATTACCCGCTTAGTTATTGTGTTATTTGAAGAGTTGGCAAAATTTACGATAGAGGCGGGATACATAAGATTTTTGATTATTTTTAATATAATAATTGTCAGTTTATTTAAGGTAAACTTAACAATTTTATCTATCTTGCATGTTGCAGAAATAAGTAGATATATCCACGAATATGTAATAGTCCAGTATGCAGAGTTAAATTTTACCCTAAAATCAGTTGCAGAAGCATAAAAATTGGCACTATTTATTTATTTAATTGTATGGTACATTTTAAATATTGTATTGTGATGTAAGTGTTATGTATGGTGTCCCAGAAGATCAGTATAAACCTGTACAGTGTGGTGAAGAAACCGTGTGCAATTGTGGAGCCATTTGAAAATAACATTTTTTGATTGAAGAAGAAGAAATTGTATAACTATCAAAAGTACTTTGGAAAACAAAAAATTAGAATTATATTGCCATATTATACGCATCCCTAAGCCCAAAAAAATTATTAAAAATAATTCCACGACGATTCCAATGTAAAAATATCCCATAATCTTGTTAGAGTGGGTAAATCGGTGATGATCGGAGAGATTGTGGCAGTTGTCAAGAATTTGAAGTAATGGAGCCATATGTCCTTGTAAATTTTAATCAAGAAAGTTTATTCAAAAGCCCATTAGTCAAATTCGGCATAAAAACCTAAATAAAAATAGTATTAGACTTAGTTTTTACAAAATTAGGAAAATTTCAAAGTCATTGGTCAAAGTATAGAATTTAAAAGGAACTAAATTATGTGCGCGGGTGTTGGATCGTTAAACTTAAACAAAAACGGAATTAAGCGCGGAAAACAGTCCGTGAATGTGAAATTGCCAAAATATTTGATAAAAATGGAAATCTATTTGAGGTTTACAAAAATGAAAAATTTAAAACCCGAGTGCGTTATGGCGCAAGAATTATGCGAAAAAAGGAAATGTTGGGAGGAATAACAAATAGTTTTCCCAATTAAATACCGTAATTACAATTAATTAAAAAAGAATAATAACTTAATTGCAAAAAACTAAACAAAATAAATTTAGTTATGAAATAGGACCAATAGATGCGAGCAATGGGGGTGATTCCGGTTAGGTTTTGAAATTCAAAAATGTAATCTAGCAGACCGAGGATTTAAAAATTAATAACTATTGGCGCGCACTGACCCCTTGTTTTGTTGTAAATCTGACGCGATAATAGAACGACATTGAGTGAGTGAAAATTTAGAAAGAGATAGAAATAGTCTCGTCACGAAAAAAGTAAAAATGTCAATTTGTAATTAATGTGACGCGAAAATCAAAAGTGCACCAAAATCAAAAAACGTGAATTAAACAAATTTAATGCGAGTGCAAGATTGGATAAAAATTTAAAATGTAGAAAGAACAGGATAAAATCGTAATACTTAAACGATTAGATATAAGCAAAAACTTGTAAGTGTTGTGTGTTGGAGTTGAAGAAGTCAACTGTCGAAGGCAGGCAATAAGAAAGCACATCCATAAGCTGTTACGGTTTTATTTGCAAAAGTAGAACGTATGTCGAAAACCTTCTTAAAAACGTGTGACGTGTGTAACAAAAGTCGAATTTACCGCGCATGTTGCCAATTTTCTATTGGTGGAAATTTAATTCACAAAAGTTTCGGAGATGATCAGCGGACATTTTCTTCTTCTTTGTACATGAGTGTTGTAGCTTGCCTCTTAAAGTTAAATTTTTACACATAAGCTATTAATGTGTGTTTCAATATTTCCAAGTCGAATTGGTGGCTAAATTTAAATCCGGCAGCATTCACCCACGAGCGTTGACCTCATATTCTCATTGTGTATTACGCCTAGATAACTCCTGAGGGTGCTGGAATGGCTAATTAAGAACCTTTCCTCATAAACTTAACACCTACCACGGTTTCGCATCCAATTAAGCTGCAACCAACGGCTAAACTTCGAGGGAATATATTCGCCATCCTTTCTTTGCTACATACCTTCCTTAAGGGAAATCCTGGGGTTACCTAGAGCTGTCGAATGCTTTCGCTAGCAGGAATTTTCGTTCTCGGAACTGCATACTACAGAATACAGCTAAGTTTTAATGTTTAAGTAACCTGTTCAATATTAATGCGTGTGAAGCTCACGTACATGTGCCATTGAACGGTTTGAACATTTAAGAAAAAATTTTAATTTGGTGTAGACTCTACCACCGACGTTTGGTTTTGTTTTTAACCAGCTCAATAAAAGCTTTGGCGTTTTACATAGAGTGGTTAAAGCTAAAACAAAAAAAGTATTTATCTTTTTAATTCAAGTTTAAGTTAGTTTTAAGTCACCGTGTGTAAGTGACATGTGAACATTGAGCCTTCTTAGTAACCAGTCCTTAATTGAAATGCTAACTTTAATTTGGGGTGTAACTAAAAAGTTTACCTGAAATTATTAACTGCGTACTTTAATTATTGTTCTTACTAACGCACGTAATCATATGCGACAGTCTCTCTATTTCTGTCACATTCTACTAATACTTTAAGTTTTATTTGCTATATTGATTGTCTATTTGTCTCTCTGATTTGTGTTCGTATTAGACCTTTAGTAAAACCTGTTGAACTCATGTTGGTCTTTCTATTACCCAGCAGATGGCGCGTTGTTAGGCAGCAGTATATTTCTTTACAGTTCTTTAAGGGCCCCCCACTCACCGACAAAGCCAGACGCTGCTGTGCTAACTACTACAAATACTTCATCCTTCACGAATTTAGTGCGCTGCATCGAGCCAAATTTTCTTACTATTTTTCTCTAGGTTGTACTGCTAGAACCGTTCCTTTCTTTTGTTATTTGGGAACTACAACCGTTACAAAGCATTAACGTGTCTGTGGGAGCTTTAGCTTTAGCAAGTGGAAATAACCTAAAGAGAAAGGTCAAGGCACAAAAGAAAGTTTAAAGATATTTTACATACCTGTTAAACCAGTGACCAAGTTAGTCAATTACAGTATTAGTAATAATTACAATTAAAAACATTTGTAAATAAATACATAGGAACGCTACACCTGTTGAGCGGTCGCGTATGTACACAAACCCCAATACACGTGGTGCGTAAAATTTGAAGGCAGCGTTGAGCGATTTCCAATTTCAACGATAAAAATTTGTATAACTAATTTATTTGTAAATAAATAATTTGTTGTTGAATTCAGGATATTATTATTTGTTGGCGGCATTGTGCGCTTAAATTAAAGTCATAGTGTTACAAATTAAATAAAATAACATTATTATTTTTGATCAAAAACAGTTAATTATTAGTTTAAACCGTAATAGCAGAAATAAAGTAAGTAATACACACATACAACGTTTAGTTACCTGATAAAATTGTACCCTGAGATTAAGAGAATTTAATTTTGTTGTTTGATTGTAGAAAAGTAATTAAAAGTTAAAAATAAATAAAATATTAAGTACAATAAAATATCCCCATCATCACAATATATATGATCTGTATGGTAAATTTTAATATAAAAATATTAGGACGAATACAAACATCTCATCAAGATCATCAGAATGGTCACCAATAAGCTCACTAAAATTTTTGCAAGAATCAAAGTTGCAAGATTTACACAAAGCAGTGTATGATAAACCACTTTTGTGACACAAGAAAGCTTTGTCAACACACCCCTTTGTAGATTGACAAAAAAATATTTTCAATAGTGTCTCTGGAGCAGGCTACTGCAGCATTTTTGTTGGTACAAGAATGTCTGCCAGACCACTCCTATTCTTCCACGGTCAAAAAATTATTTAATAACCACTGTTGAACTTAAAAATATACTCTGTAAGGGTGCTTTCTCGTTGCATCAAATGTGATGGCGATGGTATGTAACGATAATTGTCAATATCTATTTCTAAATTCTATAAAAATAATAAAGCAATTAAAAATTTGTTGTTGAGTTTAATTAGGTTTTTTGAAAACTTCAACAACCTCTTTCACCAAAAACTTTTCATTTTTACTTTTTGTCTCAAAGGATTTTGACTATTCTTTTTTCCCTTTCTTAAAAAAACACCAAAGTTGTATCGTAACATCTGAAGACGTTAGTGAATAAGAGATTTTACAGAAAGAAATGGTAAGAAAATATAAAGTAGAAAAATCAGACATCAGTAAATTACAGTTTTCTTAGAGGCTAGATGATCCAAAAATTTCTTACTAGTCTCAAATGATAAATTATAGTCTGAGCTAGAGTATATGTCAATAAATTAATGCCACAATTTTCATGAATTTTGGACTCTCTGTGTAACAAGCGTAGCAGAGTTAAGGAAAAGAGGAAAAAACATACCGAGTCATGAAACTTCCATATTTTCATTTTTAACTGAGGGTTTTACAAAAAAAATTACATGTTTTTATGTGATTTGGGGTAAACTGTGTTGGTTGGTAGGTGTGATCAAGGGTGAACGGTGTTTGTAGGTAGGTTAATGTTATATAATTTTCTTTTTTAAAAAAATTACGTTTCAGTAAAAAATATTTAGCACGTTAGCCGTCCGAAATAGTGATAAGATAGAAACCTATTGTTGCAATTGTACTAATGTCTATATCGTCTAATTGTCACGCCTCCAATTGTTACAAGTGTCTAATTGTCACACGTCCAATTGTTGCACACATCCAATTAATCTTGTTCAATTGACGAGCATAGAATTGACTGCGTCCTGTTGACGGATAATCAGGTGTAGACACCGCTTGACAAAACGTTTAATAAGTTTATCACAACTTGTTAATGTGGAGGCGATAATTTTGACAATTTGTAGGCAATAAAGAAACCTAGTAATGGCATAGTAGTTGAATAGATTCTACTTCTGATGCGATTTGAGAAGGATGGGTAGATGTTGTTAGCCGGGTTGAGTTTTAAAATTCCATGGGCGCTAAAGTGCAAAATATTTGAAAGTATTAATACCATTAATCATTTGTAACTGCGTCTTGTCTAACATGAAGATATTATTGTTTCTAAAAGCAATACTTTTATAATTGATGTTGTGACAATGGTCTTACATTTTGTCGTTTGTTCTAAAAATCATCAATTTTTTTTAGTTAGAATCTTAAAAAAAGATATCATCGGTAAAGACCATGACAACGCACTGGATATTAAGAGCAATTGTACCTCCAGGCTGGTAGGAGTTTAATTTGCAAATGAGTTTGTCAATAAGATTATTATCTTCCGGGTTGAGCCGTGTTTGTCCTTCTTTCCTACACTCTCTGCTTGACGTTTCGCTAACAATGCTGTTAGCTTCTTCAGAAGTTACTCTAAAGACTGTTTGTCAATGCTCGTACTAAATAAAATGGGGTTGAACCCCCATGAATGGAGTTTTTAAGATATTATTCTGTGTAAAAGCCGTTGCAATGTAGACGAAATAGTTATAGGTCTCTAATTGCTTAGAACAGTTAGGTTGCTGTCTTTGGAAATGAACCGTTAGTAGAGTCTCAGTAATAATATCTTCTGCTAAGAAAACTTTATTGTTGTTAAACTTGATTTGAGTTTTTTATATGAAGAAGCTTTGGCTGTTGAAATCTTGGGGAGTCTTGCATAATTAAGAAAGGTTGAATTTGACGTCTTCTTGTTGCGATTGTATTTTGATTTTGGGTAAAATAAGTTGGCAGTCGTCCATTGCTCGTAATATTGCTCGAGCAATTTATAGGCGGCGTAGCTCAATTATCTGTTATCCGCATATGAAAGGAGTCTTAAATTTTTCCTAACCTGCGTTATAGTTACTTCTGCTCTCCTTTGGGGCTATTTATTCAGTTTACAAAATGATCAAATCACGATTTATTTAAATGTGTTTACACTGTTACAATTAATACTAACAATTTCATCCTTCAAAGTAGTCCCCATTTGATTGAACAAGACATTCATATCGATGTTTCCATTTATTAAAGCACTCTTGAAAGTCAGTCTTCGAAATCGCCTTTAGTGCATTTGTCGTATTAGTTTCAACAATCTGTTTATTGTCGAATCAATGTCCTTTAAGCGGCATTTTAAATCGTGGAAACAGCCGAAACTCGCAAGGAGTTATATCGTGACTGTGTGGAGGCTGGCGTAGCTGCGCAACACTGTGTTTCTCTAAATATTGCTGCAAAAGATTTGATGCGTGCGCTGGAGCATTGTCGAGATAAAGAACTTTTGCATCATTTTAATAGTTTTGGCACAACTTTTCCCGAGATTAAAGCAAAATTTTATGCAAATTTGCTGCAAATTGCGACAAACACAAAAATGTCGTTGTAAACAAATACATGCTTCGCAAAAACTAAGGCAAAAAGGTTAGGAGTTGCTGGTGACGTTTACACCCTTTAGAGGTCGCCTGAGTCTCTCTGCGCGAAGATATAAACGTAGGTCGGGTACTTTTGGAACAAACCTCGTATACTTTTTTTGACGTGGAAAAATTATAGTTTGCAACACGTTTGGAATAGTTATTTCACTTTATAGAAGCAGTAACCCTCGCCTTTGGCTTGTGTAAAGAGTCATCCATTCATACGGAATATGCCATATTTCAAACTTATTTACAAAATATACTATTCTCTCACACTATTTTGAAAACAATATATTCATACATTAATTCTTGATGAAATGTATGTCTGACATACTGATATAGAATTATATATTTTGTAACACTAAGTCAAATGTTTCAATATAATATCCATGGAAAAGTAGAAAAATTGGACTATTAAATTTTACTTTTCCAGCGCTTGTTAAATATTTTTTTCTTCAAGCGACAATAAAACGTCATATTATTGAACTACTGGCCGACGCTAAAAACTCTTTTTACTGTCTAGACATTAAAAGTAAAACAGTTATTTTGTTTCCACAACTATTTAGAGGTTGGTACCTCGGTTATGTCATATTATGAATGTAACAGTAAAGTACCAACTTGATTCGTCGAGAATAAAAGTCACTATAAGACTCGACAATCTCGAAAATTTGAAAATAACACATGAAAACTAGCAATAAACGCTTGAAGAAAAAATAATATATTTCACTTGGGTTAAAAAATATAATTGTTTCGCTTAATTTGCTGTCTCGGCTAACACCTCGCCAGCAAACTTTTAAGCTCAACAATTATATTGTTTAACTCCTAGTAAAATAATCTACTATTATTTGTTGACAAACAAGCATCTTAGTTTGCCAAGGCTTACAGCCATTTTAAAATCATTTAAGAAACAATGTCATGTTGTACAGTCTTTCGCGTTTATAATGGCGCGGTTTACAACAGGTACATAAAATTTTTCAATACTTATTTTGAAATCAAATCATTAATTAACTAAGTATAAAGAACGAATATTTATAAAGCCTTAGAAATTAAACGTCATTTAAGTAAACAAGATTTTATTTAAAATGTGCAAATACTATGTTAGCCATTTGTAAAAATTGATAAGTAAAAAACAATTGTTATCTGTATCACAGTAATTTTTGAGTATCTACATTAACGTGTATTTTATACTTTTCTGACTTAAAAACAGATATTTTTCATAACAATGCATTGATTTTCGGACAATGGCCATGATTAACCTCTTAATCTACTGCGATGACAAAAATAATTGTTCTATCAGAGAAAGTTTAATTCTGAATCAAAAAGTATCTTTCACTTTTAAATATCTCCTATTCCGTTTTATTTTTTTATACGTATGTAATTAAACGGGAAAAACTAATACATGTATCCGTTCTTAACCGCGCCACTATAAACGCAAAATACTGTACAATACCTACAGCGCAGTTGTGTATGAACCAATACTTGTGTACTCCATTAAATAAACATGCTATAAATATATATCATTTGAATAAATTACTGGATAAATAGAATATTTACATACATTAAAATAAATCCTTTTAAATTTTGTAAGACAGAAACAATAAAATATTCAGAAATAAAACTTCACAAATGTATAATTGACTCTAAATAAAATTCACAAACTACAGAAGTTTTGCCTTAACTTTTCACAGCGAAAAACTTTCCGATCTTTCTAGTTCTAACGTTATTTTATTTTCATTAGTTTTAGTAAAAAATCCCAGAAAAAGGTCAACGGGTAGAATTAATAGTAAAGCAAGATTAAATTTGAAATGACATTATTTTTGAAAAAGTGACAATTTTACCTTTGATGTTCGCATAATAAATTTTGTTTCTTATCGAAACAGTATCTTAATTTCGCAACATACAATTTTGATTTTAGGGGAATATAAATTGTAGTAGCGTATATTTAAATAATTAGACAAAGTAAAAATACAATTGAAAGAACAACAATATCCATAAAAGAAATTTAAAAATTTTAAATTGCTCTTGTCTTTCTAATTTCAAAGCGAATAATTTCTTTCAAGAATTTCACTTTCATGTTATAGAATTTATGAACGTATACGAAACAATTTCATTATTCTGCACAGTTGAACAGTTTCAGTTTTATATATAGTCTTCTAATAAATGATGAAACGTATTGACATTTATTTCTTTTAACCCAACTGTAATAGTAATTAATTGTAAAACTAGAGTTACACCACAATTATGTTTACATTGACATTACGACAATAAAAAAAAAGAGTAAATTTTTAAATAAGACTACTTTTGAAGTTGACTATAAATAATAGTAGATTATTTTACTAGGAGTTAAACAATATAATTGTTGAGCTTAAAAGTTTGCTGGCGAGGTGTCAGCCGAGACAGCAAATTAAGCAAAACAATTACATTTTTTAACTCCAAGTAAAATACATTATTTTTCTTCAAGCGTTTATTGCTAATTTTCATGTGTTATTTTCAAATTTTCGAGATTCTCGAGTGTTATAGTGACGTTTTATTCTGAACGAATGAAGTTGGTACTTTACTGTTACATTCATAATATGACATAACCGAGGTACCAACCTCTAAATAGTTGTGAAAAAAAAATAACTGTTTTGCTCTTAATGTCTAGACAGTAAAAAAAGTTTTTAGCGTCTGCCAGTAGTTCAATAATATGACGTTTTATTGTCGCTTGAAGAAAAAAGATTTTATCTACGACTAATATATAATGTTAGTATTGTACCTCTGTTTTTGCAGTATAATGTCATATATTATTATCACAGGAAATAATGACCAGGGATTAATGGTCATTATTCCCTCCTGCACTCCAATCACACAATTTCTGAAATTAAATCATGCCTACCCTAGAAACAAAACATGCAAACTGACAAGTGTCAAACGTGTTGTGTTTGTGTATCTATTTGTGTGTGAAAATGGATGAAAATCAAGAGTTTTTTACTTCTACACCTCCAGAAATTGCACAACTAGCTGCTGTAACAACATCTACCTTAATACCTGAAAAATCAAAGTGCATTTATAATAAAACTTACGCAAGTTTTAACGAATGGCGTCTTCGAAAGAACGCAAACTCCTTTTCCGAAAATGTTCTGTTGGCGTATTTTGCTGAATTAAGTACACAATACAAACCAACTTCATTATGGTCATTAGACTCAATGCTTAAATCTATGTTGAGTATAAACCATAATATTATTCTGGAAAAATATGGCAAACTACGGGTATTTTTAAAAAGACAATCAGAAGGATTCGAACGAAAGAAGTCTTCCACTCTGACCCCCGAACAAATTAGGAAATTTATTGACAAAGCACCTGATCAAGTTTATCTTTTACATAAAGTAAATACAAAGACACATTTTTTAATTTGATCTATTTCACACTCGGTGCCAATGCGTACTACGCTATAATAGCGATATAGCGAAGCCATAGACCGGGAGATGGTGACACAAAATATTTGGTCATTTGTACCAGTATGGCGGTTCTTCAGGGGTCTATTTACGTAAAAGCATAAAGGAAAAAATGATGGTCATAGCGCTGGCACCGGCGGCCCAATCGCGTGGGCGTTAATCGAACGCATCGGATAAATAACGAGTGTCGAACGATTTGTTCCACAAAAATGCTTGTATTTTCAGATAGTCGAAAAAAAAAGAAGTAGGCGGTAGCGTAATGCCATACTTCTCGGGTGTGGCTTACAGCCCGCCATACCGACGCGAAAACATTAATTTAAATAAAACAATTCAACCATTTGTGCCAGGCTAGTTTTTGCATAGCTAATCATCGTCGAGTAGCCATTCACGAAAATCACCTTGCCATACTTTTCCGACAGTTTCCAATGGCCGTCATACCACTGCAAAGGAGTAATTTTTTTTTTCGCCAAACGATTTGTGCCACCCCGAAACTTTTTTTACCACTTCTCTGTATGATCATAAATAGAAGTCTGATAATGCCATACCTGTGGGAGGTGGCGAATGTGAACAATATTTTTTCAAAATCCTAAGATTTTATTCGTAATTCGAACGATTTGTACCAGTATGGCACTAATTTTTCCTGTAAGTTTGAGGTTTAACGAATATAAATACAAAGTTTCAAACACGTAGGTGGCGGTAATCGTGTCTTATAAGCAGATGTTATGTTGTATAATATTCTGCGGCTCCCACCGCTCGAAAGATTTCTCGAATTGTAGAGGTCTTATCAATAGTCTGCTCAAATTCTGCCAAAAGAATAGACGTTATATTCGATGAGTACCGACAGCCGTCGATCAAGGCAACGGAGCACGTGTTGAGAGATAGTTTCTCTAATGATTTCACAATAAATGGCAGTGAGCAAATTCGGCCAAGTAATTTGAGAAAAGAATTAAGAAATGATAAGTTCAAAACGGCTTTAGTGAATTTCATAATTCAACATTGTTCAAGCGACGCTGCAGCGGAAATAATAGGCATAAAAGTGGTGCTCGTCAATTTTGACCAATGTTACAAGTACGTCGCGAAAGATGGTCATGTCACCAGAACAATTGAGGATAATCTGCCTTGTCCAGGGCACGAGGAAGCAGATACTAAAATTGTTTATCACTTATGCCACATCGAATCCCAGTCGGATGTCGTTATTAGATGCTTCGATACCGACGTACTTGTCATTATGCTCGCGAATATATGCAATTTGTTAAGCGAATTGCGCATCTGGATGGATTTCGGCACAGGTATTCACTTAGTTCCGATAAAATTAATTGAAGGAATATATTGTAATTAAGTCACAGCTACTATGAAAACCCAGTTTGAATTTGAAGGATTGAAAGTTAGCATGCGTGACATTATCGTATGTTCATCTCGACATGTGCAAAAGTTTCCATGGGACGTTCAAGTTAATAGTTCGTATTGTTAATGTTATTAATTATTTACAAGAAACACGCGGAAATTGATAAATATAAGCAAAATTCACAATGCATTGGGTGATAAAATGTGTCGTGCCTTGCCGGGCCTTCACGCGTTAACGGGCTGCGACTATACTCCTTGTTTTTATCGAAAAGGAAAGAAAAGATCTATGGAAATTCTTCGAAAATCAGATATTTATCAGGATGCTTTTCTGAAGATCTTTGAGGAAAGAGAAGAGAGCTTTACTGAACTGGAGGCATTTGTTTGCAGGTAAAATATTTGTACTACTGACAGCAAATTACAAATATCAATTGTTATAATTAACTATAATTAAACATTGTGTATATATTTTCAGACTGTACAACCAACGAAAAATTGATGAGGTCAATGAAGTGAGATTCCATCTCTTCATGAAATCATACAGCATGGTCTACACCGGGCAGGATTTCATGAAAACTATGAAGAACTTTGACGCCTCTTTACTTCCACCGTGCAAAGTCGAGTTGCGTCAACAATTGTTGAGGGTGTTGTACATTAGCACTATCTGGTGTAATGCTCACCTCAAATACCCATCTGCTCTAAGCCCAGAGGATTGCGGGTGGAAGCTAGTGGACCCAGACCGCTATGATTTCCATTGGTTCGACGGCGACGCCATGCCAGGCACCATAAGCGAGATCGTTATGAGCACAGCAAACGATGAAGAAGAGAAAGATAAAGACGAAGGTAAAAATTGAGGAAAATAATTTTATGTTGACGATTTGCGATCGTGTATTGCGCTTGTGTGAATAAATAAAATAATTTATAGATACTGATGCAGTAAGCAGTGACGAGGACGAAGAAAACGAATTCGAAGATGCCGAGGATTCCGGTTCAGATTACGTTTGAAGTCTATGCATTTTTGTAAATCTTTCGGATTAAACTGCATTAATATTGATATTGCATATAATTTTTTCACATGTATCCTTCACGATATTACAGGTGGGCTATTTCGAAAAATGGTTTCAAGATTGTATTAGTTGTCGACATATCAGAGCGAGTGTGGCAGCTCCAGCCCCCTGGTCACGGTATAGGCTTATTTTTCAACACAAAAAAATCCGAAAATTATTTTTTCGAGTATGGCACCACTTTGGCACTTCACCATAAGTACGGTGTAATTTTTTTTTCAAGTTTGGAAATGATTTGAAATGCCATATTGTTACAATTCGTTCCAATTTTTTTTATTTCATATCTGCTCGAGTGTGAGTCTTCCGCCCCATAGTTACAGTATGGGATAATTTTTTTAGGTTGAATTTTATCCAGATGAACCGAATACAATGATGCCATACTGTAACAAATGATTTTATGTCTTGTGCCTTGAAAACGTGTCGAGAAATCAGGTTTTTCAAGTATGGCGCCATTTTTTCCCTCTACTAGAAGTATGGCAAATATATTAATGGTCACATTGTATCGTATAATTTCCAAAAATCCAAATGCCACACTGGTACAAATCGTCATTTTTTTTTTTATTTTTCCACTTTTTAGCTTAAGACCGACAGTCGTCCGCCCCATGGTTACAATCTGTAATAATTTTTTTTAGGTACAATTGCATCCAAACGAAGAGAATACAATGATGCCATGATGTGAAAAATGATTTGACGTATTTTACAGTCGTATTTTTAAACGTGTCAAATAAATAAGTATTTCAAGTATGGCAGCACTTTTTCCCCCTACTAGAAGTATGGGAAAAATAATAACGGTCACATTTTGTTAAATACTTTCCAAAAATTCAAATGCAATACTGGCACAAATCGTTTGGCGAAAAAAATTACTCCTTTGCAGTGGTATGGCGGCCATTGGGAACTGTCGGAAAAGTATGGCAAGGTGATTTTCGTGAATGGCTACTTGACGATGATTAGCTATGCAAAAACTAGCCTGGTACAAATGGTTGAATTGTTTTATTTAAATTAATGTTTTCGCGTCGGTATGGCGGGCTGTAAGCCACACCCGAGAAGTATGGCATTACGCTACCGCCTACTTCTTTTTTTTCGACTATCTGAAAATACAAGCATTTGTGTGTGTGTGTGTGCCAGCGCTATGACCATCATTTTCCTTTTTGCCTTTACGTAATTAGACCCCTGAAGAACCGCCATACTGGTACAAATGACCAAATATTTTGTGTCACCATCTCCCGGTCTACCAGTTAGTACAATTTCTTACGGTTTAGTGATTAATATATCTGCACGCTTTTATCCAGAAGTTTTCGGGTTCGGTTCCTAATGGCCGAATGGTGTTTTTTATTTCTATATTAATTCACTTGTTTCAGGTTATATTAATTATCGGAATTATGAGTGCATGTCGTTCAAATGAGCTTTATGAAATGAACATAGAAGATGTAAAGGATTTTCAAACGCAGTTATTAATAACAAAACCCAAAACTAAAACTAAAATTGTACGAACATTTATCAATAACGGTGCGTTTTACAATATTGTAAAGAAGTACATTGATCTCCGTTCGTCTCATATAAAAATTAATTCGTTTTTTATAAATTATCAAAAATCGAAATGTACAATACAACGTATTGGGAAAAACAAATTTGCAGAGATTGGTAAACAAATTGCCATATATTTAAATTTGCCAAATTCTGAAAGTCATACCGGACACTGTTGCCACTCTGTACATTGATGCAGGAGGCGATATAACCGGAATAAAACCTCATGGAGGTTAGAAGTCGCGCAGGTAGCTGTAGGTTACATTGATCAGTCCATGAGAAACAAGACAACTACAGCACATACTATTACTAAACAAATAAATAGTAATAAAACCTCTTCTTCCTCTACACCAATTAAAATTCCAAATATTTGTATTGAGATTCCTCCAAACTTATTAATAGTGCATAACCAATTCAGTTTATTAATTGTAATATTACTAATTTTAATGTTGTTAACAAATAAAGTTGTTCACTAAAAATCTCAAATTAATGTAAAATATTAAAGTTCTACTAAAACAAAAGACACAAATTCCGTGAAGTAAATATTTTAGTCGTAGATAAAGTAGAGTATACTACTTGCAATAATGGCTATTATTACCTCGGAATGTTACTCCCTCGCCACTACGCGGCTCGGTTCGTAACACAAAAACACTTGCTGCATTTCCTCTTTGAATGGCCAAGCTAATCTGATGCTGCAAGTACAATTTAGCTTAAGGATTGCCGGTTTTAACATGAAGTGAGCTACCGATTTGATGCCACAGAATTTTGTTTTCTTAAATACCAAGTTTTTATTATTTCTACAGCGAAATCAAAAAATTCATAATTTTCTTTTATATCAATATATTTACGGTGCTTCAAAGATACTGCGAAAGCGGCAGCACATCATGAGTATAGGCTACTGTTTTCAATGTGTCAAGCAGCTAGAGTGTCCACACAAGTAATGTCCCAAACCAGTGGACGGCTATTTTTACAAGGAATTAATGTTAACCCATCAGGACGCTTACTGTCGGTTCTGAAAAGACCATGAGTTTCTAATATACTTGAAGTGTCAACAGATGTTAGGGCTCGTTTTAGAACACAATGTATAGAGAATCTATCAAGACTTTATAGACGAAATAGCCATGACGTCGTAGAAAGTTGACCACAGAACCCCAAATACACGAATGCGAATAACAAGTGTTTGCACTAATTTTTAAGAAAATTGCGATTTGTAAAGTATTTTTATCTAATAAGGTACTATGTGGGTCAGAAGGTAGAGCATTTAACTAAGCACTAGACTCAAGTTGTAATGACGCAAGTAACACGGCTTTATGTGGTGATTGTAAATGAGATAAAATATTCTCAAATTTTTTGCATAATAGTTAAAAGTTTGATGTTGAAGGAAAATTTATGTGACGATGTTATACTTTTCAAAAATTTAAAGTATGTGTTTTATACTGACTCTAACGTTTGATTGAAGAATTATTCCGTCAAGATTTAAGGTACAGTGGTTAGAAGCTAAGAAAGCTGGAAAAAATAAATCCTTAAAGGAGCGAATGCCTAGATTCCAACAGATGTCATTAAATTGAACATTAAAGAAAGTTAGTAATGTATTATTAATTTTGTTATAAAAAGATTCACAAATAGTTAGATATTTCCAAAACGGACAACAACCCAAAAAATAGTTCAGTTGTGGAATTCAGAAACAATTGGTTGGTAGAAATAGGGCCATATGAAAATTTATGGTATTAAGATCGCTAGAGAGACAACTTTTCCAAAAGTTTTGAAACAACTAAAAAGGTTGTTTCTTCATTTAATGGCAAACCGAGGATATATCAATCTTTAATTGAAAGAACACGGATTACAGGACCAAGATTTTTTGTGAATTGAATCAACCTTAACTCTTGAAGAATTTCTGCAGAAATATGATTCGCATTTAGAATAATTTAAAAATAAACCAATGTCTTTGAAATCATTAATAAAACATTCAACATCTTGAAAAACTTAGAAAATAGGCCTTTTTCTAAGGTCCCATCGTCAAGATACTACACATTATGTTAAGATTTAAGTTTTTTAATATAAGAATGGATTGGAAGACTAAAGATAGCTGTTAGTAAAAGATTGGCAGCCTACACAAAATTAAATAATTTTTTGGTTATATAATAAAGTAGACAAAAAAGAAAAGCTTTACCGAATATAAGAATAAAGTTGTGGAATTAAATCATTTACATTTTCTAACAGAACATCACGTCCAATAGAATTGAATTCATTCTTAACATCAATCTTTAGTAGTATTTCTGCCGAAACATCTTTGGAAATATAAGATCTAACTGAGTATACCATAGCTTTACAGCCACTCCTTACTGCAACTCCTAGCTGATTAAGGTTTACAGTTTAGATAAAGTGTGATGGTCACTTAATTTAGAAACTAGGCAACAAAAGGTGCATCCAAATGCTATGTGACGCTTTCCGCCATACTTCTTAGATAAAGCAGTCATGGCAGCGCTATATAAAAATGTTGTCACTGACGAATTCAGGTTTTCAGATAACATAAGATTGCATAATCTTGTAAATGCAGTTCTTGTCTTAAAGCATCTATACCAGAAACAGATCCATTTGAAAAGGATACTATTTCTCTAAAAACATCCTCTTCAGTTATATTTACTGGTATGTCATTATTGTTTGGTGGGGCAGGGTAAATCAAAGATCGAGACGAAGACAGATGTTTGTCTTTTAACTGTTTGTAAGTATCAGAGTTACCGTCTGCAAAGTTTAACACACGAATAGCACCTCTCACATCACCATCACCAATTTTACCTTCTACTACTTTGGATAATTGTTCAATTTTCTTGAAATGGGGTGCTGTGGTGGTTTTGTGTAATTTAAAATTGTTGACATGTTTTTTTTACTTTAGATGTTAAAGATTTGTTCATTGATTGTTTTTAGAGGGACATGAAGAATACGATAAGAGAAAAGAAAAAGATTTTGCCATGCTTTCAATGCAAAAAGATTTCGAAAAGTTTCTGCGCTACAACTAATCTGGATCTATGAGGAATTTGGTTTAATATGCTGGAATTAAATTACAAAGGTCCTATTTGTACTGTAAAACTTGAGTCTGGATCGATATTTGTTTCATGAATATGTTAATCTTGATGACAACGTGACATGTGGACTTTAAGGACTTTTTCTTTTCAAAGAACCTTGACTGTTGACAAATTTGACAGGTAAATTTATTCTTTCAAGAGTTATCGTGAATCAGAGTATATTCTTATGTATCCGATGTAGAGTTGCAAACATATTTTGGACGAAAATGTCTTCCCAAACGTGAACAATTGTTTTTTTGTTTATAGAGTTGATTGTGGGAGTTCTTGGATACGTCGAAAAATCCTGTTATTAAGTATTTTTAGACGCGTACAATTTTAAAAATTTTTAAAACATAAGTTACATTCAGATATTGGGTTATTTGAAGATAAATTCAATTTCAGAAAATTTAAATGTGACATTGACATGTATATTGACACAAATCTTATGTAATTTTTACTGAAATGGGGTAATTAAATTTATTTAATATTTGTAATCGTTGTATATTTCAACTGTTACTTGATAGCAGACGTTTTTGCAGCAGACTAGTTATGAACTTTATTTGTTACTCATTTGTAAACGTTAATTTCCAAAAGCAACTTGGTTCAACTGTTATTTGCTGTTACACAGATTTTGGATGATGAAAGAGTTGATACCTTTGATGATGAGCCATCTGTTGATTTAGAAACTGGTGAAATCGAGGACGGCAAAACATTTTTACTCTTCTTACTACGAAATAATCGATTTTTTATTCATCAAATCATCGACATAACTCATCAAATATTCTGGAAATTGGTGTTGAGAGGTTGAGTAAGGACAAATCCGATTTCTTGTCTAATATTTATTTCAGGAATAGGGTCGATATTTTACTTTTACAGGAAACACACTGTGGAGATGAGATTGTTTTGCTATTTTTTTAACTTTTTTTCCGTTTTTGTCGTGACTGGCGCTTGGACTGGTCTATTATGTGTCGTCATGCAATGGCTGTGCTGTTATATTTTATGTTCTTATTTACCTTCTATAATATTTACACATTTGGTTAATATTATTACATATGAATACTAGGGTGGGTAAGGTTTGGCATGTTTAGGTTTTAGTGGTTTTCCTAAACTTTGAAGCAAATGCTTTGCCAAGACGAACCAATTAAATTTGTTTAATTCACGTTTTTGATTTTGGTGCACTTTTGATTTTCGCGTCACATTAATTACAAATCGACATTTTTACTTTTTTCGTGACGAGACTATTTCTATCTCTTTCTAAATTTTCACTCACTCAACGTCGTTCTATTATCGCGTCAGATTTACAACAAAACAAGGCGTCAGTGCGCGCCAATAGTTATTGATTTTTAAATCCTCAGCCTGCTAGACTACATTTTTGAATTTCAAAATCTAACCGGAATCACCCCCATTGCTCTCATCTGTTGGTTCTATTTCATAACTTAATTTATTTTGTTTATTTTTTTGCAATTAGGCTATTATTCTTTTGTAATTAATTGTAATTACGGTATTTAATTGGGGAAGCTATTTGTTATTCCTCCCAACATTTCCTTTTTTCGCATAATTCTTGCGCCATAACGCACTCGGGTTTTAAATTTTTCATTTTTGTAAACCTCAAATAGATTTCCATTTTTATCAAATATTTTGGCAATTTCACATTCACGGACTGTTTTCCGCGCTTAATTCAGTTTTTGTTTAAGTTTAACGATCCAACACCCGCGCACATGACTTTGAAATTTTCCTAATTTTGTACAAACTAAGTCTAATACTATTTTTATTTAGGTTTTTATGCCGGATTTGTCTAATGGGCTTTTGAATAAACTTTCTTGATTAAAATTTACAAGGACATATGGCTCCATTACTTCAAATTTTTGACAGCTGCCACAATCTCTCCGATCATCACCGATTTACCCACTCTAACAAGATTATGGAATATTTTTACATTGGAATCATCGTGGAATTCTTTTTTATAATTGTTTGAGGCTTAGGGATTCGTATAACATGGCAATATTTTTCAAATTTTTTGTTTTCCAAAGTACTTTTGATAGTTATACAATTTCTTTTTATCTTGATGATGGCGTTTCAAAAAAAAAACTATGAATATGCATGATCAAAAAATGTTATTTTCAAATGGCTTACCATTTTGCCATACTATTTTTGATTGGAATCTGTATAACTCTCATTATGTCCATCGATAAGTAACTGAGTCCTGAATATAAACCCAAAACAGATTATTACTCTTTTCTGTATCATTACAGAACAGTTCAGAACATTTTTTTGCACTTTCAAAATCATACGCAACATTTTCAGCCCGAAAATGTATGATTTTTTCTGAAAAATGAATTCGTAACCTAACAAAACTTCATGTACAGCATTTCAAGAATTCTATAATTATTTTATCTAAATTAGCATCTTCTCCCTTTTTACCGTAGTTCCAACATTTCGCGGGAAAATCCTAAAAAACTACATTTCAAATTTTGAACAAAATTGTGTTTGGGTTTGTGGCCGATTTATTGCTAAACAATTAATGTTGTTATTCTACATGGTATCAAAAAGCTACATGCCACTTTTATATAAAATATGGAAGGTGATCAGTACCTTGCAGTACTCCATGGTCAACAAGAAAAACATGTTGTTCCTGAGAATCACCACTTTGGTTTCCGGACCTGGTCATCAAGACCCTCCTGGATAATTAGAAAAAAATTTACAACACAATTTCACAAAACACAATCACATAATAATAATAATAGGGCACACAACAAATATTCTGCAAATTGGTGTTGAGGGATTGAGTAAGGACAAATCAGATTTCTTGTCTAATATTTGTTTCAGGAATAGTGTCGATATTTTACTTTTACAAGAAACACACTGTGGAGATGAGAATGTTTTGCTATTTCTTTAAGCTACTTGTTGTTCCGTCATTGTCATGACTGGCGCTTAGACCGGTCTATTATATGTCGTCATGCAATAGCTGTGATGTTATATTTTATGTTCTTCTATAATGTTTACACACTTAATTAATATTATTACATGTGAATACTAGGGTGGGTAAGCGTTGGCATGTTTATGTTTTAGTGGTTTTTCTAAACCTTGAAGTAAATGCTTTGCCAAGACGAACCAATCCACAATTGCACACGGTTTCGTCACCACATTGTACAGGTTTATACTGATCTTCTGAGGCACCATACATAACACTTACATCACAATACAATATTTAAAATGTACCATACGATTAAATAAATAAATCGCAATTTTGGTGTTCTTCCGCCATCCTGCATGCTTACTACATAGTGGCTTAATGCGAACCATTGCGTACGTGATCGATAACACTAGATGTCTCAAAACTTACATAGTGGCTCTTGTTCTGCAAAAAAAGTGATCGGTATATAACTTTCGGCCTTTTTAACTTAAATATTTCGCAATTAGCTTTGGGACACCGCCAATAGTGAGGTGGCCAGCGTTAAAGGAAATGCACTATATGCAGTTGCTGGACTGCTCATAATGAACCAAATAACAGTATTATTTTAGGTGGTGTCCTTGACAGTAAAAGGAACTCTAACGAAAATTTAAATTCCAACGCTGGCGACCTTCACTAATAATATCCAGGTCCAGCTTCGTTATGTTAAGTAATTTTTGGATTATTATCCATACGTCAGTATAGTAATCATTAAAAAGGGCCCAACAAGAGTAAACAAAGAAAACACAAAAAGATGTCTGCAATTGATAGAAAACCGCGATAGCGAATACTTTATTAAAAAAGTATAAATGTACTGACACACGAACAGGAGATAAAAACTTATTTCCTTGTTGTACATGATGCTTTTACTTAGGATTATACTAAATAATTAATGCATGTAAAACTGTTCCAATTTTAGATGATGTTTATGTAGCACCTTTAACAGACGGGTCACAAAAAGAATACGTCTTTCGACCGGCTAATAAGGGAATTTTGTGGATCCGGCAATCTCAAATTAATAAAAATCCCAAAATTGGAAGAGTTTTGTCCCCATCGCATAAATGTAAACACAGTTGTCTAAACAATAGGGAGATTTTGGTCCACAAGTCAATTTTTAATTACGAATTTTCGTTTGCTTGTAAATAATATCGTCGCACTGGACGCAATCGTTGCAATTAGTTTTGATTAATACATTCTTACAATATTAACCAACCAAATTGTGAATTATTAGAAAAAATAGGCTAATCAAAATTTTTATACTTTTATAAAAAATGGCTCTTGCTAGGTGAAAAAAAATCAATACAAATGTAATTTGCTTGTCAGAATAACTCTTCTGCCAACGTAAAGAGTAATGTCAAACAATCAACATGTATCCGAAATTAATGTTACATCTGAAATTATAGATAATATACATAAAGTTATTGATACATTTTTTTAAACTCAAATTTTTTTTCTAGTTAAGTAAAAGTTTAGTTTAATTTCAATGTTGTTTTAGTCTACAAATTTCTTTGAAACATTTGTCATTGTCAATACAGTAAGGTGAGGATAGTCTATAAACTCGGAAATTTTTTAATGTTTTTTTATGTGTATGTAAATGTTAAAAAGTTAGGTATACGTATAACTGCTTATCAAGTTTTAAAATTATGTTTGTACGTGACGGATAGATATTTAGGAGGACTTCACCAATCAGCAATAATTTTACTTTTTCATTATTATTGCTCTTCGTATACATATCATAGCAAGGAAAAAACATGTAACAAATATTTTCTTAACGATTTACAGAATTTAATGATAAATACGATTCTCGTTTATTCGTTCTTTTGTTAAAAATTATCTGTGTGTAATTTATTGAATCTTAAATTGACTAATTCATTATTATTGGTGATTTATTTTAACCATAGTGACATACACCGTTTTATTTAAATGTACAATTAGCCTTGATAAAGCTCTCGCATGTTTTGGGCGAAACGTCGGCATTTATGTAGCAATAAGCTGGTACTTTTGTTACTCAACTTCCACCTAGAAGGAACATACCATATGAACTAGGGAAGAACATATTCTTAACATAAATTTATCTGCTAATGTTCAAACTGACAATGTACGTGTGTATCGTTTGGGGAAAAAACTACCAAACAAATGCCGTCCTCTCAAGGTTTTGTTACACTCGGAACTTGATGTAATGGTTTTGTTAAAAAATAAAAGCAAACTTTCAACTAATATTAAAATTCGTCGAGATGAAAGTCCTATGCAGCAAGATTACCTTAAACAACTACGTCAATCTTTACACGACCGTATTAACAAAGGCAAACAGAACATAACGATTAAATATATTTGTGGAACTCCAGCAATAATAACAATTAATTGCACTCATAATCAATAGCAACTACCAATACTTACAGATATATTCGTATCTATTTTGGCACCTGGCAAATTATTTAACATCGGGCATTTAAATGTAAGATCGCTTCCTTCGGCATTCAATGACTTCTTAGTTTATTTTATTCAAAATAAATTTGACATATTAACTCTTAGTGAAACTTGGCTGAATTCATCCCATCTAGATACGTCTTTTACTATTGACAATTACACATTTTTAAGATGCGATCGATCATTATGTAAATCCGGTGGTGAAGTTGGGATTTACATCAAAAACAACACACTCAAATATTCGGTAATCGAATTACAAACTAATAATCAGCATCTTAAACAATTGTAGATGTCTGCGAAGATATATAACCATAAAACAATTATAGGTTCTCTATATACCTCCCAACGCCCCTCTAGTAGAAGCTCTAGATAAATTAGTAAAGTCTTTTTCTTACTTGATACCGCTTAGTGACCAGTTAGTGTGCCTTGGTGATCTAAATATTGATATGTCCTCAACTACTTTTTGGTCGCAACAATTAAAAAACCTCTTTGACAGATATGGTTTAACTCAGATGATGACTGATATTACTCGCTTTAATTTTAATTTTAATAAAATTAGCGGTTCTACTATTGATGTTATTATAACAAACAACACTGACTTGATAATAAATCCAAAGTGTACAAATATGCCTAAAAGTATCACTGATCATAGACTAATAAGTTGTAATATAAATGCTTTTAAACGTAAAACTGTAAAAAAATATTGATATATTAGAGACTACTGTAAATTTAACAAAAGTGAATTTGTGTCTGACATTTCCAATGTTGAATGGTCTTCGTGCTTCTATCATCTCTCTTCCATTGATGAAAAAGTTTCTCACTTCAATTCTGTTGTAATCAAAAAACTAAATCTACATGCACCTCTTAAACTAAAACCATCAATTAAAAACAGTACGGCTGTGATGCCGTGGATAACATATGTGATAAAGATAATGATGAAGAAACGAGATGCAGCATACTACCGATACGTAACAACTAAGAATGAATCTGAAAAATATACTATAAGGAATTACACTGTAGTGTACTTTTAACAAACTAAATATAATGAACAAACGTTCTGGTACAATTCCAATGAGCTTACAGCCCCTGATACTATAAAAACATTCTTTTTAAATCTATACTAATTTATTTACTAACATAGACACTATGAATTTCTATCTTAATAATTTGGTCAAAAACGACGAGATGTTTTTCAATTTTAAACCGGTGTCTCAACAAGAAGTTTTGAAAACTGTGTCTTCTCTAAGTGCTGATAAACATATATGTGGAGTGAATGGCATTTCAGCAAAGATTCTAAAACTCTGTGCTTCAAGCTGCTGTACTCATGTGTTATAACAAACATCATCAATTCTTCTTTACTAGAATCGTCTTTCTCTTCTCAGTGGAAAAAAGTGTTGATTACACCCGTGCCAACAGTGCGAAATCTACTAAGTCTCAATGATCTTTGTCCAATCAGTATTTTGTGCTCCCTATCAAAAGTTCTAGAAAAAATAGTATACAAACAGTTAATATGTTTTCTAAACAACAATAATTACCTACCGCCACAGCAATCCGGATTCAGGACAAACAACAGTACTATAACTGCGTTAACTAATGTAGTAGACGATATATATCAAGCTATTAATAATTTTGAATGCACAATTTTGACGCTCCTAGACTTCAATAAAGCCTTTGACACTATAAGCCACTCAATCTTATTCGCTGTTCTGCATTATCTTGATTTATCTCAACATGCAATCAAGTGGTTTGAATCTTATCTTACTGGTAGATCTCAAGCAGTTCAAATGGCCACTACATCTGATTTTAAAATAGTTCTTAGAGGTGTCCCGCAAGGTTCCGTTTTAGGACCACTATTATTTATTATTTATGTTTTTGATCTTGACAGTACGATAAAACATGGAAAAATTATGCAATATGCGGATGACACTCAGTTATATTATTCATGCAAGGCAAATGATAATTTACTAGGCACTTCTTTAATAAATTTAGACTTGTAATCTATATCGGACTACGTAACAAGTCGGTCGCTACAGTTGAATCCTAAAAAGTCGGGAGTACTTTATGTCGCCAACCAATACATTAAAAACAACCTGCCCGACCAACTGCCACCAATATACTTGAACAATGAACAAATACCAATAGTAAATCAGGCAAGAAATCTGGGAATTACGTTTGACGAAAGCATGAGATTTGAACAACATATTATGAAGTTTCGATATGCTTTTAGCAGACTTAAGGTCTTATATGTTTACAAAAAATTTATGTCATCAAATGTTAAGTTAAAACTCATTAACAGTATAGTACTGCCCATAATGGATTACAGGGATGTTGTGTATGGTGACTCTCTAAACGCTTCTTCCAAGAAGAAAGTCCCAACATTAGAATGCATGTATGCGTTTTGTTTATAATATTCCATTTAGTGACCATGTTAGTCCATTACTCAACGAACATAAAATATTGAATATGCAAAACAGAAAGTTATATTATTTCTGCAAGTTTTGTTTAAAATTGTTAAACAACAGTGAACCGGTTCATTTAATAAACAAACTAAAATATTGTCACAACCCCTACAGCATTCGTAAAGTTACTTACGAGATTCCGATTTTCCGTACTGAAACCTTCAAAAAATCCTTTACCTACCGGGAAGTAAAATGTTTAAATTTTCTAATGGATATGGGTCCAAACCACAATTTTCTAATTCATTGCTAGACAGTCAAAAATTCAATTTAACAATATATTAGTTCTTTATAATTATATTTCTAGTTTTTAATTAAACTTATGTACTTATACTTACATTTTACAGAATTATTTGCTTAAGTATTTTTCAGTTAATCTGTATTAATTGTATTTAATTTATACCCTACTCCGCATTATAATTAATGTTTAATTTCAAGATTAGGTGGAAGAACAACTAATGTACTACAATGTGTTCAATCAAACATTATTATTATAAATACTTATTTTATTAAACTGTTTCTGGCATTATACTTTCTAATGGTAACTATTAGCAATTTCACCACGTCCTCAATGTTTGTGCTTTTTTCTAGAAGACACCATTAATTTGGTTCTGAAACAGTAGAGAATGATACGTATATTTTTATATGGACTTAATGTCAGTCTACACTTTTCCACAATAAATACAGAAAGTTTATTTAAAGAAAATGTTTTATGCTGTTTACATAAACTTAAAAAGCTTTCCCAAAGTTTAAGTAAAAAGCGACGTAAAAGTTTAGACGGTCAGTAATGGTTTAAATGCAGAAAACAAAATTTATTAAACATTTTACAATATCTTAGACTTTAAAATATCTTGTACTTGTTCAATATATGTTATAATTACTTACAAGTTTGAACTGTTTAGTAAACAATTTAAGAAACCAGTAAGACCAGTAAGTATGTTTGCAAACTTCAGTTGTTAAAACTGAAATGTTTAGTTTTAGTGATTCATAAAAATAATCACCACTGTGTACAATAAATTTCACTTGCGGTAAATCACAACCTTATTGAAAAACATTATTATCTTATGAAAATAAATCTTCTTTTAGTTTTAACTAGAAAAATTCCAATTTTATTAATGAGAATAGACCACTTTTGTGTCTGTGTTTTGTATTGAATTTTTTAGGTTTCAATCTAGCTTCGTGAAATTCATTGTTACAAAGGTACTGGAGTTTAGGCAAATTATTGTTTTTGTAAGAAAGTTATTTTCAACTTTTAACTAATACGAATCTTATGGGCCACTATTAATTATTTGTAAAGAAAATTTTACCTTTAGCTCTTTTCTGGCAGATTGATTTCACAAATTTTAGAAACTTAACCAGGTTTTGGAGAAAAATTAGAACTTACACTATACTAAGGTATATTTTTAAAATCAAGATCCTGGAAAGCAATCTGTTGCAACACAAACTACCTAATTTGTTCTAATAAATTTTACAATAAAAATTAATGAATTGTTTTTAATCGCGGTGTTTGTAATCCATCAGATACAAACATTCAAACACACACATTTTCGCAACAGTTTATTAAAAAACAAAACAATAATCTGACATCACTAATCATTATCGAATTAGTTACTAATTGTTCTTTCTATTTTTAACCACGTCAGTTTATATTGTTTAAAATTTAAAACTATAAAACTATTATTTTTTTTTGGTTTAACGTACAAACTACTCAGCAGCAATTGGGTTGTTAATCAAATTACAGTGAAATCTCTCCTCGCGAACACCTCTAATAGCCGGACAACTATAATTAACGGATATTTTCTGATAATCCGGAATGTCATAATATAAAATCATGTATAAGTTGACCTCTCCTAAGCGGACACTCTCTTGGGCGGACGCGGACACCACGTTTTCGCTCAAAAGGGATGAAAGTTCTCTCTTAAGCGGACATCGCAGCATGAAAATATGCAAATAATATATTACTTTCTACTTGCAATCTGAACCGTCCGAATCTATTCGCAATGCATTGTTTAACACCTGCTTGGGATTTGCTAAATATTGTGGTAGAATGTTAGTTTTAAAGTGTTTACAATGTCAGGAAAACGTCGAATGTTAACCTTAAAACAAAAAGCTAAAGTGGTAGAAACTTACAATAAAGAGAAGCTTAGTGTGAGAGATTTAGCAAAGCGATTTAGTCTTTTTATAAAAATTTGTTTGAAATCCACTATCTGTATACCGAAATCTAACCGTGTTAGAAATATTTAGTATTTGTGTAATTATTGCTTTAACGCAATACATTAAATTAAGTAGGCTGGTAAGTTACCATGGTTTGCTAATTAACATAAATATTCTCAAAAAAAAAAACCTTGTCAAAAAACAATATATAAATAATTTTAGATACGCATGTTGGTTTGTGAGTTTAGAACACTCTGTAGGCGTTATCGAGTTAACGTTAAGGATTAATTAGCAAAGTCTGGTTGTCTACTGGTTACAGTTTTATCTCAGTAATTTTATTTATATTAGGAATAACGTTATTTCTTTAAAATTCGGAATTTAAATAAAATTCTCAAAATATAAAAATATTTCAAAAATGTGTTACGGTTTATTTGTAAACAAACTATAGATATAGCTCTGTTAGTCAAAGAGGGATTGTGAGTGTATTTAAAAGTAATTAGATCATACGTTTTCACACTGTAAAAGAGACAAACAAAAGGCGCTACTTAGTAAAACGTGTAGAACACAAAAAGAAACCGTACGATTGTAGAGATATAATTTTTGTAGAACCTCAAGAACACAGAAAACGTATAAAATAAACAATAATATGGTGTAGATAAATGCACAATACAAATTATTTAGCTAGTATTTAAATAGAACTATTTGTTCTCATAAGAATGGATTCGAACCGCTCCAAATATTTAATAGCAGCACCGATAACGACGCCACTGAAAAAGAGCGTAGTCGCAGTATAAATTGTTAATCGCTTTGACAAACAGATATACAAATTTTACATCAATGCTACACACATATACGTGTGGTCATTAGTGACGTTAAGTTTAAGCAACAAAATTCCGTACGCTACCGAAACCTACGGCAAATCTAAAATAGTAAAAACGTGCAATCACATTAAACAAATTTTTTAAAAGATCTTTTAAATCACATCAATCAAATACAATGCGCAAAAAGTTAGGTTGTTAAATTCACGTTGGACTACAGATACAATCACTTGTAAAATATACATTTATAAGAGAAAACATGCATCATTTCCAACTTATCTAAATGTTTGTAGACTGTAAGTGCATTATTCCTGGACAAACATATTTTCATCCTCCCGCATGTTTTAGTGTCAGCTGCACTCACAACCATTGGTGATCGGAAAAAAAAATGTATATAATTGTGTATAATTCAGATTCTTTTAACCCTAAGGATAAACTAGCCAGCACTGAGAGAAATACAATAAGCATTAACATAGGTTAAAAAAAATTGGTCTGCTTAACGAGGACAAGGTTGAATGTTAAATATTGTCTATTCCGTAAAGTGACGTTAAAGTTAATGTGTTAAGAAAATTAATTTATACATTTGTTTATCTAAGAACACATATTCGTAAATGTTTTTCTACTTCCCACTAGCGTTTAAAAATACTAAAACTAAACCATTACCCAATATAAAACATCAGTCAGCCATGAATAGCAAATTACCTGCATATGTTCAGTCAAGGTAGCAAATCAAAGAATTATGTCAGTCAGAGAACGTCAGTCAAAGAATTTAAAACTTGTAGATTAATAAAATTTAGTAACATACATTTGTTATTATTCTTAATTGTAATGTTTAATATTTATCAGATCTACCAATAATTAAACTTAACCCTTCACCGCATCGTGTGCCAATTAAAAAAAAATGTTTTTTTTTACTTTTAAAATCAAATGTTTCTGTAACTTCATAGGCACAAACTCAACTGTCTGTTGGCGTTGCAACAAAAATTCCCCCACTAATTCAGATGCAGCAACACATTTTATTTCTCAACGGGCTCTATGACTGTTTACTCATCACGTCGTTATTTTTTCAATTATATTTTTGCAAAAATAAAACAAATTTCTAATGTGAAAACATTATCTGGTGATTGGTTATTAAAAGCTAAAACAATTCAGACGTTTACCTATACAACAGTGATGATTCCGATTTGTCTGACGATGATGTTAAGACTTATAAGTTTATGACATATTCTACCAATGATAATCACCTTGAAGACAATAAAATTCTACTAAATAACAAAGAAAATGACATTTTAATTTCTGAATCCTAAGCGAAATTTCTGGATTTTGTTACAATTTGGCCTATCTTCTGGAGCTTAAAATAATGTTTTGCCAGTTAATGTTTCAGATTTAGCTACAATCAGCAATGTGTTTGTAAGATTGTAGTGACTATACCAAAGAACCAAAACTTTAAAATATTTTGAGACAACTGGTTTAGTAGTAGTCTATTAATAGTTTACTGACCAAAATAAATGATATACCGAGTTTCACGGCATGCCAAAAGAAAAAGAAAGTTCCATAGTAGAAAAAACTACTATTGTAGACAACACAAAATTATTAATTGTATCTTGGTTTAATAATAAAATTGTAACTACAATGTCTCCATATTGCAGTGATTGCAAGGTAATTTTTAATGTGTAATTCTAAAACTATATGTATTGTCAGTATTAGGATATGTTTGTTTACTGTATGTTGTGAGGATAAATCCACTTTTGTGCGTACGTGATGAAACACAGTGAAAGTGGAAAAAACGGTTTAGAGCAACGAACAATGAAGGGTGTGTAGTTAAAATGGTTCACAGAACAATAAATATTCAATTTTTCTTGTTACCACTTTAAATACATATTTATGTATAATGTTTTGTGAAATAATAATAAACATATAGTAAAATATAAGAAGAAAACTTTAAGGTTATAATAAACAAATAACATTGTGGAAAACAACCTAGCATCAAGAGGTCACTGTTCCAAAATCGTTGAAGGTCGCAAGTAGCACGTCACACATAAATGTAATCCAAGTTAGTTTAAGATTAGAATAATTAAATTTATGCATTCAAAACAATAGATTGTAGGGTAATTAGTTTCATTGCGTTAAGAAGTGCACGTAGCAATATTGAAATTTAATTAAAATTGATCCGTTTGATATTATTATATTTTAGTGCATTAAATTTTTGTTAAAGTTACAAACCACTCTTTTTATTAATTAATTCATGATTCTGAAAGAGGTTAATTAAAGATTAAAAGAGTTTCATGATTTTTAGGCTGACACGCACAAAATAATTTCTTGCTTTCAAAGTTTAGTTATATGGAAGGTGTATGACTTCTCTATGTTATAAATTAAGCATGACAAATGCCATGATGTTAAAGTGCTACTTAATCGTCAAAAAAATTGTGCCATAAAAACCAGCAAATGCAGAGTATTATACTATATATTCTAAATGTAGTAGTTAGATGTAAATTATACTTCATTTTTATTGTTGTTTATTACTTGTAGGCGTACAAAAAGTATTGCACATAATTCGAGCAGTAAACATTTGTATTCTAGGATGATTTATTTGCAATTGTGCCGTTTACAGCTCGAATTATGTAAAATACTATTATCAAATAGATTTTCTAGTACTGATAATTTTTTTCGTTAAGTATGTTTTTACTTACATTTTTGCACAAACTGCCCTTAATGGATGGGTATAAGTACATTTTTGATTTAACATAAAAAATCTCCACATGGGAAGCTAAGGTGGTTTAATACCTAGTAGGAACAATCGTTTTTAATATATAGCGTTAAAATAGATAAACATTTTATTATTCAAAGGACCACAGTTATCCGGAACCTGGTAAAAACAACTGGGGTTTTTAAAATAATTATAAAGATCTTACTTTTAAATATTATTTAAAATAGTAAACAAAAACGATACCTTTATTATGTGTTAACAAACATATTATTACGTAGCATTCTCAATGAAATTTACACATGTATTTGATTTTCAAAATAATAATATTGTAATGTCTTTTGTAATTAGGGTACGTGTTACGGTACATAAGGGACTATTTTAACCTCTTTTTGTACTTAACGTGAACATTCAGTACTTCAAAACTATTTTTAACATTTCAATTAAATTTAAATTTTGTGGTTAATTATGTATACAGAAGAGTAAATTAAACTGTGAATAAAATTAGTAAAACTAAAAAACAATTTGAAACTTCAGTTCTTGCTTATTTAAAAACTAAATTAAGTAAAACAACATTTTTCTAATTTCTACATATAAAGTGACATTTTTCATAACCAAAGTAAGTGTGAAAATGATCCACTTTTTGTGACTACTTGTCAGTTTATTTTGACATTAATTTTGAAAATGGTAACCATAGTAACATTGATCACAAACGATTAGAATTTGAATTCAAAGCAAGTTTAACTTTTTAATTTTTTTAAATTACACGTTACACATAACAAATGTTGCTACGCTTGTCTCGGAATATCACATGAGTTGTTGTGTTTGGTTACAAGTAACATAAATATCAAAACTGGTTAATGATATAGAAAGAAAAAGAAAGAGAAGAGCAAGAGAAGGAGAGATCAAGGAAGAAGGACTGGGTAATGTAATAAAAATAGAAATAGAGAAAAGTACTCATAGCACGTAGGGGAAGCAGTGGAAATACACAGGAGAAAAGATGAGAGAAAGAGTACAATGAGATATAAACAAAATATGGAAAAAAAAAGAATTTTTCAGAAAATAAAGAATGTCCGATTTACAAGGTAGGAGAAAAAAATGAGAAGTTATGGGAGTGTGGGCATAACCAACGTAGGATATAAAATATATGGGGAGATGATAACATGAAGATTGGAAAAAGAGATTGAGGATGAATTATGTTATTGGATTGGTAGGTTAGTTTTAGAAGAAAGAGGTGAGCCGTGGATAATATCTATATTTTAAAGCTAAACAGTTAATAGACAAATACAAGGGTAGGGTGAGAAAGTGTATTGAAATTATTTGAATATAAGGTCAGTATTTAATAATGTGGACATGGAAGTTTGTGAGAAACTATGAAGGAAAGTGATATAAGTGGAGTGAAACAAGGGTTGGGAAAATCTTTTTGGACTAGGAAAGGTTTAAAGCAAGGATGTTCCTCAAGATTTAGAAGAGGAATTAAAGAAAAAGCAAAGAGGTGGGGTGATGATAAAAAGTAAAAAAATATGGGTGTTGTCATATGCGGATGATATTGTAGTGCTAGCAAAGGATGTAAAAAAGATGCAAGGTGTGATGTAAAAATTATTTGGGAAAAAAAGTTAAAATTAAATATAGGAAAAGAAAGAAAAAAAGGGATGTAGATGAGTTAGAAAGTGTGGGTTAGTAAATAGTTATTTACGAACCAAGTTCGGAAAGAACTTTTACCTACATGAGCGCGTATGCTAGAATAATCTTCCTGCAAGAGGTTTGTACAATATTTTTTGTATTGAGCAAATATTTCGTTTTAATAAATATTAGAACATATTTTACATTAATGTCAAATTTTAATATAGTTATAGGTTAATTCTTGTTTCATTAACAAAAATCATTGGGAAAATGATTTTTTACAACTAAAAATTATATTTGGATTACGATGTTATTATTTCAATGTCTATGAATGCCAATGTTTTTTGTAATTTTTCTCAAACTGATGCGGAAAAAATAGCTTTCTGATTGGCTACACACTTATGTCAAATGCCATTTCCCAAGAGGTCAGTACAAAAACTATTTAGGCTATAGAGTTAAGTACAACAATAGGGATAAAGGTCAAATAAGAGAATTAGCAAAAAATGGGCACATGGTACTAGGGCAGACGTAGGGGTTAATAAGAAAAATGTTTGGAGGAGACATTGAACAGAAAAGGTGGTCATTTGAATATTTAAAAAACTGGTGTAATGATGTATAAAGCGGTGGTGTGGGGATGTAAGGAGTGGAAGATTTTGGGAAAAGTGCAGGATAGGTGTTGGAGATAGACGATGGCGCTAGATAAAGAGACACCGGGGTACATAGAACTAAAAAAGAAGAGAATACAAGCGGGGAAGAGAGTGATGAGATGAGATGAAAAGCTGGAAGGTAGAAGGTACAAATGTTGAAGTCATGTGAGAGATATCAGTATAAAACATGGACAGGAAGAGAAGAGGATTTACTAAGAGAGAGTAGAGTACGCAAGGGAAGAGGTGAAAAAATGTAGAAGAAAAGAGAGGAGGATAGAAGGGGACATAGTAATGGGGGACAATGATACGCAAATGCAGGAAAGGAAAGTGTTTTAAATAACACATTAGATTTATCGCAAAATTATTTGTCAACGTCGCTCAACATCTTCATCTAATTAATTAGTGGTTTGAAAAACATCTACCAGAAGAATCGACGTATTGAATTAACCGCCCCTATAAAGTCGCTGGTAGGAGGATGTCAATACGAAACTATTGCAATAGATAATAAAGTCACAATAACTTCTACCAATTACAATTAATTTATCTTGAGTTTGATAAATATAAATGTGACTCTCTCGCAAACTGAAAAATGCATGAAAGTTCCTTAAAAATTCACGTACCAATTTTTCAAAAATATATATATATTAAAGAAAATCAATTAATGTTAAGCTTCTGACTATATAAATGATGACGCAATATAGCTGTCAAACTTCTTAAAATTTTGAGAACGATGTCTTTTTCTAACTTTTTGGCCAAATTAATTTTTTTACAAAAATTAATGAAAAATTTAGTAAATGTCCCTTTGGTCCAAACATTAAACCAATTACATCTATTTTCTTAACACAAAATTTTGATTTGTAGTAATTTTTAGTGGGATCATAAATATTTTGTTTTTCTTTGTTCACTTCCATAGGTTGATTTTGAGAAGATTCGAATCTGATTGTAGGATCAATGATGAATGCTTGATCTCTTAAATCAATTCTTCTTGTACTATCTTTTTCTGAAACCCCAACATTTATTGGGGCAAAGGATTTAGGCAGAGCTTGTGCAAAATAGGGGTTGTACCTATCAAACGTGTGTTTAAATTTTCTATTTTTAATTAATTGCTTTCTAACTCATAAATGATTATTAATAGAAAAACAAACATTATTTCATGTTTTTGCTCCATATGAGATTACAGTAAAAAAATGTACACAGTTTGAAACAGAATCTGTTAGTTGATCATATGCAAAAACATCAGATCTGTACTAGATTTGGATTTGCCTGTGGAGCGGAACAAACTGAAAGATATTTTAATATTAAAAGTTATGCTGATTAATTTACTACTTTTATTTTTTTATAAAATTTGTACTTCTATAGGTGTAGACTACTTATAACTTATTTATTCTTAATTTAAAAAAATTTATAGTCGATGAACAACCGTTCTCACCTAAAAGGAGTCTTATTAGACCAAATTAAATTAAAACGATGAGGTAAGTTTAAAGATTTAAATCTTTTTAATATCCCCGGTTCGTCATTTTCAAGAATTAAACCTGTCTTTGTACTTTTGTGCGCGTACATTTATTAAATTGCTTTCGATAAATTTTACGCACGACAATTTTTAAACAAAAACATGAAATCGTAAATGTGGCGTTAAGCAACCGTAAGCAACCTCATAAACTAGTACATCCGTTTTACATTTAGACATTTGCTTTCAAAAGTAAATTTTGCATATTATGATGATTTCGTGTTTACAAATGCGTGCGTGTTTACATGCAAGCTTATATTGTGTCCTATTTATTAACAGTATCCGCCTGTATAACATGCATATTTTAGTAGCAATTTATTCAATTTGCGAACGGTATAGTGGCTACTTGTACTTGTCAAATGTATGTGAATATTTTACTCAGACGTATTTTTTGTAACTTTAAACATTTACACTATGTTTACTTGTAATGTGTCGTTAATGTTGCATTGCTTCATGTATTGGGTACTCGAGCTGCCATTAAAATTGAAACAATTCTAATTGCATGTAGTAGTTATTATACATTAATTCTCACGGGTATTAGTGTACTGATAACAACTGGAATATTTATTCTCTCTACTATATTAAACTTAATATGAATATTAATTTTTTCTGAATGTAATTATAAGTGGTAGTCTAATAAAGGAGTTGTTTGTAATTTTTTATATCATTATTCATTTAATGTAAAATAACTAGGGTGCAAGAATTTAACAGTTTAAAATTTTTTTATTGTGCGTTCGATAATTTAGAGGTAATGTAAAATTTATATAAAAATATTAGAACACTTCTTTAAATTAATCTACACTAGGTAGCAAAAATTATTCAAAAGAGCTTCTGATGATCAATTAAATCTAAAATAAATTATTAAACTTTATTTAATTTAATATAAAAAGTAAAATTAGCGCTTGAAGAAGAATTTCGGTAAGAACTAAATCATAAACAACAAGATATTTAGTCAATGCAACTAGAAACATGTATTTAATATTTTCGGTCCATTTAAACATAAAATACACAAAAGAATAAAATTATTGCAGTAACAACATATTAATTAATAACGTTTACTGCCGTTAGTATGTTATTTTTGCACTGTCAATTTGCGTCCTTGACCGTCAATTTACGATTTTAATTCAATTTTACATGTTCGTTTACTATAAAAATTATTACTTTTACTGGATTATTTACGTTATTAACGTTGTTTGTTTTCCAATGTATTGAGGACTTAGTCATTTATTGATTCCATTTATTTTTTTTTTAGTTACTCCTGGTCTAGAACGCGTCTTTTTCGGAAGAATGTTAGCATCAATTGATACTTAACTTTCACAATTTTTTCTTTTGTAATAGAATTCTATGAGCGGGGCATGCATTTTTGAAGGTACTGGTTACCGTTGTAACATGATTTTTTATTCGGATCGGTAAAATCGAAATTCCTATTTGTTTATACTCATGGCGTTTCAATGCACTTTTTTGATAGTTTAATTTTTGTATCAGTATCCGGCTAGATAACGTTTTTCGTGGATGACACATTTTTCTCTTAAAAGCAGTCTAAACCGCGTGCGCTTTCTCGGAAGCTTTCTGTAAGTTACTTATCTTTGTTTTATCGTATTTAAAATTAGTATTAACAAAATTTTTTTTCTTTGCGATATAGTATCAAAATCCAAACGTTCGTTATGCAAATGGTAGCTGGAGATTTGATATTGAACATCACTGTTTAGACCGTAAGCAGTTCTGTGTTTTACGTGTTTGTCGGTAGTATTTCATTCTTTTGCAAATTTAAAAATTTTTGTTGAATATATAACATATAATAATGGATTAATAGACTATTCTATTGAAACGGCCGCTATTGGTTAATGTCAATGACGTATTGCCTTAGGAGTTTATACATGCATTAATTGGATTTTTGATATTTCTCCTAACAAAGTACTAACTATCAAAGAAAACAAAAACTAAGTGAATTGTATTTGTTTTATGTTGTACATTTTTGTGTTTGCAATTAAAGTTGGCCTTCAGCAACAAACAATATCAAATAAATCAAAAAAACGTCAAATTTAATTTAACATTTAAACTTTATTAGATTAGATAAACTATGTACAAAAATAGTAGAAAGTTTAGTTCAGTTTCGCGTGTCAATGTTTACTGTCTTGTAACGTCTAATTGTTCTCGGCCGATCACATAGCGTTTTAACACATTTAATTGTTTTTTCATTTTTCAGTATTTTTTAAAAATTTTAATCGTTAATTTTATTTTTAGATAAATATTTTGCAATGCTATCAGCATTCTAAGAACAATTCTTATGCTTTAGAATAAATACACGATGTAAAATTATCTAGTTTCACCCATAAATTGTAGATAATTTGTCCATTGCAAGTGGTTCGGATAGAAGTTTAAAGGTGGTTGCAAATAAAGCTTATTATCTTTGTCCCATTGTAAATAACACTTCCATATAATCCGCAAGTAGCTACAAAATTTGAATCAGGTACTAAAACTTAGAGAAAAATAGTTTAGTAATAAAAAATTTTCAATTTTATAATTATGTTTAGGTTATTAAGATTATGAGGTCATATAAAAAATGGAGCGAGAAGCAGGACATTATGCATGCGTAAAAGGTATTAAAAAGACCGTAAGCCCGAATTAAAAACATGACAAGAAGTTTAATTAATTGAAAATGAGAATAAACCATGAGAGATGAGAGCTATTATTTTGTGTTGAAGCGAAATTAAGAATTAAGATAAAAATAAAAAAAGGGTTTTTGACATTGCAATATTGTAAATTAAACTATCACAAACATGTTATTTAACTATTATTTCATATCATCAATAAGTTTCAGGTAATTACTAATTATATGCAATTTGGAATGTGAACCAAAATATTTTACTAGTTTCCCTTCAGAAAGTGTCCGCAGTTCTTGTCGTCCCTATTCCAACCAAAGTGACCGACATACAATGATTTAACGGTATGATGAGATAGTGCCGACGTTTTATCCCAAACTTTTTGTACTGTATTGTCAGGCTTTCGTTATCCACACTGACGCTCCTGACTTTGGTCTTTGCGCCATACTTAGTCAATAAAAAGTGTTAACTTAGTCGTTTTCTAACGAAACCTGAATGATATTATTCCACTACGGAGAAGGAGCTGCTCGCTCTTTTACGGTCAATTGAGTAACTACGTCCATACCTTGAAAGAACCAATTTTTCTGTAATCAGCATTCTTAGTTTTGGTTGAGTAAGTTTATTGGTGGTCCTTGATATGTTGTCGCGTTTTGTACCTGTCATTAGTTTGGTTTCTATTAACAATATTTCGTCCGCCTTAAGTATTACTTTACCAAACAGTAATCGTTGGTATAACGACATAATTAGTTGTATCTCTTTGTTTCCATAACAATTTTTTTTTGGTCAGTCAACAACAATATCCTTTATCACCTAGTTAAATTACCCGATAATAGAATTGACACGTAAACAGTAGTAAAACCTTTGAAACAGCGGATAAAGATTATCCGTGACCGTCATGATCTACCAGTGGCAGGTTATTATGGTGCTCATAAAGCAACGGCTCGAAGTATGCAACAATTTTATTGGCCTAAGCTCACCGATGATGTAATGTTTGTTCAGCTTATAAGGTTGATTAATCGAGTTCTCCGGAAAAGTTCTCTCTGCGTGCAAAATCTAATCGCTGTGACAAGTCCTTTGTTGTATCATTGTGGGTCCGCTACCTCGTTCTACGCAGGTCAATTGTTACATATTGGTTGTAGTTGATTACTATATAAAGTTTTCTCTTTTTTTCTCTTTACGTACCGCTACCGCTATTATGGTCGGTTACTAAACTCTTACAAGGGCAGGTATTTTTTTTTGTGGCGCACTTTTGTATTTAATTCCCGATAATAGCGTTAAAATTCAGTGTTGAACATAATTTTTAGTATGAAAGAATTCTTTTTGCTTGGTAATTAAAATTAAATTTATATTATTCAAGATTATGGAATGTAAATGCAATTTACAATCTCATACGGACAGACGGCTGCCCGACCGGCCACTGGACATAATTTTTTTTTCTAATTTTAATTCGTCGAAAAAGTGAAAAAATGGGTGTTAAAATTTTATAATCCATTAATTTGATGTCAATTATATATTTTAAAACTACATAAAATTTTGAGATTATATGTCAATTGGAGGCGGTCAATTGAACGATATCAATTGGACGCGTGAAAATCGGACGCGTCTAACAAATGGACGCGTGACAATTGGACAATACAAACAATAGTAAAATTGCAACAATTGGTTATTATCTTATCACTGTTTCAGGCGATTAAAGTGGTAAATATTTTTTACTGCAGCGTAATTTAAAAAAAAATAAATTGTAATAACTCTAACCTACCTACCAACACCGTTCACCCTCGATAACATCTACCAACCAACACTGTTTACCCCAAATTACATAAAAACATGTATTTTTTTTAAATAAGAAAATTATAATAACTGTAACTAACCAACCAACACCGTTCACATCCGATCCCATGTACCAACCAACTTCGTTTACAATATTTTCTCATTATAATTACTTTCTAATGGTTCATCTTAAGTACACTTTCTTTATACTTGATTGGAGTCAATGTCCAATGACAAACAACAATAACATAACTTTACTACTTTGTATATGATCTTGTTGCAATTGATCCAATAAAAGAATATTTATTTATAAATCAAGTGTTAAGTAAAGCTTTTATGCAGGAGTTGCAGGAGTTGCAGACTTTAACACACGAACCGCAGGTGATTGTTTTAATCAAAGAGGTACATAAAATCCCTTGACGTACCTATTTCAAACAATATTTTATCGAGATCGAAACTAATATTTACCAATAGTTACACTACAGATTGTGTTAATTTGTTAATACTACCCTAAACATAAACGTTAGTAATGTGTTGGTAACAATTTATGCTGAGAAAATTACTTTTTCATTCTGTGCAATTTCTTGTAACTGTAACGAGTAACGACATAGATGGTACTTTATTAAACAAATTTTGTTATAAACTTGGTACTACATTTACAAGAATGAAAAATTATGTAACGGTTTAAACATAAAATTCTTAGTTTAGTGTCGCATTTTCAGCCGCGGCACAGCTAATAAATATAACGTATATTCATTCCCTTGAGAAAATGTTGAGTAACTTCTGTTTCATTGAAAGGCAACGTTGGTCCCTAAAGATTATAAACATATTATTGGATGATGGTAAGTGTAAAACTACAATATTTAGATGATAGTTCACGTTCAATTTGAAAAAATGACATAAAACTCTTAAAATACTGCTATTAGTAAATTAAGAAAATATTAAATAATAAACTGTATTTAATTTAATGCAAACAGTATTGCATATTTGAAGCTTTGAAGTGTTTTTATTGTTATTATTTCTAATACGAAAGGCACATGTTAAGATAAGTTAACTAAAATAAACTTTTTCTTATTAAACGAAGTCCATGCTATATTATTTACACTACAAGTACCATGCTTAAAAGATGTGAAAACAGTTTGAAAAGCAATTTTCGTTGCTTCTCGACTAAGACTAATATAAACAAATATTTTTTGATTATGTTCTGCCATAAACATAACTTAGGATATAGTAGATGTCCAAATGAAATGGGACCAATTTGTAGTTTTAACTTATTGTACTACTTGTTGTCAAAGTGTACTAAGCTTTCACGAATCGATAAACTGATTTTTTTGTTGTATTATCGTCATAAAAACCAATGGACGTACAGGATGTAACACAAACACCTTTTATTAGAAGTTAAAGAAGACAGAAATTTATTAAAGTTTAAAATTACACCCGTAGTGGTATCTGAGAAAGTTAGGTTTGGATTTACCATGAATAAGGTACTTCCGGTGATGCCGGAAGTAGGGTCCTTCTTATTTATTTTAAATGACAACTACGATTTTTTATTTCATTTTAGAATTTTGCGGTAAACTTTAGATTTTACCATATATTATTCCTAAAATTAACCTTTATTGAAATATTTGCATATTTTAAAATTTCATTTAAATACTTAATTCTCAAGAAATAACGATATTTTCATTATTAATAAAGTTACTGAGTTGCGACTATTAACTATTAAATTATTAAACAAGCAGCTTTTGCAAATTAATCTTTGACGTTAATTTAATCAATAATTCCTACAGGGTGTTCTAAACTTAAAACTAACAAGTTGCTTATTTTAAATAGAACACCCTGTATTTAATTTTTAAAGCACTTATACATCTATACTTTAATTTAACTGTTTTACAAATACAATAATTAAGTAGGTCGGTAGGTTGTCATTGCTTATTTATTTACATACCAAATGTCAAAAAAAACAATAGTTGAGTAATGGTAATAAGGGAACAAAACAAGATGAGAGGTACAACAATATTTATAGATGATGATTTAACAAGAAGGGAAAGGGAAATGCAAGCAACAAAAAGAAGGGAAGCAAGAAAACAAGAGAAAGAAGCAATGAGAGAGAGAGTGGGGTCTAAAAAATACTGAAAAATGGTGTAGAGCACTTATGGGGGGTGAGAGGAAAAAAATTAAAGAAGTAGAATGCAAAAACTAAAAAAAGTGAAAAAAGGAAAACAGAGGAAGAGAATAAGGAACAGAAAAGGGAAAAGAAAGGTGAAAATAAAATACTTTAATATTTTAAAGGTATATAAAACAATTTAAAATAGTTGGGATGACTGAAACGTGGATGGAAGAGAAGAAATGAGAACAATGGAAAGATAAGATATCGGAGGAGTTTGAACGGCAAATACAATACGCGGAAGGAAAAAAATGAGGGAGGGGGTAAAAGACGGAATAATTGTAGGTGTGAGAAAAGAATGGAAAATAGTGGGGAGAGGATGGACAGAAAAAGATAGAAGGGTTAATAAAAAGGATGTAAAGACGGAAGGGGGAGGTATGTACAAAGTAATTACAATGTATGGAAAGAGATAAATATGACAAAGAAAAATTTTTAAAAGTATTGAAGGAGAGAAAAGAAGAAAAAATAATAATAGGGAGAGATTTTTATGCAAGAATAGGAGAGAAAGCACGAATGACGATAAACGGAGAAGTAAAAAAGAAATACAAAAAACAAAAAAAAATGGACAAGGAGAAAAAATGATCGAACTATGTAGGGAAAGAGAATGGACAGTAATAAATGGTAACATGGACGAAAAAGGAAAAAAAGACAACATGTGTATAGGATGAGGGGAGTCGGAGACTGATAACGTAGTGACAAATAAATAAAAGGTTGAAAGACATACAAAAGTTTAAGAGAGAGAAAAGATTATCAACCACTAGAACTGACGATAGTAGGAAAAGAAGGAAAACAAAAGGTATGAATGATAGAAAAGGGGAGCAGTAGGGGAATAGAAAAGTGTAGACAAGGGAAGTTATCAAAAGTATAGAGAGAAACTAGAAGATAATTGGGAGCTACAAGAGGAGATAAAAGGAGAGATAAAAATAATGGTAGAAAAGGAAGATGCTAAGGAGACAAAAGAAAATAAGAAACAAGTAAACGAATTAGAGAGAAGATGTGAATGATGGAATGGAGAGTGTCAGATTGCAAAGAAAAAATTAGAAGAAGAGGAAGCCAATTGAAGAAAGGCAAAATAGAGATGGAGGAGTTTAGGATGAAATTAGAAAAAAAGTATAGACAAAATCAAAAACGAAAGACAAGTATGGAATGTAACAGAAAGAATACAGAAAAGAAAAAGAATGTTAGACTTTACTGGGCGGAATAGAAGGTAGAAGGGTAGTGGAGGGTGAAGAAAAACATGATGATAGAAAAGAAATGGAATGAAAAAGGGTTCCTAAAACAGGGTGGGAGGCGGTGGTGTGTCCGTCATATGAAGGTCAGAACAAGACTAAGTTTAAAACAGTCACTTACGTTACATTTCAGAGTAGAAAGGTAATCAATTATTGTGTTTTTAATAAATAGTAACCTAATAAGCATATACCACAGTGTTGTGTAATAGTACATTGCAATAGGGAGAAATAAAATCAAGATCATCATACTATATTCTCAGTAAATTGAATTGGATCTTATTTATTTTGTTTTATATAAATTTAACAAAGGAATTTGGTTTACAGTACCAATACAAAATTAAAACAATAAACTTAAACTTTCCCCTCTCTTCTTTTCAACTCTCTTATTTACTTTTTTTATTTTCAATTCATTGCACTCCTCTATCATGTGTTTCAGATTCTCTCACTAATTTCCACACATTCTACATTTTATTTCTTTATCTTTCCAGCAGTACCTTTGTTCTTTAATTCTACCCTTGTTTTATTATTATTTTATTTATTATAGTTTTTTGAGTAATTGTATTTAGTTTGCGTTATTGTTGATCTTTTCTTTTGCATCTAACTATCATTAATCCCTTCTAACTATTTCGTCTTCCAAATTTATTCTTTCTTTTCTTAACCTATCGACCTCCACACTTACATACTTTCCTCTTTTGTAATATAATTTTCCGTCTTCTTGTCTAAGTTTAATTTTTTCTTTGTAATCTGTTTCCCGAATTCTATATAAAATTGCATTTCTATTTTATTTTTTCTTTTACTATATAGCTTAGCGTTTCTTTTCTTAGTTTCTGTGTCCATTTTCAGTAACTGACTTAAATCCTCTCAAATCCTCGAAAATCATAACATTTATCATCAGCTTTTCAAAGAATTATCTTTTTTATACCATCCCTAAACATTTTTTGAACCCCCATACCTCCCCTACAATAATATTTCCTTTCTGCTTAATTTTTTATATACCTTTTATGTTTATTGTCATACCTTCATTTGTGTCCCAAATATCTTCACTTTTTAACTCCCACAGTTCTATTTTCCCTACCTTTTCTCTCATTTCTTGTCGCAAACTGCGATTTTCATATGAACACTTTGGATTTTTTCTTTCAATTGTTTTCAATATTTTTTTCAAGCCATATTTGCACTGACCCAATATTTTTAAAACTTTTTATGAAGATGCCGTCTTTAATCTCATCATAGCAATCGACATCGTTAATTCCCATCCGCATGAAGTAACAATCGGAATTTGGAAAACACACACAATAAACAAACGCAATTAACAAACGCTGTCACACAAGGAAGATATTTTCACGACCTTGCAAACAAAACAAACAACCTACTTAACGCATATAAAATAAAGTAGGATACATAAACAATTTAGTTAAGTTAAACAGTTAAGTTGAGGTCTAGTTCAATTCGACACTTAATTGGAATTGACCAGTTTACGACGCAGACCAGCGGTCAGCACGACTGTGCGAGAAAGCGTTTACGCAGTTAAAGATTCAAGCGGCGGTATGTAATACGAGTGGCGCCTCCATTTGCTCACACAGCACATAGTACGCTTTATCTATGGTTGACCGACCACCTACGCATCTTTTATCTATTTATGTAAATATACTATCTTGCCTACTGTAAGTAAAATTAATTAAACGCATCTTAACCGACTCCGCCAGTCCTTTTTCTCACATAACTACGACATAACCGGGAAAACGACCGTCACTGCGCCGCTCGCTACCGCATTAACCACCGCCCGACAACACGCCTGTCTACGATACCACGCTAATCACAAGAAACCTGTCACAACTACGACCGCCAACACAACGTGTGTCATCGCTGCGTCCGCCATGGACATCGTCGTCACTGACATTTTCCTTCCACATTTGCAGATGTAACGCACATTCACTTGGGATAATAGACCACAAACGCTTTTCATCAACGTTATCGCCGAACAAATTTTCGCCAAGATAAAAGGCAACATCGGCTGCAACACCCGCAAACAAACGACCTCTGCAACAAACACGAACGCCACGACAGCTGCTTCAGAGGAACAAATGATCAAGACGGGCCCTACGTTTTGACGACATAGCCGTCAACGATTAATCCCACCTGCACACACGTCACGGAATCTACAGGCCCAATAGTCTTTAACGTACATTTGCGCTGGAGCCGCATGTTTGCCTATACACGTCACAAACTTTGGACGCCTGGTACTGACGTTTATTTGCTTATCGCATACAGGAAGCATAAAGCAACGAGCTCGCACACGCTAGATACAAATTGGCCTCTGAACTAAGCGAAACAAAAAACAGACCCCGCAAACGCAACAGCCGTCACTACATCTACTGCAAATGTACCAACGGCAGGCGAGTCCACTTTCCAAAGCATTCAAATTAAGCACAACGCTAGCAAAAAAATGCGGCCAGAAGAACAAAAACTTGTTCGCATATCCTCGCTCACGAACCTCCAACACACTTTGTCGTGGATTAATCCATTAAGGAAATACCCATATGAAGTTGCTGTCTTTAACCCCATTGTCGTAATCGATATCGTTAATTTGCATCCGCATGAAGTAACAATCGGAGTGCGGAAAACACACACTCAGCAATACAAACGCAATTAACAAACTCTAACACACAATGAAGATATTTTCACGGCTTTGAAGACAAAGCAAACAACCTAATGAAGTAAGATTGATAGGAAATTTAATTAAGTTAAGCAGTTAATCTACCAGTTTACGACGCTGACCAGCGGTCAGAACGATAGTGCAAAGAACCGTTTACTCGGCCAATGATCCACGCGACGGTATGTAATACCAGCTCACTACGCTTTAACTATGGTTAATGACCTACGCAACTTTTATCCATTTATGTAAATATTCCATCTCGTCTATTGTTAGTGAAATTAAATAAACGCAACTAAACAGCTTCCCTGGTTAAACCGGTTTCTAGTATTCACTCTAAGACACCGCAAAATGTTGTTACATTTTTCTTGAAATTTACTCCCCGGTTTTTGTATTTTTCATCCTTTTCTATCTTCCTTTTACTTAGTTTTTGTTACCCCTTCCGTCTCACCCCATCTTCTTTCTTCACCATCCACCTACATTTTTATGTACTTCATTTTTATATTTTTTCTTGTTTCTCTAAATTTTTTTATTCTTCTTATCTTATTTTGATTTATATCTCTCTTTCCTTTTCTGTCTAGTCATCGTCAAAAATATGTTGACATCTCTCAAATTTTTATATTTTTCAATATATTTATTTTTTCTTATTTATTTTAATAAAGTACGTAAATGCACAGAATTCGTGATTGCTTTATCTTTCTCTTGTCAATAATTAAAACACCCAGTAATACACAAAATATTGTTATTCTTTAAATCACGATAAGTGCTATTAAGCTAATTTCTGCCTTTTATACACCTCAACTCAATTGCGTAATAAACTACTGATTTTTTTAATAAGAAAACGTTTACATTATTGATAGCATATAAAAACAATATCGAAGTTTTTTCCATTCGTGCAGTATGCTTAATAAAATTTTGCCTTTTTTTACATCATCCTTCCGATTTGGTTGGTAAATACTTACCAAAAATTTGATGCGACAATTGTTGTAATACTAGACTAGGTGTTAATCCTTAAGACAATACGGAGAGAAGTTTTCTTTCCGTGTTATCTACAATACGAATACAAATAAGCTATAAAAATTGCAAAATAGAAAAAGTCACATTTCTTACAGACATCGGTCTATCCATGTTAAACAAAGTCATGCGTATCGAATAATATTCTATCTAAATAGATAATGTTATTGATGTTCTAGATTCATTGATCTTAACCAATTGTAGTATTGAAAAAGATTCCATGACGGTGATCCGGTTATCGAGTTCTCTGTGTTTGAAATCAATATAGGATGTTATGTCATATTTGTCAAAAGGACGTACACTCATGAAATTTAAAACTTGGACACCACAATTTCTGTAAACAAAAGTTTGCACATTGTGAAGGGGGCTTAAGGGTATCATTTACAATTCTAACAGCAGGTAGTCTTAGCATGGGTTATCTTATAGAAGAACTGTAGAATGAATCATTACACTAATAAGCACGTTTTAGAAAATAGGTAATTTACGTTGCTTACTTAATTTTTTCTTTAAAGAATATATTTGAAGGTATCGCTAATTAAACACCATAGCTCGATTAATTATCGAATCAAAATTTTGTTTAGGAAATGTTTACAAAATAAAATTAGAAATAATTTTGATTTAAAAAACGTCTACAAGCAATAACTTTTAAATTAAATCAAAAACTAAACATGGTTATTTGGGTTGACTGATTATTACTTATTTTTAAATAAATCTAACCTACTAATTATTGTAAGTTATTAAAAAAATCATTAAACTCTCTATTCATAATATTTAGTCCTTACAAAATGTATATTTTATGACGTTTCATTTTTTCTGTAGTTAATATAAAAAGTGAAAATAAAAACTAAGGCAATTCTTATTGTCAACGTATATATTTAGTTTTTGACAAGAATTTATTACATAATTATAATTAAGATACCAAGTTATAGTTTAAAATTAAATGAAAACTTTTTTTAAATAAAGGTATTACTATATAAATAAATATAAGAAATCAATAATGGGTGTGACCTCCATTATTATTGATACATTCTTGGAGGCGTCTGCTCATTGACGCTATCAAGGTATCAATATAATTAATATTAATCGTTTCCCATGCGGTATCAATGGCTGCAATTAGTGCATTACGGTTTACTGGTATAAAATTTGGCCCTTGTTGTCTTCGGATAACAGCAAGTATTCGAGCCCAAACATTTTCGATAATGTTAAAATCTGGGCTTTTTGCTGGCCAGGGTAACAGCTCCAAGTTATTTGCTTGTATCCAGTTGCGCACAACCTGCGAAGTATAGGGTCATCATATCCCGATAGTTAATTATCGAATGTTCCAAGAAAATATGTGTAAATAGTAAATGGAATCTACTAACGTAACGTTAAGTCGTTAATTATAGTTACATAACTCTCCTTTCATAAGATATAGTTCATATTAATATGCTTATTGTAAAGCTTCGTACACACCTGAACAACAAACCGAGGAACAAACAGAACAACGAACCGAACGGCAATCGGAACATTAATTTGGACGGTGCTACGTACGAATTTTAGAACAGATTCGCAAGTCCTGATTGTTCCACGAACGGTTTGCGGCGTTCCCGCAACTTTTCGGTTTTTTCTCCGACATCAAAGAAAATGCGCGCGAATGCGTTTGCAGGTTTGGACGAATCTAAACAAAACGGCGAACAAACTTATGCGGGAGAATTAAATTATTTATTTTTGTCCTCCCTTTTGTGGGTTTGTTGTGTTTTAGGTAATATTATGGAGTTGACAGAAGAAAAATGTTTTAAATTAATCAGTGTTTAAGAATGCAAGAAAAAATGATGTCCCTATTATTATTATTAAAAAAAAAAAAGCGAAATAAATTATAATTTTTACTCTTCTTTGTGCGTAAAAATTTGGTTGGCACTATCTTCTTGTTTTCCGCAATTTTCTCTTCTCAATAATAAATATATATGAACTGAAAACTACTGAAAATAATTAGGGAACAGCACAAACGTTCCGTTTGTTGTTCGGATTGTGGAAATCATAAAAGATCGTTTGTCGTTCTGTTTGACTTTCGGTTCGTTGTTATGTTTGTTGCTCGGTTTGTTGTTCAGGTGTGTACGAAGCTTTACAACTTAAGCAACAATTTTTTGGCGAATAAAGATTAGTTTGTGATGTAATATTAGAAACACAAATTTATATCATATCAAATTTATGACAACTTAAAACCAAGAACGTGTATGTTATTGCTAAGAAATTATTAAGGAAAAAGCGCAATTGCAGTGTAAATATTTATAATTAGATATTTTCGAAAGTTTATAAGTCCTCTATTGTAATCTTAATACTTAAAAGAAAATCCTGTCCATTAGCATTATAAGGAAATGGCTTTTACTTTATGAATAAGTTTCAATAACAATAGAATATCCTTGCTTGTTTAATTTACTTCCTTTGAGTCATATTGCTCTAAGGGTTGTTACATTGGTCATTAGAAGTATGTAATAAATAAACAATTACCTACTGTTTGAGAAGGAGTAGTGTGAACCAATAAATAAAGTAAGAAATGTAAATTCCATTTTAGTTTAAAATTTCAAGTGTTGTGAAAATGCCACCTCATCTCGGTGCTGATTTGAAAGCGCGGATTGTTTCGGAATTAGCGGCGAGCCGTAGCGTGCGTGAAATTTCACGTATGTTAGATATACCAAAAGCACCGTAGGGCATTACCAAGTAAAATGGAATCTTGAACACACTTTGGAAAGAGCCATCGGAAGTGGTAGACCTAAAGTATCTACACGTGCTCAAGATCTCGAGTTGTTTCATTACGTAACAGAACAACCATTTGCTACATACTCCAGGGCTATAGCAGATACACATTTTCCCGGATGCCGTATAACTGCACAAAAAGATTAAAGGAGATGGGAATAAAGAAGTATAATGCTGCTGCGAAAGAAGTTCTCAGTGACGAAAATATGAGACGTCGTCTGGAATTTGCAAGGCGATATGTGAACGAACCTTTGGAATTTTGGAATCGAGTGATTTTTAGCGACGAAAAAACGTTCAATAGCCGCAACGATGGACCACTAAAAGTTTTTAGAATGGAAGGAACTCGTTACGAAAATAATCACATATGTCCTAAAAACGAAGTGGTTATTTTTCTGTGAATGTGTGGGGTTGGGTTAGCGCGGGGTCCAGGAGTTTGTTGGGCTATCGATGGACGTCTTGATTCTGCTGCGTATTTAGATATTTTGGAAACTATTATGAAACCTTCAGTCGAAGTGTTTTATCCAGACGAAGATTATATTTTCCAACAAGTAAGTATTCTTATTTCACTATACTTTCTCCAAAAATAGTTCGGGATCTGTTGAATTAACATTTTCATAATGTATTTTTGTTGTTAAAGAACAACGCCCTATTCATACTTCGCGGGTTGTGCGCAATTGGATACGAGAAAATAACTTGGAGCTGTTACCCTGGCCAGCAAAAGCCCAGATTTTAACATTATCGAAAATGTTTGGGCTCGAATACTTGCTGTTATCCGAAGACAACAAGGGCCAAATTTTATACCAGTAAACCGTAATGCACTAATTGCAGCCATTGATACCGCATGGGAAACGATTAATATTAATTATATTGATACCTTGATAGCGTCAATGAGCAGACGCCTCCAAGAATGTATCAATAATAATGGAGGTCACACCCATTATTGATTTCTTATATTTATTTACCTTTATTTAAAAAATTTCATTTAATTTTAAACTATAACTTGGTATCTTAATTATAATTATGTAATAAATTCTTGTCAAAAACTAAATATATACGTTGACAATAAGAATTGCCTTAGTTTTTATTTTCACTTTTTATATTAACTACAGAAAAAATGAAACGTCATAAAATATACATTTTGTAAGGACTAAATATTATGAATAGAGAGTTTAATGATTTTTTTAATAACTTACAATAATTAGTAGGTTAGATTTATTTAAAAATAAGTAATAATCAGTCAACCCAAATAACCATGTTTAGTTTTTTGATTTAATTTAAAAGTTATTGCTTGTAGACGTTTTTAAATCAAAATTATTTCTAATTTTATTTTGTAAACATTTCCTAAACAAAATTTTGATTCGATAATTAATCGAGCTATGGTGTTTAATTAGCGATACCTTCAAATATATTCTTTAAAGAAAAAATTAAGTAAGCAACGTAAATTACCTATTTTCTAAAACGTGCTTAGTGTAATGATTCATTCTACAGTCCTTCTATAAGATAACCCCTGCTGAGACTACCTGCTGTTAGAATTGTAAATGATACCCTTAAGCCCGCTTCACAATGTGCAAACTTTTGTTTACAGAAATTGTGGTGTCCAAGTTTTAAATTTCATGAGTGTACCTTAAATTATAAAACTTAAAAAGAAAATGAATTTAGTACACAAGGATATTAAAATTTATATCAAAAGGGAAAACACAAAAAAACTGTAAAAAAAAACTATACTAGGACACGTGTTTCAATAGCTAAGCTATCATCATCACCTAACCGATGATGATGAGTTTGATTAAAATTTATGGTAAAAGTGAATCAAAAATTGTAAATATAAAAAATTGCCAATTCCGTAAAGTCAAGGGGAAAGACTCTAATTTTGGTCAAAAATTCAAATTCATATGTCAGTTTTAGTGGGGTTGGATAAACCGATTTTTACACACTTATTTGTGAGCTTTTTCCAAAACCAACACTACTTATATTTTTAATTAATTTCTAACTTTTTTGATGATAAAAAACCTGTTACTTGTAGAAATGATTAAGGCGGACACGAAAGTTATGTCATGGATGTAACACTTGGATCCATGCGACATGTTAAGCCCTCACTGATATTGACGTAGCTAATCTCGCAGGTGACAATTTTAAGTGGTTCTGCTCATCATGCTTACAACTTAAAAAGTCGCATCTCTACAAACCAAGGAGCCATTTAGTTTGCTTGAAATGCAAGAATTTGAATCCAGAATGCAACAAAGTATACAAGAGTTTGAAGGGCCTGCGGACTCATTTTTGCTTAAAATGTCAAGATTATGTTATGTCTATAGATTTTTAATCAATTCATATCAGCCCTAAACATTTAGACTCTTGTTTTCGTATGTACAAAGATTTGAGTCAAATGGTAAAAAGGATTAAAAAAAATTAAAAATCATTACTAAGAATACATTAGCAGATACTATTAAATCATGCTGTTTAAATGATCACCTTAAATCATAGAGCACCTCTTAACCTTTCTTTACGCTGCGTTTTAAGTACCACTGGTGAATCTAAACATAAATGTTTCTAATTTCAACTTCAGTCAAGGAAAATTGGCACACATTATAAATTCATAAAGGAAAAAGAGAAAACTCCATAATTCAACAACACTTAGCAGGCGCGTGGGGTCAAAGTTTCAGACAGAGATATACGTGAAGCCGTAAAAATTTTGGCATTCAAAGATTGCTTAACTTCTTACAGTTTCTTAACGTATGAAAATTTGAAGTTGAAACGCACCAAACCTTTTCGCATTTTAAACTTTTCAGATTTTTCTGATGCTGATATACTCTAACAGTTTTTTTCAAAACAAGTGAATGAAACCGTTTTCTCCTTTTTAAATAGATCTGCAAGTGGAATTGATGGGTTACGTCTACACCACCTAAAAAATTTGCTATCACTATCAAATTCGAACGTTACTGAACTTATACGGAGTTTCTCTTTGTGGGATTAACAAAAAGGATGGTGGCTTACGACCAATTGCTGTTGGGTGCACTTATTGTCATTTAGACGACAAGTTTGTCTGGAAATCTGTTCGTGAAAGCATTAGTTCATATCTACAACTTAAAGAACTGGGTTTTTACACTAAAGGGGGATGTGAAGCAGTTTGTCATAGAGCTCGAACATTTATTCAAGCTAACAAAATATCTGATAAAGTGCTTCTAAAAGTCGATTTTAAAAATTCTTTTAATAGCATGATGTCTAACATCAAAGAGAAAGCTCCTACAATTTGAAGTTTCATATTAAAATGCTACTCCAAGCCCTCAACCTTATTTTTCGGGGCAAAGAAAATTTTCTCTCAAGTCGGAGCACACCAAGGTGACTCTTGTGACTTTTGATTTTTATCTGAGCTCAACGTGTAGTTGCTCGATGATGGTACATTAGCAGGAAAACCTAAAACCGTTTTGGCCGACTCAATGCTATCATTGAAGATGTAAAATCATTGGTTTACAAATTAACCCCAGCAGTCTTGAGTTTTTAGGCAGTCCACTAACCTTTGAAAACACGGATCATTGTTTTCGCAAGAAGCAAGAAAAACTAAAACTATTGTTTCTACGTTTAAAATCTATTAACTGTCATGTGGCGTATCCTTTATTTAAAAACTGCTTTGCCATCCGTTAACTTACGTACTTTCTCCGGACACACTTATGCTCAACCATTCTTACAGAAATTGATGTGGAAATGCGAGATATTGTTCAATTAATCGTAAATTTTCCTATTGCTGATGATAAATGGAAGCTTATTTTACTTCCCATTATACATGGAGAAATTGGAATTTGCAAAGTTGCTGATATTATGCTGCCTGCCTTCCAGAGCTCTGCTAATTGTGTAATGAAACTAGTCAATACTTTGGTACCTTCCTTCAACTTTGCACACATTTATAGAAGATCAGAAAATGTGAATCCCGCTATATCAGAGTTTTCCCAAAAACCACGATTATCAAAAAGATTATGATAACATCAGCACTTTTCAGTTTATGAAACAGCTCAAATTTTCTTTATTGGGAGACTCAGCTTAACACCACGCCACTTTAACCCGCGAATCAAGTGGTTGGCTTACTGTTCTTCCGATCATTGGGAACCTTGCAAGACAACAACACATTTTAAATATCAGTCGCACATGGTTTTAGTCTTAATATGTGGTTCACCTATAACAGTATTTGTGGCCAACTTGTTAAAAAAATGTGGTGCAAGAAAAGTGTAGGAATATTTTAATTAACAGAGTTTTGCAAACAACTGCCAATAAACAAAGACATTGGTCGCTAGCGTGCCGTTATACAATCAACATTCCCAGAGGAAACAGGGTTATGCCCGACGCTAGAAACACTAGCAGCAGACAGAGAAGGACTTCGAGTACAAGGAGCTCAAAGTTCCTCGTCTCTATTCTGGTTGTTTGATGCTCCTTAGAGCATCCTGGTATAGAGTTACCGACCTAGGCACTGTAATTCTCTTGTGTAGAGTAACTTTAGAATGGAGCTATTAGAAGACGGCAACCCTTTGAGGTCAAGCATAACTGGACCAAAACAATTGAGGTGCAGTAGCAGACCTTATGCTCGGGTCTCTCTATACGCAGCTCTGTGGCCCTCACGTGGTGTACCCAAGGGATAACCGTCAAACCTCGGCTTGCATGTTTGCATAAAAGTCTGGGGTTTCTTAATGGCTTGATCCTGGGGAAACCTGAGGTTTCTTACAGCTCATTGACGTTCAGATCATTACAGTAGTTCCCCCATAAGGACCCATCACAGAGGTCGAGGAGTCGACTATGTGTGTGAGACTTTGTCTTAAGTGGGCGCTCTGTCTCGCCGAGCGTGTCTGAGTATTGGGCCCGGTACTCCGTGGTTCCGAGAAACAGCCCTCCGAAGCTAAAACATCGCTGCGTCCTTGAGTTTTCAATTAGCAAAGGGTAATTGTACTAGCGCTAGAAGAGGTGGCCTCTTGTCGGCTGGCAGGGTACAGGTCGGACGTATTTCTAGATAGGGCTAATGTACTGTCCGATCCGAGCCTTGTCGGAACTACGGGTTGTCGATGACCAAGCCGGAGTCGGCATCCTAGCTTCTAACTCCCGTCAACCAGGGTTGGATTCGTAGTGACTGTGGTATGGCGCCTTACTAGAGAGTTGTACGTAGAACCTCGTCAGGCTGCTCTGTGGCGCTGGAGTTTGCCCGGGCGTCAGCCAACATGTGTGGCCGCTTGCGGTACCCAAGTGCATAGGCGCACAAAAGCGTGAGAGCACTATAATTTCAAAACTCACCTTAGAACTCACTGGACTTTCCAGACATGATGAAAAAAAGAGAATGAAATGACGTCACAAACTCCTTAATCTAATAGTCGACTTTTAGTGTGGGATGCAACTGTTACAGACACAGTTGTTCTTTTATATTTAACCTTATCCTCAAATGAGAGTAAAGCAGCTCAGCTAGCAAAAAAATTGCAAAATATTGTTCAAAAGTGGTTCAACATAATGTAGTTTTCATCTTTTTTGCGATTGAAACCCTCGGCCCGTGGTTACATGAAACACCGGAATTTGTGAACATTTTAGAAACGAAAATTTTTAGCGATTACAATGAACTTAAGTCCAGATTATACGTTGAACAACGTATTAGATAGAAGATACAAGAATGCCATTGAAGTAGAATCATTCGGCACACTCTTAAGTCCTCGGTTTGGAAACTACCTAATACTTAAGTATTAATATAGTTTTACTAAAATAAAATACAGTTTGTATGATTGAAATTTTTATTCCTTCAGTTAAATTAGAAGAAATCTTTTATATTTTATAGCAGTTAACTTTTAATGTGATTTAAAAGTAATGACGAATAATTATTTAATTAAATTAATTTCTAGTAATACATGTAAGACGGTTCAAATCGATTTGTATTCGTATTCTAGAAAACATTTCTGTATTTTAGAGAAAATATTTTCTAGCGTTAGTACTTTATTTATCGAATAAAAACTGTAAATCAGGCGTCAAATAGCTTTCTTTAAATTTACGTCATGCTATTCAGTTTTTTATTTATGACATTTTATCTACACCAAATAGTTGACAGTTTATTTTTGTTTTACAATACAGGGTACAATGGAGTGAAAAAATTATATTAAATCAAAACAGTAAGATAAACAATAAATTTATTTGTATTCAATATCTAAGATTCTATACTGAATGAGAACCTAAATTTAAAAAAAAATGGCTGGAATTTTCTAATTAATAATTACTTGTTGATTTTTTTAGGATTTTTTGTAAGATGAAGGTGTAATAAAAACAGCAATTATTTTTAACCTTGATAAAGCCTTTATCTGTTAGAGTCACAACGTCGGCAAAACTAGATTGAAAATATCCTATAAAAAAATATATCAATGAGAACCTAAATGTAATTTGTAAGCACACAATTAAAACTGGTATAGTAAACGATCAGTTTTAATTTTAAAAATTAATCAGATGTAGTAATCGTATGGAACGTCAGACTATTATAAAATTTTACCTTCAACTCACAAGCATTACGAAGATTTATCGATAAGAACACTTTATTTATTCATATATAAATTGTGTCGAGTACGTATTGCACGCATATGCGAAAGTACTTTTTGCAATTTTTATCACGCAATTTATTAATTTTCCAAACATTCTCAACGTTTTTTGATGTGTCGATAATGTTACTTTAAAGGTCTCAATATAATTCTTCCATTACAGAAACTAAATTATGATTACTAATGTGAATATTTCAAAACACAATAATGTTATCGTATTTCGACGTTAACGATCTGCTTTTAAATTAACTGTGTTCATAGTATATTAAAAGCTCAAAATAAAGCTCTATAAGTGTTTCATAATTGGGGTATATATTAATCTCTCAAATTTAAGTCACTAAGGAATTACATTAATCTTTCTAAACAATTCCAAGCACACTTGCTACAAAAGCTTATTAAGCACAACAATGAAGATTATTTATTTATGTTGCTTTGAGATGTTCGTTCAGATACACCTAAGCACTTTTTTTTTATATCTCGTGTCCAGCACAGTTATATAATACTTTATACACACACATAAGTTTGCACAGTTTGTAGTCGTGTGTAAAAAACGGCATATTTTTTGTATTGGAAAGTACAGATATCGAAATATCAAAATAACAAACGCAAACTATTCGCGTTAAAGTCGCATAACTTTTTGTGTATATCACATGCTGAAACAGACGTTTCATTTGGTTTATGTATTTATGTGCATATACGACGGAACCTAATGGAAAATTTGACCTATTACACAATGAGGTTGAGAATATTCTTGCAGTCAATTATTCTTTTTAATAAATTTAGTACTGAAGTAATTGAAACTATAAACAAATATTGTTTTCTCAATATTGTTTATTTTATTTTGACATAATCGTCTTAATAAGCACTTAAATCGGTGCGTAATTCGGTCTTTATATTACGGATATGTCAATTTATTAACATTAAAACAAAAACCATTAATTTGTATAAACATTGAAAGCACAGTTTGTTGGATTAATAATCTTCACATCACACCACCAACTCCAGGCAAAACTGATCCTTTATGTGTATGTTGTAAGTTTGTGGAGGTTCTTTCACTACAACTTGAGCAATACAAATCCAGTTTTAAAAAAGAATTTTTGACATATTGCACTGACAAAGTTTTATTTTAAATAAAAAAATGTATCAATGTAAAGTTTATATTAAGTGTTTATTCAAATCAAACATTAATAAGGTAATAAAATTTAGATACGAATTTCTAAAACCAATCTAATTTCAATTAAAAAAAAATAATTGTTTTAATTTTGTGGACAATGCCTTTTCATTTAATTAAATTAAGCAGTGAATAGAATTTGCTTATTAGTTGTAAACGTTAAAACAAAACTATCTGCAGTCTGAATGAAAGAATTGTTTATGTGAAACGTCCGGTTGAATTGAACAAAATATCACGTATTGGGTGTATTATTACCGACGGGCACCGCAAAGTAAGATAACAGCGGTACCTGGAAAACAAACTCAGTGATTTTGTGCATGAACATTTGTTGAGGAACGAAATGAAAACACGACGACAGAAGAGGTAATTATTGTTGAGACGTAAGGATATGCGATGTAGAAAGATAGAAGTGTGAAGATGTTAAAATTAAAAAGCATTCGGTGTTAAAATGTAGAACTGTTAAGACGTTAAAATCAAAAGCGCGAATATTCGGAATTAAAATGTAAAAATATTAACTTTGGAAAATTAACGGACGGTAATTAAAAGTCTAAGTTTTACATTAAAAAGTGTTATTAATCCTATAATTAAAAATTAAAGATTTCAAATTTTAAAATAAAAGCAAATCATTAAAAAGTGAACAAAGTGATTTGTAAATAAACAATCCAAATTGCCGCGTTTGTTGCAGCTTGCGTTGTTTGAACCTGCGTTGTAGAATTATTATAAACAATTTAAAATCAACATCAAACAAAGATAGATGGAAGAAATGGAAAATATGCTAACACCAAAAGAAGGAAAAAGCAGTTCATGCGTCCGACAAAAGCAATGCGTGAACCTAATTTAAATTCCGCCAAATGCAAAAGGTTAGTTTACTAATTTTTGTAGATAAATTAATGTTTCCGTTAAATATAAATAAAATTATTTAGTAGATTTATGATAAATACTTGCAGTAATAAAAATTTGAGTTTGTTCAAAAAGAATTTTGCATTAGTTTATGTATTTGCATGTAAATAATAAAGATTTGATATAGATAAAATAAATTGTTGTTAAACTAATTTAATGTTTCAATTAAAAACGTACCCAAGACACCTGAGATGTTAAGATTAAGTTAAAAGTTTTAAGTTAATTAGAGTCCCATGCTAAATAAAAATTTGTTGATTAAAAGCATATTAACAATCCATACCAATATTATTCTGCTACTCTGTCGGGTTGCTATCCATTAAATTGTTTTAAAGTTCTAGTGTCACCGCCGTTTTCAGCGAGTATGGTTGCCGCACTTTTTCGAAAACAATGACCTGTGTATTTATTTGGTAATTTAATAATTTCGGCAATCATTTTGGAGATTTTTTCAAACGTGTTGCAAGCTACACTTGCCGTTGTGATATGACAAAAACAAATTCTCCGTTTTTACATGTTTTGATCTTAAAGCCACATACTTATTATATAAAGTAATAAAATTTGGTACAATAGTAAATTGCCTAGGTGTATAGGTTTTAGTTTGACGAATCTTTAGTAGCAAGACTGACTCCTCAATTGTTACATTGTTGTCTTTTGTTTGGCCAAGAAATTAAAATATAATGGCATCCCAAAACAATGTCTATACGATATGAGAGTCGACCAATTATTAAGTCCAACTGTTTTACATCTCATTTTGGTAAGTGTCAGTATTTAAAAAATCTGGAGATTCCTTTTCTCAAAAGTGTCAAAGAGATTGTCACAACATCTTGAACCCGTAGATCATGAAGTTCTTGTCCACGGCAAGCTCTAAATTTGTAGCATCCTAGAATGTAAAATGTATTTATTTTAACACGATTATTTCAAGATTAATTAACTGTTTTACATTTTAATAACAAATACGTATCTTCCGGCGCATTTAACATGAACTTCGAAAGTGAATTTTATTGTAGCACACACGATTTTTTAGCTGCATCACCTGAGAGTTTGTTTTCATAAATTCAGTAAGCATACAAAATTTTGATACGTCGATGTACTCTTTTATTTTTAATAACTTTTTCTGTTTAGAGTAAGCATACCAAAGAGACGATGGTTTGTATATCTTTGACTAAATTACAAGGAAACAATATATAGTAAATATAGAAATTTTAGGTACATTTACTTATCATTTGAGACATGTATACCATCACCATTTTTTTGTTGCATTTGCCTTTCACATTTTTTGCACACCTCCACTTAAAAAAATTTATTGTATTTTTTCATATTTAAATCTCTGGACTTATCCGGAATAAGGTTTCTCTGCGCAGCTTCATAATCTTAAAGGATTTCATTGGAGTATGCGTTTTCAACTTGAACAAATCCATTTTGTCATTTGCAATTGTGATAAACAATGAACAATAACGTTGACAACAGCAAAATATCTGAATAATCATCTGAAACGTTGACAAAAAATGTACTGTTTTTCCACAAAAAAAATCTAATTGTAATAATTGTAATGTTTAATTTTAGTAAGTGCAAGGAAGATCATTGTGTACGTGGTTGGTATATAACTTGTTGAAAGCTGGTGTTTTCGTAAACTTAAGAAATAACTTCAGCGAATGATCACGTAGAGTTTGTGTATTGCGCTTGAGTTAAATGCGGTATAAATTGAAAACTCAAACGGCTAGTTTCTCGTAACTGTTATATTCAAGTTAGTCCCAACGCAAAGCAACTAATGCGAGTCTCAAAAATTGATATTCAAGTAATAAGAAACCTCTTCTGTTTTAGATAATGATTTTAATTAACACTAATCACACAATAAGTAAGGGAAACTAAAAAAATTACCAGAAACAAATGAAATTGTGTCCCTTTGACATCTTTTCTCAAAATATTGCCAAAACAATTGAGAAGATTTTTTCTGTCGTTTTCGACCCTAACACGTAAGATCTCGAAACATAGTTTTTTAAATTAACAACAAAATAGGAAATAAATGCGCTGATGAGAAAATTGTGAATTAGCAGAAAATTATTGACGTATCATACGACAAGGATAATTTCATATATGTCAAAAAAAAATGTAAATAGTTAATGTTTGCTTGTAACAAACAAAGACATAATTTTCTATATTAGTAACTCAAATTATGCAAAGGAATCGGTTGTTTGGCACCATCAAAAACTTTAGTTTGAATCTTTTTTTAAGCTCAAAGTTTAATGCTTGTTGTTTTATAGTTTTATTATGGTATTATTATATTATAATCTATTTATTAAAGGAGAATTTTTGTTAGATAATTAGTCAGTGATTGTGTTTATTTAATTCACTAGCAAAAATATTTCTGTTTGATTAAAATAATAAAGTTGTCTAGTAAGTAAGTTTAAGTTGTAGCGGTAATGAAAAGTGTAGGATGAACGCTAAGTGAAAAGTATTATCAAAATGAATTTCGTAAACGTTAAAAAATTAACTCTAGTGTACAAGAAAAAGAAAAACATGCATTAGTTTCATCAAGGTTAACAAGTTTGAAAAGACAATCATTGTGTATTGAAAAGAAGTGATAAAGAACATTTTTAAAAATAACGTTCAATGTGTGAAGAGAAGTAGGGGGATTGCGTTTTCAAACTCGAAAGGAGCATTCTGGTTTTGAAAGTCGAGTATTGAAAATGATTTTTAATTGAGAATCGAGATTTCAATAGTCAACAATGAAATCCAAATACTAGCTGAAATAATTAAATTATATTAAACCTTATCGATCAGTTATAAAAAATGTTACGATAATATAAAGTGTATTTGTTGAATTCCACGAGCCCGTACGGTAAAAATTACATTATCATCAACAATAAAAACAAAGGTCAGTGGAAATTGAAAGTCATTGCTATTTCTTCCGTGGATGTCGCGTAATAAATATGATAGTTTGTGAATTTTTGTAAAAGACAGTTATATATTTTTTAGTTAATTAAATCTAGTGTTCATAATTGCATCTTTTATTTAAACGAAATTAAAAGACCCAGGGTAAGAACAAATTTGAGTAGGAAAAAATTACAGAAATATATTCAATTTTATGCAGTGGAAAATTTTTGCCCTGTTCAAAATTCTTAGGGCTGACCGTGTGTACAATATGGAATTGTGGATAACTTGTTCTATCTACCTGAGATATTTTTGTTTTGAAATTCGTAGTCACATTTGTATCATTTGGGGGTTCTCTGGCAGTAGAACACCACGCTTGTTAAGCGGGTTAGTAATTTTTTCATTCAACCGCCCAATGTGGGTACAGACGCTGTTTACAGTCGCCTATTATGGATCAGACGCTGCTTCATTTGCGATATCTGGTTACCCTCACTTAGTTTAACTTAAAGGTTAATGCAGTTTTCGCGAGTGTGGCGGTTTGAGCCATAAGTGAGAGCTAAGCAACCTGCGAGGACTAGTTATCTGAAATCATCTCTTGATTATATTATTCAATGTGACCGTTCTCAATAAAAAGTACTACCTCTACAGAGTAACCCCAAACACGTACACATTTTTTTAAAGCTAAATAGCAATTTATTAAATGCATTATGGGAGTTAACAAAGAATTTTCTTGCATGAAATTATTTCAGCAATTAAGATTATTAACGTTTCTCAATATTTATATGGTGGAACTAGTCGCTAACGTATATAGAAATAAATCTAAGTAAGAAATAACATTTACAGTTATCCTACTTTCAACAAAAACTGAATTTGATTGACCAGAATACATACGCCTTATTTGTTCAATAAGCTTTCTGCCCCTATAAAATCTATCAACATTCTTACACAATCTAAGAAAACGGTAAAGAACATAAATAGAAACAAATTTTGTCAATCAAAAAAATTCTCGACCGACAATAAAATGCTTCAGAGAGTTATATCATAAAGCCCTGTAAACGTCAGTTGCGGTTCCGTAAATATGTGCGGAGGAAGTGATTAAAAGTATTTTTTTTTGCGTTTGTGGGAGGATACTGTTGTTGACTTACCCACGGAACCGCAGCTGACGTTTACAAAGCTACTTGATATAAGTATCCGAAACACTTTTCTTTCGAGAGGAACTTGGTTATAAAAATCTGTTGCTGTTTCGTGTATTAATACTTATTAACTATGTATTTTATTTCGTACATAAAAATTTGTTTTTCATTATTCGTAAATATTTTAATATATTCGTCATAGTTACTCTGTGTTGTATTTGTTAATTTATAATTTGTAATTATTTATGATTAGCCACATATACATAAAGAACTTTGTTACAGGTAATAAAAATAACAGAACGGTTTAAGCACTGTTTAATTGGTTAAACAAATAACATAAATATAACACAGTAATAATTCAGGATATCCAGCTCTGTTTTTTACAATTCACATATACAACTATAAATATATCAAAAACACACAAAATCAATAGATAACAAAACATTGATAGCATTTACTAGCGAGCGAGACGAATTCTTATCCCTTCTTAAATGGCGGTCTTTATTAAACTAGCTTAGTAAGAACACAAAGCGTGTGAGTTCGTATGTAGCAAAGAGTATATATTTTTGTAAACGCAACCTTAACTTATAAAGTAATTCGTCAAAGTAGTTAAGGTTACTTTGATAACATCACAAACAAGATGAGTAAGATCTTTACAATTAAGGATATAATTACCTTGTGGTAAATTATTTAAACTACGATAACATACGTGTATCATTCAGCAATGCGTCCTTTGGATCGTTTGACATCAATAGTTTCAAATTTTATAGTTATTGAAAGGTACTAGTACTGAGATAATTCGGACACACAAGCTAAAATCGAAATGGCTAAAAAAATAAGACACTGTCAAAGAGTTGAGGTCTGCGGAAAATTCCAATTGAAAGTTTCTTCAAAGCGTTAAGACGAGACGACTCCACCGTAGTTATTCCTTAGTAGCTTGCGACAGAAGTTTAACATGCCGGGACACATCCACGAAAGCGATGAGGTTGCAGTAGTCTAATGCGCTTTACAAACTTATACCAGCCTTGGTTCTTCAAATACAGATACTCGTACACAGCAAGTGTCGATGTACTAACTATCCCAATTACGACATGATGTGGCATAAACGATTTCAGAGGAAATCAGGTAAATAATAGACGTAGGAACGAACCAGTAGCACAAGAAGAACAAAACAAAAAAAAACTATAATTAGAGAAGCCCAAACTTAGGCAATTGTTCCCATGAGGCAAATATGGGTTAGAATCCTTACTTGAAATACGTATTAGCAAGACACGATCAAGTTTAAATTATAATTACATTTTTAATTGACTTTTAATTCCCAATAAGCGAATGATTAGAAACAATTCTGCTTACTCCATCTCAATGACTATTAACATTTCATTTTGCAGTTTCTTTTTTATTAATCGAACGGCTTTAGTTCAAAGTCAATCACAAAAAAAAAACAATGTGAACGTTTGCAATTTGATTTAAAAGTTGATCTTGTCCTATTAAACTCGCGGCGAAAGTAGACAGAGCCGGCATAAGGAAACAACACATATTCAGGAAAATTTTACCATTTCAAAAGTAAATTCTAATATACGTAAATTTTTATGGTGACAATCTATCATTATGGTTAATAAAATGATGATTATGATGTACAATTACATTATCAAAACGTATACTTTAAATAATTAAGAGTATTTGTAAAAAAAAGTGTTTACTGGCATAAATCTTCTTATTTATAAATTTCACATTTTGTAGATCACCCTTTCAAAAATTTTGTTTTTTTTTATTTTAAAAATTCTGTATTTTAACTCGTCATTAATGTCTTCCATCATTTATTTTATATTATGTATTTAATTTTTCACATTTTTATTTATTGCAAGAGAAAACCTATAATTTATAAAACTGGTGTGTTGAATTGAAAAATATTTAATACTCTACATTACAGTTGATTACACTTTTCTTGAAAATTTAAATATTCCAATTCGTCAAGTAAAAGAGTATCTGTCTGATAAACAAGCTTAAAAGGTTTGAAGTGCGACTCATTTGTCATTCTCATTTCAATTTTGTTAAAAGTTAAACCAAACGAGTTTTTTGTTTGATTACGCCTACACTACCAACACACAAACATTTTAATTTGTACAATTTGAATACGAACAATAGTAATTGAATTAATATGGTACATGAAATACATGTATTTATAAACACATCTTTGAATGTATATGATACAAAATGAACATTTACAAACGATGCCGTTAACAAACAAAGTTGAAATAGACATTTATTAAAAATTAATAAGTGCAGATATTTACCAAAATTATACACAATGAAATTATTCACAATTTTTTCACGTAAATACTTTTCTTAATTTCTTGACAATTGGGGTAAGTAACTACCGAATTAAGTATTTAAACCCAAGTAGAATTAAATGTTATAGTTTCGATTTATTTGGTACTTGTTATTCTCATTTGCTTTAATCCATGTTGAAAACCAACATAAAGACATTTAATGTTAAGGGAAGTTAAGGGTAATGTTCTTTACCTTATAATACACAAACACGCTATAGTAAATAATGATATCGATTTGTTTCAAGTGGATTGTGGTTAGTAATTTTATAATTTAACGCGCATTAACACAGTAATAACATAAAAATAATATAAAATTATTGCTTATATTTTTCAGAAAAGGACTTTTACTTATTATCGATTGTCAATTAAAGAAAATAATATGTGATTAAGGCTGTCTTCGCCGTGATGGATATATATTTCTAGATAATTTGTTTATTATATTTAACAAAAAAACAAAATTTAATAAAACGTTTATAATTTTGATTAACAAAATGTTATTTTTGTTGTATGAAAGTCCTTGAATTATGCAGCACAGAAAATGGTTTAGAAACCATACAGTTAATGATTACATAGTTTGTTACAGTTTATTGAAATTATAGTATCAAATTAAATAGCAGTATCAAAAACCTGACACGCAGCTCTGCTAGTCGGAGAGGATCGTGAGTGTATTTGGTATTAATAAAATCAAAGACTTTCGCACTGAAAAAAATAAAATAAAGGCGCGTAGTTAATACTGTAGAGCAACTAACAACTCCAGAAACAGATACAAACTATTAGTTTAAGATATAATTAGTGTAAAACGACTAAATCAGTTATAAGCACAATAAACACAAAGTACATACATAAAATAATTATGTGTAGAAAACTACACGATACAAGTTATTTTCATAATAATTGAAACGAACCGTTAAATTAAGTAACAACCGTACTATACCATACGCCACTAGGTGTGCCCTGAATAATTTAATAATGAGCGGACAAAAACTAGATAAGCTAATTTCAAAGAGCACACACAAATAAATGTAGCTTTTACTGGTGTTATTTATATAAACTCACGTTGCGTACCGGTACTCAATGTTAAATCTCACAGGAAACTAAAAGGCGCAATCACATGATAGTAATTTTCGAAAGATCTTTTAAATCACATTGATCAAATGTATAACGCATGAATTACGTAAGTATATTTACGTCAAAACACAGAAAAAACCGCGTTTTAAATACAATAATAATTTAAAGCGTGCGCAATTTCAACTTATCTGCCTGCCGATGATTACGATAAAAAGTAAGCCGGTTTATCTTTGAGGAATCAATCAATCAAATTAAGATTTATTTGTCTTTATAAATTGACAAATTGATTCGTTGTACATTTTAAAAATAACTACAAACTAAAAACTAAACCCAAACTATTATAACCCACACGGCAAAATATCTACTAATTTTTTCCTTCTTTCTTTTAACCGCACTACATTCCACCATTAGATGTTTTTTATTATAAACTTCTTCTTTTTTATCAATCTTTTTCTGTTTCTACCTCTTTCATCCTTTTTATACCTTCTCCATTTTCCTACCAGAACTTCCCGTTTTACTTTCTCTCTCCTAAATTTTTCACAGTCACCTACCATGTGCTCTACATTCTCCCAATTTTTTCCACACATCCTACACATTCTTTTTTCATCTTTTCTTCAACATTTTCTTCATTTTTTAATGTATACCTCGCTACCATACGTTTTTCTTTTATATTCAATCGTCTTTTGATATAATGTTATTACCTTTTCTATCTTCGATTCTTTCCTCAAATCTTATTGCTCTCCGTCCTGCTTGTAGTCTTATTTTTTTTATTGTCATTTCTTTCTCCATTAAATTCCTGGTGTTTCCCTCTTCAATCCTAGAGTCCATATCCAAAATATTTCCTGTATCCTTTTTATTTCTTCCCATTCCTTCCATTTCCAAATCTTCGCTCCGTACATCACTACACTTTTACTATTTTTCCAAATAACCACTTTCTTCTCTCCACTTCTCTACCAAATATTTTTCTTTTTACCCCATGTTTGTCCCATTATATTACTTTCATTTTTCTTTAATTCTCATATATGATCACTGTCTTTATTATCATACCTCATTATGTACCCTAAGTATTTAAATTTAACATTTCTTCTTTTTTCGATAACGATGAAGATTACGGACAATTAGTAGCTCAAACAGGTAGAGATGAGAAGCAGGGGTAAGATATCTACGACTGGATAGTTAGATAATTCCAAGAGATAACGTCCAGGTCACCGGTTTATTTTTAAGGAATCCCTTTTAACCGACCAATGGTAGGCCGATTAAAAACGACAAAATAGTCATGGTCTTCTGGGGTAGTGTCAATATTATTTAGCGATTTAGCAACTAGGATTAGATCAATTGGCTCGTTTACTTTTGCATATTGGCCGCAAACATATATATTTTAAACTAGACTCAAAAACCCAAACTTCAATGACTGCTCGAATGTAACTTAAATTGCCTAACTATAGGCTGAGTTATCTTAGTAATATGCTAAAAATTCTTACAACGAACTGGTAGAGTAAACTTTAGTTATACCAATAATCAAACACGTTACTGCGCTGTATGGTGTTGCTAATTTGTTGCCGCAGACAGGTTGTTGAATTAGCAATTATAGTTTTTACAGAGATAAGCGAGCTTAATCGATTAATTAAAAACTTTTATTATTTACTCTAAAAACTTAGTGTTTCGGCGGCGAAAGCGATGAATACCTTTTATTGTTTTGTATTTAGAATATTATTGATGTTCGGCTATAGCAGCAACAAAACCCGCAGCTTGACAACTTTTTGTAATAAAAGAATGTGAAACAACACCAGAATAGGTTACGTCCCAGACAATAGTGTACGACCATTCTTCCAACGAATTAAAGTTAGACCATTAGAACGTTTTCCATTTTCTCTTGAAAGACCGGGTGGGAATAAAATACAGGAAAAATCAACAAAACCAAATGTTTGTTTAAGTTAGTATTACTATGGCTAACAAATTTTTCTACACTTCTTATTAGACAAGATAACTTAGAGTGTTGCGTACACAAAAGTGTAGTTTAAAAATACAAAATCTTATCCTTAAAGAAACAACAATCTGAAGTGTTTGCTTAGCTAGAACCAATTTTTGACAAACGTAAAGCTTGTAACCATGTTTTTAATTTTTTTCTGCAAAAGCTTTGAGAAATGCAAGATGAGGTAATTGTAAACTTAAAAAAGAATTTCGAATCTGCTTTGCATTACTCGAGAATCTCAATTGCTTGAAAATTTAATTTATCAGAGAGATCGATGGTAGGATGTTCAATGTTACACATATTGAAAGCGTCAGCTTTATATATAACTAGTAACCAAACCCATTTGAAAATAGGCCTAATCTAGACAAACCTGAAATTAAAGACGTGAGGTCACCGTTACAGGTCAGAGGTCAATGGTCAGGTCAACTTGTGACCTAACGATTACGAAAAGGCATGATACAAGTAAAAATCTAGTCATATCTGCACTATTATACAGGGTGGTTTGGGTTTTACTAGAATAACTTCAGGTATCGATAGAACTAACCGAAATAATAATAATTTGTCTTATAAATCATTCTTTAAAAACGGTTCCGCTTAGAGTAAAATTAGCGCCAAAGTTTGAATTATTTTTTGATTTTTATTTTATTGCCCGTTAGCCAAGGGAATACGCAAGTGTTTGGTTAAATGCTAAGGGCAACGTAACTGATATGAGTAAAAAATTTAGATTAATTGTTATTCAGGGTGTTGTTTTTGTGGGTGTCAACTGCACGGAACCTTGTAGAACTTTTTTGTCACTTGCAACTAGATAAATTAGTATACTTTTCGAATACGTTCCTTTTTGGTTTTGAGCTTTTTTAATATTTCGCTTAGCTATCAAGAAATTGTTACGGTTTATTTCTAAACAAACTCAAAAATAAGAAAAATATAGCAGTGCTAGAAAGGCCTGGCCGGCAGCTCCTCTTAGTCGAAAGTGGTTGTGGGCTTATTGAGAATCGTTCGAAATAAAGGCTTTTACACTGCAGGAAGAATTTATAAGGCGCCACCTAGGATTACGTATAAGAGATATCTAAAGCTATTACCATATTGCAAACTTGCCTTAATGCATATCATTAATTATTCACTTGCCAATGGAGTTGTACCTGATTTATGGAAAAAAGCGGTGATCAATCCACTATCCAAGATCAATAAAGCCTACGAACTGAAAGACATCAGGCCTATCAGCATCTTACCAACAATGTCGAAAATTCTTGAGAAAATAGTTAACAACCAAATAAGTCAACATATTCACAATAATGACATCTTGCCAATAACTCAATCAGGTTTTCGCAAAAATCACAGCACCACTACAGCTTTATTGAAAATAACTAGTTATATTTCCAGATACATGGACAACAGTGAATTGACGTATTTAGTGTTATTGGACTATAGTAAAGCCTTTGACGTAATTCATCGTACTCTCTTGCTTGCTAAATTGAAATATTATGGGATAAAAGAACATATACTGCAATGGTTTCATAGTTACTTAAATAACAGGAGCCAAATAGTTAAAATTGATAATGACATTTCACACGAATTGATCGTTAAATATGGAGTTCCGCAAGGTAGCATACTAGGACCGTTACTATTTTCAATATTCACAGCTGAACTTTCAACTGTGTTACAGCACCAATGGAACATTCACATGTATGCAGATGACACCCAAATGTATAAGTCATGCTTACCACACCTAAAGGATAAACTACTAACTGAATTAAACAGCAATATCAACAATATACTAGAATGGTCTACGAAAAATGGGCTTTGTGTAAATCCCCAAAAACAATAGTGTTGTGTATTGGCACTAGTGGTACAATTAAAAAATTAAACATGGATGTTAATAACTTTATTCTAGTGGATAACCAAATAATAAACGAAAGTGACAATACCCGAAATCTGGGCATATGCATTGATAATCGTTTAAATTTTGATAAACATGTGATAAAAAAGTGTAGTGAAGCTTATGCAAAATTAAAATTACTATGGAAATTCAAAGCAATGGTACCAGATGAAGTAAAATGGAATTTAGCAAATGTTCTCGTTTTAAGTCATCTCGACTACGGAAGTAATGTATACTACAATTACTTAACCGTTGAAATGAAAAATAAACTGCAAATTTTACAAAACTGTTGTATGCGCTTTTCATATAACATTAAGAGATACGAACACATCACGCCCTACTATAATAAACTAGGTATTTTGAAAATAGAATACAGATTTATGCTGCTTTACGGAAAACTATTGTTTAAAAATTTTAAATTCCAAAGAACCACAATATCTTTATACATTGTTAAATAGAAAATCTACCATACACGATCTGTCTCTAAGAAATATTAATTCGTTTTGTATTCCGCAACACACTAGTGCTAAATTTAGGTGTAGCTTTTTATACTTTGCGCCACAACTGATGAACAAGTATCCTGCATTGTTTGCAAACTCCTCATCATGTCTGGACTTTAACAGGAAATTCAAGGGCGCTTTGTTACATGTGCAGGCCTCTAAATAAATATTTAAATGTATTAGAAAATATGTTGACATTTAAACTTATTGTAAATACATTTATTTAATTTAGTATATTATAAGGGAAAAGTGAAAAACGGCTATGCCGATCTTTTGTCCCTATTGAATTGTATCGTTTTTTCAGTTCAATAAACATTGAAAAAAAAAAAAGCCACTAGAAACTCGTAGACACAGAAACCAACCGTACGTGTTGTAGAAATATGTATATTATTATAGCGACTAGAGTTCAATTAACACACATAGAAACACCTCGACACAACAATAGAAATATTTAAAATTAATAGCAAAATATGGTTATAATAACAATTTACGAGAGTGAGTTAGGGCACGAATAATAATTCGAGGCACAAACGTCTCAAATAGGTTAGCGTACTATACACCTTTAACATGCATAAAAGAATTAACTTAGCTTGTATAAATAGGAAGTCTTCGGTTTTATTTATTTATTTATTCGTATGGTACATTAGACAAATACTGTATTGTGATGTAAGTGTTATGTATGATGCCCCAGAAAATCAGTATAAACCTGTATAGTGTGGTGACAAAACCGTGTGCAGTAATGGATTGGTTTGTCTTGGCAAAGCATTTACTTTAAGGTTTAGGAAAACCACTAAAACCGAAACATGCCAACTCTTACCCACCCTAGTATTTACATGTAATAATATTAATTAAGTGTGTAAACATTATAGAAGATAAATAAAAACATAAAATATAACAGCACAGAGCACAGCCATTGCACGACAATGTCGAAAAAAATTGTAGGTTAAAGAAATAGCAAAACAAGATAATGGAAAAACAGAAAATCAAGACAAAAGTACAAAACATTGCTAAACGTCAGATGTCTTTCAGAATCGTAAGCCATAATATTGCTTCATTCGTTAAATTATGAATGTTTGGAAACCTTCCTTTAAATTTCATTAACTGACAATCCTCTGCAATATGTGTAACGGTCTCTGGTTCGTTTCCAAAGTCACAATTTGAATTAGAAATTGCACACCATTTAAACAACATAGAGTTGCATTTTGAATGGCTTGTTCTTATGCGATTTACTTTTGACCAAATTTTTCTTTTTTGATCAAAGCCCGAAACTTCTGTTGTTCTATCATCAATGAAATGTTAATCGACAGAAGTGACAACTTTTCGTATCCAAATCTAATATTTTATTATCCAATGAAGGAAAAACCAAAATGGACTCCATTGATAACAGTTACTGGGTTGCTCACAAAGAACCGGATAACAGGCTTACCTTGGGTGGTGTCTTTGACCAGAAGGCGGTCTCAAGGTAGGTTGAAATTCCAACGTTAGTGATAATACCGGACCCACTTCGATATTTTATAAATTTTGGATTATTATCCTTGCCCCATAACTAGAATAAGAGATTTATTGATTATTTAAAACAGAGTACGTCGCAGGGACCAGCAAAAGAAGCCAAAAGGAAAAACCGACAAAAAAAAGATGCTTGCAATTAATAGAAGCCGTGATAGCAAATATTTTATTAGAACAAAAAAAGTAAAAAAAAGGTACTTACACAGAAACAGTAGTCGAAGACTTATTCTTTAATTTAAATGGAATGATTTTACTTTAATCGATATTACAAAGCACATGTCTAATTGTTTAATTTTTTAGACACATTTTCCATCTACACCTTTTTACGATGGTCAGCAAATGGAAATGACGTATAACTTTTGCGAGCAAATAAAGATAAATCATCGGAACTGGCAATTTTAAATAACTAAAATGCCCAGAAGATTTTTCAATACAAAAATTCATATTCAAACGCATGAGTGTAAACACGGTTGTCTATACTGCAGGGAAAATTTTAATGCCGCTATTTAAGAGTACCGCTTACGGTTTTTAAACAGAAAAGTTCCGTACTCCTACACTTTTGTAAAAGTTTATCGTTGTTTTTGTGAACATGAGTTGGGAGCTCTTAATAACCAAATTCGCATTGATCGTTGAAGAGATAACCACATAAGTCTTTAACATTGATAGCACAATAAGTTTACGTCAAGCAGCCCGACAACTCGGCAAGGTCACTAAAAAGCCTTCTATTTGCAGCCTGTCCAAGGTTTAGCACCTGAAGATGCTGAAAGACGACTTACGTTTTGTAATTAGACATTTCGGACTCGGTCAAAATAAATCCACATTTTCTGCACAATGTTTTATGGACAGGTGAGTCTAATTTCATGAGAGCTGGTGTCGTGAACTATCATAATTTCTATGTATTGGATCACAAAAATCCTAGGTGTATTAGGTAATTTTTATTTCAGAATGAGTTCAGTGCAAATGTGTGGATTGGCGTTATAAGTAGCAGTCTGTGTAGACCAAAATTACTCTCATCTTGCTTAAATGCCAATTTGTTCCATAATTTTCTGGAAAACTTTCAATCTGAAGTTCTTGAAGACGTTGCATTACACTTACGTGAAGAAAGTTGGGTGCAATTAGAGAGTATTTATGCACACTATGGACGGCAAATGCGGCTATGAGTAGACAAAATTATCCTTGTCGATAGATAGGACGTCTAGGCGACAACCGTCAGAATTTTATTCCCGGTGAGGGGCCGGTGGCTTGATCTGCCCGTTTGCCTGACTTAAATCTTCTGGATAATTATAGAAAGACTACAGAACCCTTGTAACACCTTAAGAAATGATCTCATTACAATTGAGCAGCTCTTAATACATTGATTCGTCGGTGGAATAAATGTATTGAGGTTGGAGGAATGGATTTTGAGCACTTATTGTAAGTTTGTTGTTGCGGTATAAATGTATTTTTATTGTTAAATGTTCATCGTTCTTGTCATAAAAAAAACATATCAATTATCAATTTTGCCACGACGGAAATTTTTACGACTGCGCAGCAGTTCAGTGGCGTGCTACAAAAAAGTTCTACAAGTTTCCGTGAAGTTGACAACCATTTAACTCCAAAAAAAAGCGTTTTTAGAGTTTATAATACACAATATTATTATTTCGGTTAGTTCTATCAATATCTGAAGGTATATATATAGTAAAACCTAAATCACCCTGTATATAAATCTTATATGCAAAAATTTTATAGTGTTTTCAAAAATCTAATTAAACCTTCTACGGAGGTATAGTGTAAACCAGGTGAAATAATTACCTTGTTAATTCTTCCGCCAACGTTTTGACTGCTACAGCGCAGCTTTTCTCAAGGTATCGGTAATTTATTGTTAACAAAAAATTATATTAATACATAGAGTATTATTCTAATCTTATACAGATTATGACTAGAAAACTATATATGTACCATAAAGTTGTACAAAAAAGACCAATGACTAAAATTAACTGAATTGACTAGATTGTTTTAAATAAGTTTGGATCAATTTTTTATTTTTATTTTACTTTTAAATTGTTTAATTAATTTTTATTTTAATTTTATTACTTTACACTATCAAAAAACCTGCTTAAAAGGTAGTTGGTATCAAAGTTGTTGAAGATCCACTTCTGCACTTCTGTTCAGTTACTTTCGCTCACACTTTCGCTCACGGTAATTTAGATTTTCTTGTTTTGATTTTATTACTTTTATTATTATGAAAACGATGCTTAGATTATCTATCAAAAAGTATTGGTTGATATATTATTTTAATAAAACAATTTTCTTTAGTCGTTTTCGTTTACTTCAATTTGTAATTCGCGTGAAGGAAGACTATTCTTGAAACATTAAACAAGCTAATGTGTTTCAAATATATTATTTTTCGTTGCCAATTCGCCTTCTTCTTTTATTTTACACGTTGTCACGTTGACAATATATCATTCATTCTCCCCTCTTTAAAAACTAGACTTAAAAATTTAACCATCAATGATTTTAACGCATTATAAAATTTTAAACTTGTAACTAAATATTAAGTCTTTTTGGTATCTTAACCGCTCGTCTTGTAATGAATTCTACTATTATCATTATTTTGATTTTGATTTTCTTCATTTAAACTTACTTGTACGTTTTCATTCACAATTTTGACATGATTTTTTTGTGACTCATTTGGATTTTTACTTTGTTTTGACTCGTTACTCGATTGCAACCGACTTCCGACAGATTCTAATGAAATTGATGCATCTCTATTTTTGACATATGGGTAATCAAAATCTATCTTCCTCTTTTTTGCCTAAAACCTACATTATCATTATCCACACTCTCATATTTAGATGTATTAAGAGGTTTGATTTGATTAACATGAACAATTGAACTAAATACCATAAATTTACTTATTTTGACCTTTATTGCCGCTTTAAATCAACGCACGGAACTTTTTATGTGTTTCAAGTTTACTAACACTATCTTCCCCTGTTGAAATTCTGGGATTTGTATATCAATTAAATTATTTTCTGTTTTTAATATAGATTTAGGATGTGATTTTGGACCTAACTGACTTAAAGGTATACGAGGTACAAAGGTAAGCATTGCTGACATTGGAGGTATTCCTGTGACTGAACTCGGAATAGCACGGTACAAATAAAGACAATCATATAATTTTTGTTGTAGCGTTAGCGACTGCAAATTATTTGACATAAATGACTTATATAACATATTCTTAAAGGTTTGAACCGATCTTTCCGCTATTCCATTGGACTGTGGATTATATGGTGCCATATGCATAAGCTTGATGTTTTTGTTTTGACAATAAGTTCGAAAATCCTTTGAAGAAAACGGTGGACCATTATCGCAAACTATAAGTTTTGGAAAACTATATCGTGACCAAATTTCATTTAAGCATATTGCTAAAGTACCAAAATTCGTAGTTGGCATTATATGAGATTCTACCCATTTTGTATACGCATTTACAAAATAAAAAAAGTTTTTGACTTTAAATAGAAGAAATCTAAATGAATCCTTTCCCACGGTTTTTGTGGTTCTGGCCACGAAGTTTGATAAGTCTCACTAAAGTTTCGTTGAGTTATTTGACATGTGACAATTTGCTACATTTCTGCGAATATCCTCATCTAAACCACTCCACCACTAGTAATTAAGATCTTGTTACACCTGTATGACCACAGTGTATCATTTTCAAAACCTTTTGACGCAATGACAAAGGAATGAAAACTCGATTTGCCATTAATATACATTCATTCGACACTGACAAACTATGACGTATTTTGAAGTATTTATCGACTTCTGGATTACCTTTTTCATAGTAACTCCAATCATGTAACACTAATTCTTTCACTTTTTCTAAGTTAATGTCCTGTTTAGTATGCAAAGACACTTCGGCATTACTTATAATAGGTGTTGACGTATACATAAAATTACATTCCGAGACAATTTCAGACCTGGGTAAACGTGACATTAGATCGGCCCGAGATATATGACTTCCCTTTTTATATACAATTTTATACCTGTATGCTGACAAAATGACAGACCATCTAATTATTCTGGACGATGCCATTATAGGATAATTCTTGGTTTCCGAAAATATAATTTTTAATGCCTGATTATCACTATAAATTGCAAATTCACGTTCATGTAAAAATTTGTGAAATCTTTTACACCAAATATTACTGCTAATGCTTTTTTATGAACTTGAGAGTAATTTCGTTGCGCAGTACTTAAACCATCTGACTCAAATACTATTGGTTGATCTACGCCGTTGATTGTATGACTTAAAACAGCGCCTACACCGTAACTACTACTATTGACTGTTAAAGAAATAAGCTTAATCTCATCAAAAAGTACCAAAAATGACTTATTTGAAAGCGCCCCCTGACCAAACATATGGCACATCTTTTCGCAACAATTTATTGAGAGGTTCTAGTAAATCGGGACACATTGGGATAAAATTCCTATAGTAGTTTAACATTAACAGATATGATCTTAATTGAGTAACATCTTGTGGTACCGGAGTGGACTTAATTTTTGAATTAGGTTGTTTTCCCTCTTTAGTTAGCTTGTAGACTAAAAATTCTAAAGACTGTACGAAAAAGACACTCTTATCTGCATTTATCTTTACATTGTACTCATTTAACCTGGATAAGACTTTATAAAAAACGATTGTACATGTTTTTAAATCTTCACCGCCTATTAACATATCGTCATAAAAAGCAGCAGCATGCTCTATAACTTTTAGAATGGTTTCAATCACAGATTGAAATATAGCCGGACTAGACGCAAGACCAAAGACTAAACGGTTATATGTGTACAGTCCTTTTGGCGTATTTATAGTAAGCATTTCCTTACTTTCGTTACTCACCACTAACTGCATAAACGCATTAGATAAGTCGATGCGACAAAAATACGTGCAACCTGTAAATAAATTCGTATATCACCCACTAAAGGTATAGGGAAAATGTCAGTTTTTAACTGTGGATTGACCGTATTCTTTAAATCTACACAAATACGGATCTTTCCATTTTTTCGTGGCACAATAACAATTGGACTACCCCGTTGACTATAATTGACTTTTGTGATGATGCCCTCTAACTCTAATTTATCTAGTTCTGCATTCACTTCATTTTTGAGTGCATATGGCACATTATACGCGCGTAGAAAAACTGGTTTTGCGTTTTCTTTTAAATTTATATTAACCATGAATTTATTTATTGGTTTTGATTTTCTACAAATGCATCTTTATATTTTCGTTTTAAATCCGTCAGATCAAGACAGTCAAACTTTAATTGAATTGACAATTACCTTGCTGTATACTCACACAGTATCCGCCAAAATAAACAGTACCGAAAATAAAAACAAATATGAACGAAAATAATGCTCTACCAAAAAAACCTTTTCTTCCGTTTTAGAACTATTTTAAAATCAAATTTAACTGCAGCGTACTATTAATATATCAACTAATGACAATTAAGTCAAATATGACAAATTCATATTACATAAACAACTCCACAGCACTTTCTGTTTCGGTACTGTTTATTTTGGCGGAAACCGTAATTACATTATTATTACTAAAAATAAATTCTCTCCAATTTGGACAAATTTTTCTCAACAAGTCTCTACCCATAATTGCCGAATAAGACAGTTTTTGTACCACTAATATAGGAACATCTAAATGATATGCATTAAATATACTTAAGTTAACAAAAATAATTCCACTTATATTAATTTTGGAATCATTTGCGACTGTTAATGGCCCATTATATGGGACTAGGTTATAAGTTGACAAATTCTTTTGATATAATTCATACGACAGAACTGATATCGATGAGCCTGTATCAACCAAAAATTCTACATTTATTGCTTTTTTCTGTCCATCATAAATAGTTACAGGTAATATTAAAGGCTTATCGATAATGTTACTGCCACTACTACTCACAAAACAATTTAAATCTATATAATTGACTATTGATGAATAGTTACCTTTCTTATTCCCCCCTGATCTCTTGAAGAAACAGCAATCGGAGGTATGGTACTTCTTATTGCATTTATAACAGACCCAGGACTGTAGCAACGCTGGACATGCAGGTGGTTCGTGACGTATATGACAATACCTGCACATCTTGGAGTGATTCGGATTAAAGAAACCCCTTGTATTGGAATGACTTCTTGTTTGTGAACTTCCTCTCGACTGCGTGCGACTTCTACTTCCATTTTGAGTTGTGCCCCTTCTTTCAAATTGAAGGTGTCTCCCAATACCATTTTTGCTAGCATCAGTGTTCGGATATAAACTTTGCTTATTTTTAATTACATTGACTTGATTACTCTCAGTTGATCTCATTCTTTCAGAATTTTTAGTTACCGCTTCCATTTCTAAAACAATTTTACAAGCACCATCTTCCTCTGACAATAACCGCCTGAACATTGCTTCGTTACACAACCCACACACAAGATTGTCTCTTAAGGCTTGATCCAAAAATGTGTCAAATTTACAATGCAACGATAAACCTTTTATCGATAAAATGAAGGATGAAATTGACTCATTCTGTTCTTGTACTTTTCGATAGAAATTGAATCTTTCTGTAACAATACTATGTTTGGAGTGATACTTGTCTGTTAAAATTTTACAACATTCATCGAACGTGCATTGACTTATTAATTTAGGGTTTACTGCTTCCCTTAGTATCCTGTATTTCTCCGCCCCTATGACAAGACATAATCTGTCGACTCTTTTATTTTCTGGAATTTTTACAGATTTGAAATATATGTACACTCATGAAATTTAAAACTTGGACACCACAATTTCTGTAAACAAAAGATTGCACATTGTGAAGCGGGCTTAAGGGTATCATTTACAATTCTAACAGCAGGTAGTCTCAGCAGGGGTTATCTTATAGAAGGACTGTAGAATGAATCATTACACTAAGCACGTTTTAGAAAATAGGTAATTTACGTTGCTTACTTAATTTTTTCTTTAAAGAATATATTTGAAGGTATCGCTAATTAAACACCATAGCTCGATTAATTATCGAATCAAAATTTTGTTTAGGAAATGTTTACAAAATAAAATTAGAAATAATTTTGATTTAAAAAACGTCTACAAGCAATAACTTTTAAATTAAATCAAAAACTAAACATGGTTATTTGGGTTGACTGATTATTACTTATTTTTAAATAAATCTAACCTACTAATTATTGTAAGTTATTAAAAAAATCATTAAACTCTCTATTCATAATATTTAGTCCTTACAAAATGTATATTTTATGACGTTTCATTTTTTCTGTAGTTAATATAAAAAGTGAAAATAAAAACTAAGGCAATTCTTATTGTCAACGTATATATTTAGTTTTTTGACAAGAATTTATTACATAATTATAATTAAGATACCAAGTTATAGTTTAAAATTAAATGAAAACTTTTTTTTAAATAAAGGTATTACTATATAAATAAATATAAGAAATCAATAATGGGTGTGACCTCCATTATTATTGATACATTCTTGGAGGCGTCTGCTCATTGACGCTATCAAGGTATCAATATAATTAATATTAATCGTTTCCCATGCGGTATCAATGGCTGCAATTAGTGCATTACGGTTTACTGGTATAAAATTTGGCCCTTGTTGTCTTCGGATAACAGCAAGTATTCGAGCCCAAACATTTTCGATAATGTTAAAATCTGGGCTTTTTGCTGGCCAGGGTAACAGCTCCAAGTTATTTGCTTGTATCCAGTTGCGCACAACCTGCGAAGTATAGGGTCATCATATCCCGATAGTTAATTATCGAATGTTCCAAGAAAATATGTGTAAATAGTAAATGGAATCTACTAACGTAACGTTAAGTCGTTAATTATAGTTACATAACTCTCCTTTCATAAGATATAATTCATATTAATATGCTTATTGTAAAGCTTCGTACACACCTGAACAACAAACCAAGGAACAAACAGAACAACGAACCGAACGGCAATCGGAACATTAATTTGGACGGTGCTACGTACGAATTTTAGAACAGATTCGCAAGTCCTGATTGTTCCACAAACGGTTTGCGGCGTTCCCGCAACTTGTCGGTTTTTCTCCGACATCAAAGAAAATGCGCGCAAATGCGTTTGCAGGTTTGGACAAATCTAAACAAAACGGCGAACAAACTTATGCGGGAGAATTAAATTATTTATTTTTTGTCCTCCCTTTTGTGGGTTTGTTGTGTTTTAGGTAATATTATGGAGTTGACAGAAGAAAAATGTTTTAAATTAATCAGTGTTTAAGAATGCAAGAAAAAAATGATGTCCCTATTAGCATCATTTGGGCGGGAAATTTCCAAAATAAAAAAAAAGCGAAGTAAATTATAATTTTTACTCTTCTTTGTGCGTAAAAATTTGGTTGGCACTATCTTCTTGTTTTCCGCAATTTTCTCTTCTCAATAATAAATATATATGAACTGAAAACTACTGAAAATAATTATGGGAACAGCACAAACGTTCCGTTTGTTGTTCGGATTGTAGAAATCATAAAAGATCGTTTGTCGTTCTGTTTGACTTTCGGTTCGTTGTTATGTTTGTTGCTCGGTTTGTTGTTCAGGTGTGTACGAAGCTTTACAACTTAAGCAACAATTTTTGGCGAATAAAGATTAGTTTGTGATGTAATATTAGAAACACAAATTTATATCATATCAAATTTATGACAACTTAAAACCAAGAACGTGTATGTTATTGCTAAGAAATTATTAAGGAAAAAGCGCAATTGCAGTGTAAATATTTATAATTAGATATTTTCGAAAGTTTATAAGTCCTCTATTGTAATCTTAATACTTAAAAGAAAATCCTGTCCATTAGCGTTATAAGGAAATGGTTTTTACTTTATGAATAAGTTTCAATAACAATAGAATATCCTTGCTTGTTTAATTTACTTCCTTTGAGTCATATTGCTCTAAGGGTTGTTACATTGGTCATTAGAAGTATGTAATAAATAAACAATTACCTACTGTTTAGAGAAGGGTAGTGTGAACCAATAAATAAAGTAGGAAATGTAAATTCCATTTTAGTTTAAAATTTCAAGTGTTGTGAAAATGCCACCTCATCTCGGTGCTGATTTGAAAGCGCGGATTGTTTTGGAATTAGCGGCGGGCCGTAGCGTGCGTGAAATTTCACGTATGTTAGATATACCAAAAAGCACCGTAGGGCATTACCGAGTAAAATGGAATCTTGAACACACTTTGGAAAGAGCCATCGGAAGTGGTAGACCTAAAGTATCTACACGTGCTCAAGATCTCGAGTTGTTTCATTACGTAACAGAACAACCATTTGCTACATACTCAGGGCTATAGCAGATACACATTTTCCCGGATGCCGTATAACTGCACAAAAAGATTAAAGGAGATGGGAATAAAGAAGTATAATGCTGCTGCGAAAGGAAGTTCTCAGTGACAAAAATATGAGACGTCGTCTGGAATTTGCAAGGCGATATGTGAACGAACCTTTGGAATTTTGGAATCGAGTGATTTTTAGCGACGAAAAAACGTTCAATAGCCGCAACGATGGACCACTAAAAGTTTTTAGAATGGAAGGAACTCGTTACGAAAATAATCACATATGTCCTAAAAAACGAAGTAGTTATTTTTCTGTGAATGTGTGGGGTTGGGTTAGCGCGCGGGGTCTAGGAGTTTGTTGGGCTATCGATGGACGTCTTGATTCTGCTGCGTATTTAGATATTTTGGAAACTATTATGAAACCTTCAGTCGAAGTGTTTTATCCAGACAAAGATTATATTTTCCAACAAGTAAGTATTCTTATTTCACTATACTTTCTCCAAAAAATAGTTCGGGATCTGTTGAATTAACATTTTCATAATGTATTTTTGTTGTTAAAGGACAACGCCCCTATTCATACTTCGCGGGTTGTGCGCAATTGGATACGAGAAAATAACTTGGAGCTGTTACCCTGGCCAGCAAAAGCCCAGATTTTAACATTATCGAAAATGTTTGGGCTCGAATACTTGCTGTTATCCGAAGACAACAAGGGCCAAATTTTATACCAGTAAACCGTAATGCACTAATTGCAGCCATTGATACCGCATGGGAAACGATTAATATTAATTATATTGATACCTTGATAGCGTCAATGAGCAGACGCCTCCAAGAATGTATCAATAATAATGGAGGTCACACCCATTATTGATTTCTTATATTTATTTATATAGTAATACCTTTATTTAAAAAAAAAGTTTTCATTTAATTTTAAACTATAACTTGGTATCTTAATTATAATTATGTAATAAATTCTTGTCAAAAAACTAAATATATACGTTGACAATAAGAATTGCCTTAGTTTTTATTTTCACTTTTTATATTAACTACAGAAAAAAATGGAACGTCATAAAATATACATTTTGTAAGGACTAAATAATATGAATAGAGAGTTTAATGATTTTTTTTAATAACTTACAATAATTAGTAGGTTAGATTTATTTAAAAATAAGTAATAATCAGTCAACCCAAATAACCATGTTTAGTTTTTTGATTTAATTTAAAAGTTATTGCTTGTAGACGTTTTTTAAATCAAAATTATTTCTAATTTTATTTTGTAAACATTTCTAAACAAAATTTTGATTCGATAATTAATCGAGCTATGGTGTTTAATTAGCGATACCTTCAAATATATTCTTTAAAGAAAAAAATTAAGTAAGCAACGTAAATTACCTATTTTCTAAAACGTGCTTAGTGTATTGATTCATTCTACAGTCCTTCTATAAGATAACCCCTGCTGAGACTACCTGCTGTTAGAATTGTAAATGATACCCTTCCCCTGCACAATGTGCAAACTTTTGTTTACAGAAATTGTGGTGTCCAAGTTTTAAATTTCATGAGTGTACAACCTTTCTAAGTAATAATCAAAAGATTCTAGATTGGCTTCGTAAATTGGAATTGGACAATTAGTACTCACACCTTCATTTATATGTACATTGCTTGATGCACTTGGAATATTTCTAATTGTATTAATAAGGTTATCAGTCGTACTTTGATTCGCCATTTTTCCACAATGTTAATCTTTATTCATCCGTTTTATTTATATGGTCATCCTCGTCGCCATGATGTATTCGGAGGATTCTTCATTTAATTACCACAAAAGAAATAGACTTTTTAATTAATAATTCCATTTAATAACTAATATAAACATAATTCTTTATGGTTATACATGAGACCCGAGTATCAGCCAAAAACGAACATGAATGAATGACCTATTGCTACGTTGCCAATTCGCTTTCTTCTTTTATTTTACACGTTGTCACGTTGACAATATATCAATTACAAAATGTCGCAAGTAGAAAATTTGAATGCTTGTATGTGTTGGGTATAGTAGAAATACCTAAGTAACATACATAAAGAAAAGTTTATTTAATTTTATTAGTACATAATTAGTGTTAAAATATTACAGCTATTTAACATACTTTAAAAAAAAACGTAAAAGTTAATCTAATTTAAAAACGTCATTTACGCAGCTAAATTTAGAGTCCCCTGCAGGTATAGTATGGAAATGACAAGCACAATAATTAAGGATGTATCGCGTTTGATGATAAGAGCTTCTTTGTCAAAGACCATTTCAGAGAATATAAAATTATCTTGTAGTTTGAATAGATTTTTTTTTATAATTTGAAACAAAAGAATTTATTATTCTAGTAAAATTAATTCTATTTAGTCACGTCATTTAATTCTGAACTTGATATAAAATGTACTTACTATTTTTTATTATCAATATGTAGTTATTTCACAGATTTTTTCGGACGTGCATGTCAGATAAGTAAATAAAAATTAAGTCTGTGTATCATAAGCAGAAAACTAATTGATACTAATCTTCAATAGGTTGTTAAACTATTATACAATATGATTTATCTACGTTTAACCTATAATCAGCACATTAATTACTAAGTAATGATGTGTGAAAAGCTACTTTAAGTAAATACTAAAGGAATAAATAAAATCGAGTGTAAAACTATAATGTAATTTAAATGCCTGGCAACTAAACAATATGCAACATTGAAAAGAAAAACCGCATACGTTTCACTGTTGTAGTAAGTGTTTCTATTTGCAAAAATTAGTTCTGACGTAGATAAAATATTATATAAACCGTGAGCTTCTATGCACCTCTTGCGATTAAAGCACTTACCTGCGGTTCACGTTTTAAACTCAGAAATTCGTTTATAAATGGCTTACTTTATACACTTGTAACTAATAATAGACGTAACTGCACATTTAAATTATTACGTTTTAAAACAAAAAGTTAAAAATAAACGGTGAATTAAATTAAGGCAACTTTGTTGACAGGTGCATAATTTAACTGTTAAAACTTCTTTAAAGGGAAAACAATATTCGAGAAGAATATATTGCACCAAAACTATTTATTTAATTAAAAAATAATTAAAAAAAATTAAAATCAAAATTTTATTAACATAAACTTCGTACTAAATGTTTAGTCAAATTTATTGAGACTGAGATTGAAACAATAAGTGCAAAAGTATAGAACAAAGAAAGTGAACAGTAAAGGCAGTCAATCGACGCGTCAAATGAAAATGTTTTAAATATAAAATTATGTTAAGTTAATACAACTAAATTTTAAAATAGCAGCGTCGTCGCAGCAAGCGTTGTAGTAGCTAGCATTGCAGCTAAAAAAAAAATAAAAGAAGTAAAACTAAAGTGAACAAGAATAATAAGTTAAAAAACTAAAAATTTAAAAAAACAAATAAAATGACGTCATCATCAAAAGTTGAAATCATCCGGGGCATAAAGTTTAGTTTTCTAAGGTCTGAGTAAAACTTTTAAGCTACATTAAAAAAACAATGTATTAGACTAAGTTAGATATTTAGTACGGTACGTGCACGCAACATAATAGTTTCGTTTATTTGTTATCAATAAAATTTGTGTAATATTACCGATTCTGTTATTATATAAAAACCAATCATTTTATTTTAAAACTGATTGAAGATCCTGAGATCAATGAATGATAAGAAAGCTAATGTCATATATTTTATAAATTAATCAAGAGTAAAACTCATACCCACTTGTATTTTATTCATCTTATATAACATTTTCTTACAAATACTAACTGAACGTAGGTGTGTCAATGTTTTCTGTTCTGGGTACTCTGTTTTTAGTGTTTACTACTATCCAATTTGCCTAAACGATGCCATTATTTTAAAGTACAGTAACACCGGTTACATAAGTTTTGGGAAAAAATATTTAATGATTTTATTTCAACTTAAAAAATTATTAACGGGGCATAACAATAATGTATCCACGGTGAACTGACAATATCTGCTTTCCGTAAACCCTGATTCTAAACGAGGAATAAAAAACTGTTCAAAATATATTCACAACTTTATGTCAAAATTTTCTACAGATTTGTTAAATAAGAAATGAATGACTAGACACATTACATTTTTGATAAACATGTGAGAATATAAAAGTGAATGTACTTAGCAAATATTATCGCTAACTGTTAAGAAGTTAGCAGACTTTGCTTAAAGATTTATAAAAAAAATAATAATACCAATCAAACTGATAACCAAAAACTAATTCTAAGCAACATATCATGAAAGGTGTTTATGTAGTTTTAAACTTTTTTTTTTAACTTTTCGGGTTTAAGTTTCAATTCTTCAACTTTTTTGTGGGGTCCATTTTGATATCTTTATTATTCTTGAGAAATTACACTTTTCAGATCTTGTAAGTATCTCCATTTTTTCTCAGTAATTGGTAAACAAGATTTGTTGTGCTGTGGAAAATTCACAACTAGAATTATAACTTTAGGAGGGAAGTTCTTAATAATCATGACCACTTTCTAGTTTATATTGAATCCTACCAATGAGTTTCTAGTTAAAAGTTTTAATATCTGTAACCACATGTACCTTGCCTGGTTTTATGCTAACATAGCAATGATGTTTTGATTTAGAATAGTCTTTAAAAAATTGTAAGATAATTGAATAACTTCGTATGACTCCGGGTTACTCCTGGCTTTCCTTGAAACCTTAAATAATCACCGGTTAACTTAATTTCTGGGTTTTCTTTCAACGCAGACATAAACCGTGTCACATTTCAGTTGTGTGGATCCTTTAGTTAAATACTTTTAAACAATTTAAACGTTGTGCAAAATTGCAAAATTAAGTATTAGATAAAACGTTGTTTCGGTTTTAAAAGGTACAACCACCCGAGTAAATGATAGTAGAACTTTAGTTGACAATTAATGTTTTTGCAGGTAGTCAATCACCTAAAATACAAAAGTTAAAACTGTCAGTGCACTTTCAACTTTAGTGGACCAAAAGTATGTGGCAAAACTGTAAATAGTAAAATTATAACAAGCCAACTTTGTTCTAAAATAAACTTTAGTTGCATTTCAAGTTTGTAAAACTTGCAAGTCCATACAAAGTACTCGTAAAATGTATTCCTCTTTGGATGTTTTATCTCTATCTTTGGAACGATCTTTTCTGTTACGATTATTGTCTTTAATATGTTGCTTCCACTTATTCTCGTCCACATTATTCTTTTATGTTCAATGCAAAGATTACATCTGTCTTATTTTGCTGTAAATAGGCTAAGGTTTTATTGGTTGAATATTTCCCAAGAACACTTTATGCCCAGACATGTTTTATAATCTTCCTGGCAGAATTTTTTATAAGATTCGTACAGTTTATGCTGAGTTACAAACTGTTGCTCCAAGTACTTTTTGGTTGTATTTTTTCTCGCGTAATGTGACGACTACTTTGGTAAGTTATCAATTTTTTGGTGTCCTTTTTTTATTTTGGTTCGATTTTGCTTTCGTCATACCGTGATTGCTATACTCATGCTTCTTATGTAAAACTTTCTAATCTAGAAGTGGTAAGAAAAGTATTCTTACACACTTGTATTTCTTGTTTACCATTGAGAGCTTATAAATCAGGGTATTAGTGCCTTACTTTGTGATCTTCTGTTGTTTTTTGACGTATAACATTGACTATCATGTGCAACCACGAACATTTTCTTCTGGTTTCAGGTCATTTTTGTCAAAAATTTGTAAATATTCTGGTGTTCTCACTAAAAAAAAATACAAAATCACCTTTTATATCTTAAACAATTTTGGACAAACAACGAGGTCCCAGTTTTCTAGATGGCCTTGAAGTATTATTCTCAAATTTCTTGTGTTTATCTCGTGAGAAACCAAGTATTCTTGTTCCTTTATTCTCAGCTTTTGATTCTATGTTCTACTCTCTTTTATCAACCTGTTTTTTTGTTTCCGTAATTCTTTAATATTTTCCTACTGAACCCAAGTATTATTATTAAATTAAAAGTAGAATTAAATGTCAAAACGGGTTTTTGGTGAAAATATAAAATATGGAAGGTGATCAGTACCTTACAGTACTCCATGATCAACAAGAAAAACATGTTGTTCTTGAGAATCACCACTTTGATTTTCGGACCTGGTCATCAAGACCCTCCCGGATAATTAGGAAAAATGTACACACTTAATTAATTTTATTACATGTGAATACTAGGATAGGTAAGAGTTGGTATGGTTAGGTTTTAGTGGTTTTCCTAAACCTTGAAGTAAATGCTTTGCCAAGACGAACCAATTCACAACTGCACACGGTTTTGTCACCACTATGTACAGGTTTATACTGATCTTCTGGGGCACCATACATAACACTTACATCACAATACAATATTTAAAATGTACCATACGATTAAATAAATAAATTATTTATTTTAAATAAAGCCACGTAGTGTTTGTTCTTGAGAAGTAAAGGAACTGATGCTTAAGAGAAACTAGATTTACCACCACGTTTCGACCATCCAGGTAGTCTTTATCAAGGTATCTTTATTGAAAATTACAATTAGTTAATGTACAAATAGATCAGACAATTATTGATTTAAAACTTATAAAAAATTATAAATTAGAGTTTACAAATTTAAAAATATCACCGATAATTATCACTAATTTTAATATGCTTAGACAAGTGCTATTTTTTTATCATTTTTAAACTAATAATTGTCTAATTTATTTGTATAATAACTAATTGTAAATTTCAATAAAGCTATCTTGATAATGGTCACCTGGATGGTAGAAGCGTTGGTGAAAGGAATTAGGTAGTTTCTCTTGAGCATCCGTTCCTTTACTCCTCAAAAAGGCCCACTACGTGGATTCATTTAATCATTTAAGTATCAGGAGAGTACTAATATTATTTATTTTTTATTATTTATTTTGATTATTATTGTTTATGTTTTAGTGGTGTTCCTAAACTTTGAGGGAAATGCTTTTTCAAGTGGAACCAATCTACAAATGCACACAGTTTATATATATTATAGATGTTTATCTTGATTTTCTTAGGCTCCATATACAACATTTACATCGCAATACGATACTGAAAATGTGTGACTCATACGAATAAATAAACAGTATCGTTGACGATATTATTTTCTTTACATAGCCTATGTCTTAAGTATATATATTGACGGAAGGGTTAAAATCTTTTTCATTTCTAAAACTACTTCTACAATCAGCACGGTATGTTAAGCCATAGATAATACGTAAGGCTTTACGTTGTAGACGAAAAATTGAAGGGTACTCATGGGATCTACCTCATGCGGTTATTGCATAAGAAATGTTAGAATGGATTAATGAAAAAATAAGCCATTTTAGTAATATTTTTAGATACACTATTACTCAGATTTCGTAACGCAAAAGATGTTTTGGGCAATTTTTATTGCTAAATGTTTGCAATGATCGGACCACGTCAATTTTTCGTCTATAATAACTCCTAAAAATTTTGCGACTGACGTCATATTATTTTATTGTAATAGTGTTTTGCGTATCAGGACGTAATGAAAAAATCATGTTGCTTGTTTTAGTATTATTCAAGCGAAGTCCATTAGTTGCAAACCAGATCTTTGCTCTATCAAGTTGCATCACATGAATATAGAATTTTAACCGTTTCATCTATAGAAAACAAATCATTAATAAAAATAATGAAAAGAATTGGTCCGAGGACCAAACCCTGTGGTACACCTGTACGTATTAATAAAGTATCGGATTGTATATTGTTATATTCTACAAACTGATATCTGTCTGCAAGATAAGATCTTATTAGTTTGCAGAATGGTTTATCAAAGTCCAGGTGTTGCAACTTCATCAGTATTGAATTATGCTGAACACAATCAAACGCCTTGGTAAGATCACAAAAAGTGGCTTGGGTCAAGCCAACAAAATTAAACTTATATCTAAACTGTATTTGGTAGGCATTAAACATCCCCTACTATCATGGATACATTCTTATTTAACTAGAAGAAAACCAAGAGTTAAAATATTACAATGGAAATCTAGAGTTATTAATTCTTCTGGTGTTCCCCAAGGGTCATACCTAGGTCCATTGCTCTTTCTAATTTTTATTAACAATATTAATCTAAGCATTAATTCTTCTCGTTTTTTACTTTTTGCCCATAGGATCTACCCCATGCGGTTAGTGCATAAGAAATGTTAGAATGGATTCATGAAAAATAAGCTATTTTAGTAATATTTTTAGATACACTATTACTCAGATTTCGTAACGCAAAGATGTTTCGTGCAATTTTCATTGCTAAATGCTTACAATGATCGGACTACGTTAATTTTTTGTCTATAATAACTCCTAAAAATTTTGTGACTGACGTCATATTATTTATTGTATAGTGTTTTGCGTATCTGGCCGCAATGAAAAAATCATGTTGCTTATTTTAGTATTATTTAAGCGGAGTCCATTACTTGCAAACCAGATCTTTGCTCTATCAAGTGCATCACATGAATCTCGGTTAAGATCATTCCAAGCTTTAGATTTACTTATCAGCGCCCAGGTATTGCACCTTCATCAGTATTGAATTATGCTGAACACAATCAAACGCCTTGGTAAGATCACAAAAAGTAGCTTGGGTCAAAGCCAACAAAATTAAACTTATATCTAAACTGTATTTTGTAGGTATTAAAGATCCCCTACTATTATGGATCAATTCTTATTTAACTAGAAAAAAACAAACAGTTAAAATATTACAATGGAAATCTAGAGTTATTAATTCTTCTGGTGTTCCCCAAGGGTCATACCTAGGTTCATTGCTCTTTCTAATTTTTATTAACAATATTAATCTGAGCATTAATTCTTCTCGTTTCTTATTTTTTACCAATGATTTAAAACTATACAACTGTACTATTAATGATCTCCTTCTTCTTCAAGTAGTATATCCGTTACCGGACGTTGCGCACCCTCGCATGTATATGTGTTGTGCGTGACAGTAACACATACACATGGGACCTACAGTTTAACGCCGATTCCGAAAAGGCTTAATTGAGAGGTTTACTAGGCAAGTATACCCTCGCTGGTTTGCCATTGCCTTATGAGGGTACGGCCGAAAAATTCGATGTTTGCACCGGGAATTGAACCTGAGGTGCCTGCTTAACAACTAACGCACTTAACTGCAGAGCTACGACCTATAGCTATAGCTCCTAGAGACCTATAATTTACAAAAATACTTTGATAACATTTTTAATTGGTGAATAGACAATGATCTTTGAGTTAAATGTTTCAAAATGTAAAGCAATAAATGACCTTCCTTGTTATTTATAAATAATGTTCAACTTGTATCTGTTAATCAAATGAATGACCTAGGTGTTTTCTTTTGTAGTAATTTTCATTTCAACAAGCATATTGAAAATGTAGTGAGCAAATGTGCTGAGTTCTCAAATCTTAGCATATTAAAAAACTTGTACAATACATACTTTAAGCTTAGTGACTATCAATTACTACTCAAATACTTTGGTTTATCATTAGTCAGCACTTGTCGTGAATACCAGGATATCTGCTTATTTTATAAAATTGTAAAAGGTTTGTGTGACTGTCCAAATATTTTGTATATGTTTTCTTTTTATGTACCTAACCATTTTGATAAGAAATAAAATAGTACTGCACAATAGTACTTGTAACAAAAACTATGCTGCAAATGCACCTACAACAAGAATCGGCATAAATGTCAACAATGTGTATAGTAGGCTAGAGTATTTCAATATTAATTACGGAGTGTTTAAGCATGAACTAACAAAATTACTGAAAATGTAATATTATTATAATTTCTACATGTAAATTGGAAAAATATTGTTCTGTATACAATAAATAAATATTATATACATAAGTGAATTGTTTAAATGTATCAATGACCCATTAACAAGTTTACCGACTATACATTCAATTCATTTTTCACGTTGTTTTATACACTATTCAATTATTACGATTAATATATAATAAGTACTTGAGGACTTGACCGACACTAGTTGCGCATGTAAAATAAAATTAAATATTTTTATTTTTGATAAAAATTTATTTGTTGACTATAACATATTTATTTTAGGTAGATCATTGACTAATTGACATCATTGAGAATCCGCTATGAATTAGAAAAACACTTTTTAGTACAAGTTAATTAAATAATGAATACACCATAATTTTAAAATATTTATAAAATTTATAAAATCGTTCCTTTGATATAAAATCGTAATTTTAAAATATACCTATCGTAAAGAACTATACTTTTAATGTATAATAATATTAATAAATTATATTAAGTTCAAGTTTTATTTTTTGTACAAGACAATTTCTTTAATTTTCTCTAGCAATTTTTTTAAGTCTATACACACTTTGTATATTTTATAAACTTATTAGAGTTAGGGCAATGTGGAGTTCTACGCGAAGTGGTTGTTTAATAATTTGATTATACTTTGAGCATAGTGTGTTACTAAAAGGCTGTTTATAAGAGTAGCATTTCTAATTCTTAAAAGTATTTTTTAAAATTTGCTTTCAAATTAAGATTCTTTCTAATATACATTCACGCCAGGTTCATTTAAACAATTTTTTGTCTTACTCTAAATAAAGTAACTACGTGACAATAATTTTATTTAACAATATTCTTAATTATGTTAATTATCAAAAAAAAATATAAAAAGTTGTTTGAAATCTCATGTTCCATAACTTTTCATTGAATTTTGTGGACTATATAAAAAAAGTGAAACTTCTACGTCACAATCTCATAGTAAATTATACAATAATTTTTTAAGAATTAAATAATATCAATAACATTATTTTTTATTTAAGTTCAAATATTGTCACATATTTATTTTTATTAAAAATCGAATCATAACAAAGAAGTTGTGCATAAGTGAACTCTGACAGAGGAGCTACCGTTAATGACTATCAATCATCAATGTCGAGTAGAAAATGATTAAACACATTCATGTCCATGAAATGTATTTAAAACAATTAATGTAGTTCTGAAAGTAGAATATTGTCTCTCATGTGACTAAATTTCAAAGAAACAAAGTGCTTCCACTACACCTCTAGAAGATATTTGAAGAGTCGGAATGTTTAACGGGCGATTCATATTTTATCGTTTTAATTTTCTTACAATCTTGCTTCAAGATTTTAACTTTTGAACAACGAGTAAACGTTTGAAGAACTGCGTGAGACAGTAGTTTGTAAAATAGATGAGCTGAACATCCTTAAATGTTATCATCGGAATGTTGCGTACTGTACAAAGATGTCTTGAAGTTTGTGTGAACAAATTGAAGATTTATTAGAACTGTAAATTAATGTTCATTTGATATTATTAATATTTATTTTGCTACAAATTACGACAGATTTTTTATTCATATTTTCATATTGTAGTTGATTGACAGATAAAATGGTAACTTGATATATTACATATGTAGACTTAGTTGCCTATACTAAAATCGTTCATTAATAGGAGTTATTAACGATCAATTTCAATTTACAGTAATGTAAGCTATAAATGCACAGTCGACAAAAAATTACATTTTAAATCTGCTTCTTTATTAATTTTTTGATTTAATTTCTTTTTTCAAATTTTTTATAATGTGATTATCACACAATGGCATTGAGTATTTAACTTTATATTGTGTTTAACTAACTGTCTATGCACGAAGTAATACTATCAAATAAATAAATGTTTATTTAAGGAAAATGTCAACAAACCATAGCAAAAGCACTTTCAAATAATAGAACTGCGTCAGAGAAGCCAATATCAGTTGACTATCAATCATCAGTGTCGAATAGAATACGATTAAACATATTCATGTCAACGACGTAATTTAATTAAAATCGTTGGACATTGTCAACAATACTGGTAGAACACATGCAGAATTTAGAAGAAACAAACAGCACGGGGGTAAAGTTAAGATCTTAAACGATCTTGCATTAGTTTAATTTTCCGTCGACCTCATTATAAAATTGAGTTTTACGTACTCCCTGAATAATCATAAAGTAACACTTTTTTAACTGTAATACTTTTCGTCCGCAAACACTTTTCGTCCGCAAACATCTGTCAATGTCAATTATTATTTTATGTCAAATTAAATAAAGTCGAAGTAACCAGTATGAAAACCCATTTTTAAGAAAGGATGAATTTAGTGACTACATAGGATATTACAGTACTTTAGGTACATACTGAAACATTTTAGATACTGCAGAATATTGTTTGTTTACTTCCATTTATAACCTCAATTTCTCAATCCCACACAACTTTGAACAAAAACAATTTGTTGTTCAAATTACAAGTAAATGATTTTAAGTGCTTTGAAATGATATTAATAAATTGTTTATAGTTTCTACAATGTGCGAAGCATATAGAAGAGCCTGGTTCTAATCTCACAATACTCGATACATTGTTTTCAATATGTAACACTTTAACTTCTTTAAAGTTATTCATTTATAAGGTAAGACAGAATTCATACGACTTGAGATTGCTTTAGACAATTTTATTAGGTAACATTTTGATACAGAAGCGGAGTTCCGATACAAAATTTTCACGATCATAAAATACAAAAACTTACAGTAGAAGTGAGTTAATTATGGGTACCTTTCTATTACTGTATTTGATTGATGTAAATAAGTAATAATGCTAATGGAAAACACAAGAACAGTAATTACTTGTGAAAAATCATTTGAATATTGATTCTGTCGCAGGAAAAAACAAAAATTGAATCATATAAGCCATCAACATTACTGGGTTCAAGATTTATTCGTACACAAAAACAAGGTGAATTTCACAGTTTTCAATAAGCTGAAAGAAGAATATTACATTTTTTGAAACATTTTCGGAGTGAATCAAAAAACTACGTTTGCATACTTTCTTACGGTCAGGCAATATTTTTATTGAATTTAAAATGATTATAAGTCTGACCACGGTACAAACTCAGTCTTATAACTATTATATGTCCAATTAGTAAGAATCGACTTTAATGTGTTTAATAGGAGAAACTTCATTACATCTTTGATCATAAACAATTAAAGAAATGCATTAATTTTGAGGGTAGGCTTCCAAGTATAACTACATTTTTAAATATACTTCAAAATAACACTACCTAAATGTAATTTTTATTATTTTAATAAATTATAAAAAGTACATGTTTTACCTATTACCTATCATAATCAAGTGCTCTTATAAAAATTATGTGATTGTTGTAAACAAATGCTTTATCGGTACAATATTCGAACGCGGAAAGCTTTTATTTCCTTTAATAAATTTTGACACAAATGTTACAATACTGAACGGTGAAGTGAACATTAGGTACAGTAAAATCAAAACAAACGTAAAATTTTTTGTAAAAAATTTCTAAACATTTTGTTTTCAGTAAACGGTAATAAATAGAAAATTAATTAATTTAAGGTCAACGGAAAAAATTAATATGTACCTCGGAAAAAAGTGCTTTTTAATAACCTCGCCTGTTTGCTTGCCTCGGCTAACGCCTCGGCCAGCAAATTCAGTCTCGTACATAAAAGTGCACTTTTTTGTCCTTGTTACATAAATAACTATTTTTAGTCTTTGCTTGGGTATTATTGCCGTTCAACAAAAACGTATTCTTCGGTTATGGAATTATAACATCGATACATTGCAGTAGATTTTACGCACACGTGAAGTATTGTTATTTATTTTTTGAATGAAAGAGAAGATACATTTACAAAGAGTTTTTTTTTCAAAAACGGTATGGCAAAAATAATATAATTGTTAACGCAAGAATTACTAGTATGTTAGTGTAACTTGCTGAAGTTATATAATTTTATATTGAATTTTATATAAAATTTATCTAGATTATGCATGCAAACTTTATCTACCTACAAGGTTATATTAACAAAAAATAATGCAAAACTTCTCTATTCAATAGTTTTCAGTTAAAGTAATTTCAATTTTTAATATTTTTCATGTACTTACAACATACAGGGTGTATCTAAATATCACTGAAAAATTGTAAGGAGTAACTGTAATAAAAATTAAGGTAGGTATTTAGAACTTATTATATTTTAAAAACCTCTTCCCGGAAAAGTTACAACGCTCCGAAGATTAAAAAAAATAAGGTTTTAGGTTTTTGTTTTTGTTTTTGGTATATTTAGCTAAAAAAAACACAAAACTTGGTGAATATCATTTGTCAATAAAACAACATAATTTCAAATTTTTTCAACCCTGAAGTATAGTTAGAAAGAGTTGAAAGAGAATTACTAAAGCAAATGGGATAATTGATATCATATTGCAGTAAAAAGTTATTTTTTAAATATATAAACATTTATTTTTAAATTGAAAATGGTCAATAATAAATTTTTAATAAAAGTTTCCATTTAAGTTAAATATAAAATTAAATTTGTTTAGAGTTTAAAAATTTTAAAAAAAACCAACCTATATTTTTATTTATAAAATAATTTAGTTTATACATAAATGAATATTTTCCGTTTAATCAAAGAAGTAAAGTAAATGTTTAGTAAATAAGTTTTATGTGTTGAGGGGATTAAAAGAATGCGAATTGGCATTAAGTGTAAAATTTTGAAGTATTTCTCGGAACAAAAAGAATGCTTTGAGTGCAAGAAGACAAACGCGCGTTGATTTGATGAAAGTAAAAAGTCGTATTAAACAAAATTGTAACAGGTAACGAACAATATCTATGTGTTAAAATTAAAGCAAGTGAATTTTAAGTGAAACAAAAACAATTTTAAGAAAGATGGTGGAGGTAAGCATTGAAGGCGGTGTAAAGGGAAAAAAGCAATTTGCAGCCGTTAAAATTAAAATGATCGATGGATCAAAAGTTACGTACGATCAGGGCTAACAAATTTTATTGATATTAAGATAAGGTTAGTCTATAAAATGTTAAGAATTATATTCGCATAATGAAATCATGTTTAATTTACATTTGATCAGCCTCAACATACGCGCCCAAACGCCATTTTAAATTTAGAATTTAATTTTGTTTATGTATGAATATTTTTGTTTGTTTGTTTGATTAAATTTAATGTGTTCATAATAAATTCTTTTAATTAGATAAAAAATTTAAGTGAAGACCATGTGGAAACAATAGGAGAAATATTCGAAGAGACAAAATATAGGACAAAAAGAAATTAGAGAAAGAATTCTAGATGATAAAAGAAATGGCTGAGACAGGGATTCCCAATTAGTCTTAGTCTCTTTGTGATGTATTTAGAACATGTGGAAGATGTGCTTAAAAAGCATCAAAGTGGGGAGTAGTAATACAAAAGAGGAAGGTTGTGGGTTTTGGCATATGAAAACCATTTGGTAGTGCTAGCGATAAATGTCAATAAAATGAGAGGAGTAATAGAAGTTATGAAAACATAGTTGGACAAAAACAAATTAAAGGCGAATGTAGATAAATCGCAAAACGTTCACATGCGGCGACACACACAGTATAAATCAGTCCGCTCAAAGCAGTATTGATAGCCTAAGAAAAGCTCCGTTTGATGATTACTAATTTGACAAAATCCGTTCACTCGACAGCTGTTTCATCTTTTTGGGACTCTTCAAGAACTCGATTGAAAGTTCACAATTTGTACAAATACGTGTTGTTGTCGACTATATTCCCTACTGGAGAACACATCATATACAAACAATAAGTGTTGCGACATCTAGTATCGACTCGTGTTAACGTCACACGCATGAAAATGCAAAAAAAAGTTTTCAATAATACCTTTCATAAGAAGTATTGGTTAATACTTTTAAATTGCTAAATTAATATAATAATTAATTAATACCAACAAAAACGTTACGTTATTGTAGCTGATTTTGGTAAAAATGTGAATAATGCTATGTAATATCAGTTCCATACAAGTTAATACAATTTTAATAATTTATTTGAAAAGTAAAAGTTATTCGATTAGAAAAAGTGTAGGGATATGATTACGCCAGCAGTAAAGCTTTCGAATAAAGTCAGCTATTCCCGTTTGAAGTATTGCCTTAACAAGTACTTGTGAAACTGTTTTGATATAATACGAATTTTACACATCACGTGATCTATTTTTATTCTAAGTTTAGAAAAAATTGATTTTAATTTAGTTGGGAAAGTAAAAACAACAAAGTAAATAGGATTATGGAATCAAACGAAGCAAGACAATCACGTTGCGTAAAAATCACGTACAAAGTTTGTACAGCCCAAATTAATATATGCAAGACCTTTCTTTTCGAGAGACAAAAAATGTATTCTAACTAAGCAGAAGATTATTATTAAAAAAAAAACCCAGCTTTCATATGTACTTTTGTGACAATAGATCCGTTACACAATAAGACATATTTACATTTGTGTGCAGGTACAATGTTTTTCATTAGCAGCACATTCCGTAATTTCACGGTTTGTTGAAATTTAATTAAAAGCGGAAACTTTTTCATAAAATGTATATATTAAATTTTTTGTTTTGATACTAATAGTTTAATAAATAATTAATTTTATTATTTTATTTCTAAAATTTGCAGTATTACTGTTTAAAAAAGAGCAGTTTGTCGGTGTTTAAAATTCAATTATTTTTGTATTATTACTTCATACCTTGTTGTATGCATTGCATTTATATTTTCTAAATAAAATTGTTTTCAAATGCAAAAAAATATGCTTTGAAGACTAGAGTAGGTTTGTCAAATATATCATATTTTAAAAACCAGAAGACGTATAGGTACAATAGTGAACTTACACTTGAAGTTCTCTCACTCCTGAAGAGTTCCAAAAGAACTAAACAGCTGTTGAGTGATTTTCGGTGTTTGTTTACTATTAAAAAACCTTTTGCAAACTTTCAGCAGGCAATTCGAGATTGTCATTTTTGCCGACACATAGGTGATTATTGATTTTTGAAGAAGAATTCAATAGTGACATAAAAAATGGTAGTTTCCATTTGAAAAAATTGAGTTTACACGTATTTGTCATGCCAAAGTTTGAACCAATTTTTTCGGACGTCCTGTACAATATTTTTCTGCATCTAGAATGGTTCTTATTAGGGCTGTATTTTTTTTTCACTGTGAAAAATATTTATCTGTATCACTAGGCCAAAAACTGGCTTGCGAGTGTGAAGATGGTATGCACACGAAAAAGCAGTTCCAATTTGTTGAAACTTAAATTTTCAAATATTACTATGTGCCAAAACATTTTCGGTTAGTAATGCCATTTGGCACCTGTCAACACATTGTCATTTTTGCATATATTAAAATACGTGTTTTTTCTCAATGTTTGCGTTTAAAAGGCCTATAAAATCGATCAAAGTAAGAGTTAAAAGAGTATTACAACGTATTATTTTCATAATCCAGTATGAGGATGGTACTAATTTCAATGTCATGACTTTTAAAAACTCACGGTGATCTTGTAAACTGAAAATCATTGCGATAGACTTTTTTTCATTAATACTAAGATTTAGCCGAGTAATCCAAAATTCTATTAAGATCATCATTAATACCATCGTTAGCAAGTGGATTAAAACAGTGAATTAACATTATATTGTCAGCATATGCAGATATTTGAGATTTTTTAATCACATTAAAAACGTCGGATGTGTATATAATAAATGACCTAAGATAGATCTTTGAGGTACCCCAGACAAAATTATTTGAGTAGAGGACAAGTTGTTTTGAACACGAACTTTTTGAATGCGATTACTTAGATAATAATCAAACAAGGACACAGCAAGCTTATCGAAACCGTAATATCTAAGTTTGGCAGATAACAAAGAGTGGTTCAATTTATCAATTGTTTTAAAATAATCTAGCAAAACAATCACAACAGCAACTTTAGTATCTATGACTGTAAATATATTGTCTGTCAAATTTAAGAGCGCTGGTAATAAGCTAATTGGGCGAAGGTCAGTTATCTAACAGAAACACGTACTTTAAATAAAGCACAAACTACAGCTTTCTTCCATTTTTTTGGAAAGTTAGCATCTTTGAGGAAGCAATTTATCAAATGAGTAATACGATCATTTTTAGAAAAATACCGTCAGCACCCAAAGCATTCGATTTAAGTGATGTTATTGTGTTAAATACAGTTCTTTGATCAACAAGACTAAATGAGAAGGAGGTGTTATAACTAAATTTGCTGCTATTGTAAGAGTTAAGAGTATCCTGATCTACAATTAATCTTTATTATGAGGTGATATAAAATAATTGTTAATTTTAGAGGGATTGCTCATTTGAGCTGGTAATTTAGTTTCTCTTTTGTTGGATACGAGGATATATTGAAAAATTCTTAGCCTACTATAGAACCAAACAGAACTTCAATGTCAAAATATTTTATTACTCAACATATTCTCCTCTTAATTAGATACATTTATTACAGCGAACCTGCAACGTCTCCAGACCTTTCAATAAAAATTTTTCTTCTTGCTTTGCAAACCAGACCCCAACAGATTCTATTACCTCCTTGTTGGAAGAAAATGTACGACCTTTTAAACTTTTTTTTAGTTCAGGAAAGAGGTAATAGTCGGACAAAGCCAAATTCGGTGAACAAGGGAGGTGTTCTAGTAATTCAAATCCTAAATCACAAATTTTTTGCATGGCAACATGAGATTTGTGTGCAGGGGCGTTGTCCTACAAAAACAAAACACCTTTTGGATAGCTTTCCGCGTCTTTTCTCTTTAATATTTTTCCGTAGAGTGATCAGTAATGTCGAATAGTAATCTCCAGTTATTGTTCTACCCTTATCCAAAAAATCAATCATGATTACTCCATGGCAATCCCAAAAAACTGAAGCAAGAACTTTTCCAGCAGATTTTTGGACACAAAACTTCTTAGGTCTTGGAGAACCAGAGTGTTGCCATTCCATCGATTGTTGCTTTGTTTCTAGATCGTAGAAATGTACCCAAGTCTCATCCATAGTAACAATTCGGTTTAAGAAGTCTACATCGTTTTCAAATCGAGCACAGATCGAACGCGATGCTTCTACCCTTGCACGCTTTTGGTCAACATTCAAACATTTGGGGATCCATTTTGCAGCAATTTTTTTCATGTCCAAATTGACGTGAACCATATGATGAACGCGTTCGTATGAAATATTCAGTGCTTCAGATATCCGTTTTAGCCCAATTCGACGGTCTGATAAAATCATGTCATGAACTGCATCGATATTTTCGGGGACTGACACAGAAACTGGCCTTCCGATCGGTCATCATCTTCAATGGAAAATTTACCTCTTTTGAAGCTTGCATTCCAATTTTGACGGTCGCATACGAAGGACATTGATCACCAAGGGTATTAAGCATATCTTCGTAAATCTGCTTACCTCTTAACCCTTTTAAATACAGGTACTTGATGATGGCTCGATACTCCAATTTTTGATTTTCACAATTTCGGTGGACATCTTTTTCATTTAATTTATTGCGTGACTCTGGTTTACTTTTTTGACGTCAAACTTTACACTGACACTTCTAATAAGTTATTGTTCGTTGCTATGGTAACGCAATATTTTGTTTATGTAAGGAACTGGTCTAGACTGACTAGATATCAATACATCCTCGTATATTAAATAAGTTTTCCAAAGTAGACTAAAATTGTTTTGTGATTTCAAAAATTCTAGGTAAGCTTATTTCTATTTTCTCAAAGATGCAAGTGTAAAATTTCTCATCATTTTAAAGTGAATTTAGGCTTCATCAGATTTATTTAACATATAAACTGCAAAAACACGTTTCATTTCGTTAAAAATCATTTTTAAGTTATTCGTAAGCCATCTTAGTATGTTGTTTTACTGACACAGATTTCTTAAAAGGTGCGTGAAAGTCAAAAGGTTTAGTATGTTTGCAATCAAAAATATAAGTTTTCCATCAAACTTGTTTATGTAGTATATCTCATCCCAAAATTGAAATACTAGAATCAGTGAGTTTCTTTGAAAAATATACCCTAACACTAAGCCTAATAACATAGTCCTCACCGAGGGGTAAACCAAAATTTGTACACTAATTCCGAAAGTAAGATAAATTTTTATTAATTCCTGTATTAGCTATCACTAACATCAAATTTTTTTCTTAATATCTACTAACACCAGTTCTAATTCCTAGTAATACTTTATAATTCCTTATAATATCTCCTAATTCCTATTATTTTTGCTAATACTTCTATAACTCTTTCCTGTATCTAGAATTTGAAATATCATTTAACACGTATAATTATGACTTCAACAAAAACATTTGCAACTTTAGCAAAGTTATTCAGAGTAGCACAGAATAATAATAAAAATACCCTTTAAGGGTAAATATGTTTAATATTATGAAACAAAAATAAATTCTAAACACAAAAAGTGATATTCTTAACTTTGATACATTGTTTATCTCTAATTGCATTAAGTTTATAGTGTACTTACTTTAGTTTGTCTACTGTAAAAAAACCTCTTCTATTAGCTATTGTTCAAGATTTGATTTTTTTTACTATTTTATTAAATTTATACCAGTTCTCATATTTTTTTTCATCCCATTTTTATTTGCTTACCCCTGCCGCAATCATGGCGTTAATTAATATTTATTTATTAATAAATACTCAGGAATAATCATTATCCAAATACTTAACAATTACGTAGTCACTAATATTAAAACAACTTTGGTTGCTAATATTGTCACTTTGGCGTTGACTGTGCGTTTGCCTTACTTCTTGGTTATCTTCGTCAGATGTTGTAAAACTTTACATATCAGTGCTGTCATCAAACTCAATTTTAAAAGTCTAGCTATCTTTTTAGAACTGTTCACTTCAGACTCGCCTTCAGTTTTTTGTAGGCAAAGTTCTTATTTGTTTTTGAGTTTCTCTGTGTTTCTTTCTGTTTCCTTCATTGCTGAAAGATTGATCTGTTCTAAAGAATCGTCAAAGTCTAACAGTACTTTTCCTTGAGATTTGTCTAGAAACTAACAATGTGATCTTTTTTTAACTACAGTTCTACTGGTCTCTAGATTATTTTCTACATATGATGAGCTTTCATTGACATCTTTAACTTTGTTTGAATAGTCTTTTAGTTTTATGCTATGTTTATTGTTATGGACATTAATTTCTTCATTTTTCTCTTTCAAGTCATCAGTTCTGAAAACAAGATTCGTATCGAAATCATAATCTTCTCTCGCCCATTGCTCTTTCATCAAGAGGGCATATCAATGAGTTTCTAATAGTCTGCTTCCATGACTATTCCAAGTTGTTCAGTTGAAGTTAAGCTTTTGTTGTTGTAGAATTGGTAACTTTTTGATTTTTTTGTGAAATAGAATATAAGCGGTCGAAGTATTTTTAGAATGACGTTTTTTCTGCTTTGGAAACTCAAACTTATCCTCCAAATCATTGGTTGTAGCTCTTACAAATTTAATTTTGTCAACCATAGAACGAACTACTCTAAATAGCTGCTCGCAAGGTTGGGTGCTGAAATATTGAATCTTTAGCTCAATCTTTTTTTCCCTAAGTTGTACAACTAGTTTTATAATAATATATGCATTGAGTTTAATGACAAGTAACTGTTAGCAAACAAACATTTTTTTGTAACGTTATAGTCAGGATGTACCTTTATCTAATTTCTCAATATCTTCAAATGAATTTAGAATACCATACATATTATAACCTAGATGGTTAGTTCAGTAATTTTTTAAGAAAAGAAAGCAACATATACAATAAACCACAATTTTTTAGTATTGCGAATTGTACCTCACTGTTTTCTTCTCAAACAACAAACTACAGCAGTACTTAATGAGACATCGACAGAACACATTTTTTTAGCTGAAGAGAAGTTTATTTCATCTTCTGGTTTTAAATCGCTTGGTGTTAACAAATGCTTATCTTTACTAAGTCTAGCAATTAACTCGTTTAAATGATTTACTGAGGCAAAATAATTTCCTACTGGCAAGACAATATTAAGTTTCAAAAACCTTGTGCGAAGTTTGGTAAGAATATATTTAATATGCACCGTGTCCTGAAAGTGGCATTTCTCATTTTGTGACAAATTCATTTAAAACCTGGGTCAGTTTTTATTATCAACACTACTGTGTGCAAGACTTTTAATCGTTAAGTGTCATCGTCTACTGAAAATCCCAGTATTATTACTGCAAAGCCTCTGACCACTTGGAATCCTATCTTTGTTACAAGTTTTTATTCAGTATCAATTAAAAATCTATTTTAATAGGAAACCTACAAGCATAACACGAAGCTAAAAGAACCAAATAACGTACTTATCCTACAGTACACACTTAATAATTAGTGCAAATTAAATGATAAATACATAAATTAAGGGTTATTTGCTACTGGTACATGTTTATTAAATTCCCAAAATTCCTTAAATTTTTCAGTAATACGCCCCAATACCTACTAATTCATATGCAATTCCTTTGATGTGTGCACCAAAATGCCTCAGCGGTTTACCTCTCATCCTCACTCTTTAAATTGAATGTCAAAAAACCCTTGTCATAAGTCTGAAACCTCCAAGGTCTCATTCCAAACGAAATTTAAATTTTTGACAATTTTGTAAAATACTAATAATTTTTTAACATTATTACAACCAGTGGGAATAAATAAAATCAGGAGACGCTCATCAGCGACTTTATTGTCTAATGCTAGAGGCGCTCTTGGTATGGTCCAACATTATGGTCGATAGTAAACAATAATCGTGGTACAAGACTATGTCAAAGAGTTAATCTTGAGAAAAATGAACATTGCTAAGAGAAAATACTAGGTAAAAATTTTAGAACAGAAGCTAATGTTATTGTAAACCCAACAAATTATTTCATGTGTGCCCTGATACTTTCATAAACAAATAGCTTTTTTAATTTGATAGAATGTTACTAGCAACTTAATTTCGATTGTCTTTTGTTTACTAACTTGACAAAACTATGGTATTAATTGGCATACTTACTATAAAATATTTCTTAATTTTATGGAATAACTCGATAATGATAGGAACTGGGTGTAGAAGTTGCTACCTTAAAATTCAATTTTCTCTCGGATGATGTAAAAAAAGCAGAAGGTGCCATTTGAAAAAATTTACTATTTGATCGTTTTTGATTATGATATTTAAAAATCATATGGTACAAAATAGAACCACCAGTAGTACTTCAGGAGTAAGTCTGGAATTTCAGACAACTGCTTCATTTTAATTTTATAATCTCAATTGATTTTTGAGATACTTTTTTCGGTAACTAATTTTGTTTAAATAATCAAAAAAATTATAAATTTAAAAAGAATTATTAATGACATGATTTTTGAATCACCACCTGACGAATTGCGTCTCAAATCTCTGTAAAATAAATTCTCCGGTGCGTGGATCAATGCCATTCCCAACCCTAACTTAGGAACACTGCTTAACGACAGAAATATTTAGATACGTTTAGGCGCTCAATATGCCAACCTCACTACTGTCATTGTAGTGAAGCTGTAGACACTTGGCAGACATAGAGACATAGAACTTCAAGAAAATGCAGGAAAATCTTCTCGGCATGCTGAATTGAATAAAATCATCCAACAGTCTCTTGCTTCTATACACATATCTTCAAGACTGGAACTTGGGGGACTTTTCAGAGAAGATGAAAAAGACCGGGCGGAATAACTATGATCCCATGGACAAAAGGGAGATATTTGGTTTGGTATGCAACTTGCGTGGACACTTTTGCAAAAAGCAACATTCCTTTAAAGGATTTTATTACTGGCTGCGCTTCGAAATTAGCAGTGAAGAAAAAGCACCGTAAATACGCAACAATAAAAACCAATCACAATTTTATAGCTTTTGCAGTGGAGACCATATGACCTTGGTCGCACGAGGCAGTGGAACTTATTGAAACTATTGGTTCACATTTTAATAGGAATTAAGGTTATAAAAAGCAAGATTATAGCTAATTCAACAAATATCACTCGCAATTCAACGTGGAAACGCAATAAGTATTCTTGAAACCCTCCCATTCCGTCAAAAACTAGACGAAATTTTTTATTTATAATTTAAGGATAAATGTAATACATTTTAAAATTTAAATTTTTTTTTACGTTTAATAGTCAACTTTTTGCTTTCAACAATAAATTTTTAAACAAAAAACGGACTACCAATAGATTCTCCTCTTTTACCTATTTTAGCTGAACCGTTTTAAAGCTAATTTAGAAGTAAATTTTATTTTCAATAATAATATTTTTAATAAGAATATTTTATTAAGGGATAGATACGTTGATGACATTATTTGCATTTTTGAAGTTGAAGAAAATCAATGTTTTTTCTAAATTACTTAAACAATTTACATTACAATATTAATTTCATTCTAAAATTTCTTAAAACAATTATCTTCCTTTTTAGATACGTACGTTTGTATTAATTTAAATAATTTTATTAATTTTTACATTTACAGAAAATCTACAGTTCAGCGTTCTACATTTTTTCAACCGTCTATTCAACATACTGTTATCAAAAACAAAATTTAAAAAGAATTAGACACAATTTTTATATTGCTCATTTAAACCAATTTCCAATCAAAATTATTTTTAATAAATTTAATTATGTACTTATATAACAACATTAATTCCAATTAATGAAAAACCAAATAATAAATATATTTCAATTCCATTTATTTCCGAATTTGTAAACATAATTGTTGTAATTACCAATTATTATCGTTTAATTAATATTTAGCCTTTGATTGTGTAGGATTTAAATTACTATAACGATTACTTGTTGATATAATATCAATATTTTTTTTTATGTCGGTTTTGAAATGTGTTTACCAAATAAATTAGATTTTCTGTTATATAATTTCTTCCGCAAACTCTAATAGGTTATGGTCCCAGAATTTATAAATTATTTAACTAAAAGAAGTCTAATCCTAGTGAAACCGCAAAAGTCTTATTGCTAGTCAAGTAAAATCGCGTAGGCAAATATGGCAAATTCTGCGCGACTAGAAATATTATCTCGCGATAACTATGACACATGGAAAATACAAGTAAAAGCCTGCTAACAAAAAACAAAAATTAGGGGTACATTTCTGGCGGGATACCACAACCCAAAATAAACGGTGAAGGTAACGAGCTTATAACTACAGAAAATGCATACAAAGAATGGCTAAAGGCGGATAAGAAAGCTCAAGCTGATCTAATTCTTTCCATTAATCCATCTAAATTAAAACAAATTTGAGGATGTGCTACTTCAAAAGTAATTTGACATAAGTTGGAATTAATGTTTGCATCAAAAGAACTACCTCCCAAGGCGACGATGTTTAAACGCCTTGCACAACATAAAATGCAAAATAGCCGAACATCTTGCAATATTTTTCGACTCAGTCGACAGGCTGCAAGCAATGGGTGTAGAAATAAACGGCGATTTGCTTACAATCATGTTTCTGTATAGTCTTCCTAACACTTTCGACAATTTCAGGTGCGCGATTGAATCTCGTGACAATTTATCCGATGTCAAATTCCTGAAAATGAAAATTTTGAAAGAGACCCGGCTGTACCTCCGATAAGCCCCCAGGTCGGATTGGGCTGAAACCCGTACATTATACTATACGACTGACGGGAAGAACAATAACACTAGTCGCAACTCCCGCAAATGGGTAGTTTTGGAGATATAGTCCAAAACATCACAGGATACATTTATGCTAGCAACTGGTAGGATCTTTTAAAAAAAGTATTTGTGAATACAAGTAGCTCAGTTGAATGAGGTGTCGGATTAAAATGTATATTAAGGTGTTATTGGTCTCGATTCAAAGTGGAGCAATTGATAAGTAACATTGTAAAATTGTATCCTGGAGAATAAAAAACTTTTTTGTATTTTTCATTTATGTCACTGTTAGGTAAGGTTAGGTTATAGGTTAGGTAGTAAGTTAGGTTTAGGTTAGGTTTAGGTTAGGTTTAGTTAGGTTTAGGATAGGTTTAGGTTAGGTTTAGGTTACGTTTAGGTTAGGTTTAGGATAAGTTTAGGTTAGGTTAGGTTAGGTTAGGTTAGGTTTAGGTTATGTTTAGGTTACGTTAAGTTAGGTTAATATATCCCATTCTTATTCTCATTTTTAATTTATACTTGTTATATCTCAATAACTAGACTTTTCCGGACGATGGGACTAGTGCCATTGTTTTTCTCGTGATGAGTTTAGTATATGTTATGAGTTTCATCCTGATCCGTCATGGGGCTATTCGGTATTTTTTCCAGAGACCCAAGCCCGAACACCAATGAACAACGAAAATATAAGTGGGGAATTATTTGTCAAATCTGACAAACGTGTCGCAAACAATTCAAAAAGTGAAAACACTGAAAATTTCAATTCAAAAAAAAATAAACAAACTAAAGCGATGTGCGGTTTTTTGTAGAAAAAAGAGGACAAAAGAATCTGAGTGTTATTTTTAAAAAGAGATTAATTTAACAATCATTTAATACTGTTGACGAACCTAATTGTTTATTTGTATAAGAAGAAGCTTTTATGTCTAGTGACATGAGTGCTAACAATTTTTGGTTCTTGAACAGTGGATGTACTTCTCACTTGTGCAAGAATAAGAGTGCATTTACACGAACCGAATGAATAAATAGAAACTTGAAACTTGCAGACAACAACGAAACAAGAGCTTTAGCCAAAAAGTGAAAAAACAATTAGATCATTATTAAATTCAAGTGGCACCATTACACTAAAGAACACTTTATTTGTTCCAAACCTTTGTACCAATCTTATTTCGGTAGCGCAAATCGACGATCACGATCTTTAAATTACTTTTAATAAAGTTAAAGCGATAGTAAAGAATAAAAATAGTCAAACTAAGTTAATAGCTGTTAGAGTCGGTGATTTATTTTACTTACGTGGAAATAGTGATTAAACTTCATCGGACTGAAAGTTAACACTTCACCTCATTCAAGCCAATGTTCAACGTATCTTGGCGGAAAAATCGCAAGAAGAATTCCAAAAGAGAATACTATTCCAACAAATTTCTAAAAATAATTTACACTGTAATTTGCGGTCCATGACTCGTTCATTGCTCGTTCATGACCTTATTGATGATTATTCACGTTGGTGTAACGTTTATTTCTTAAAGCAAAGACTGAAAATTCATCGAATACAAGAATTTACTTGAAAATCAGACTGGGCAGAAAATATAAATTCTCCAGTCAGACAATGGAAAAGAGTATTGCAACGAGAAAATGAAATTCATTCTAAAAATTGCTGGAATACATCATTGCCAAACACAACGGTGACTTATACACCATAACAAAACGGAGTTGCGGAACGTAAGAATCAAACCCTACAAATTATATTAAAACCGATGTACGACAAAAGAATTACCAAATGGAACGCTATACAAGACAAATTTGAAGCAAAAGGATTACAAGAAACGTTTGTAGGCTATTCAAAAACTCAAAAACTTACCGAATATGGATATCAAGTAAGAAAAAAAATTCTTATTTCGGGAGATGTAAAATTCATTGACGAAATGGAATCGCAAATTCCTAATCAAAAATTCTTTCTATTGGAAAATACAAAACATTCACTTTTTGTAAAAATCCTACATCGAGAGCATTTGATATCAAATTAAATATAATAAATGTAAGAAGCCAAGACTATGGAAGTAACAAATTCTAGAATCCAAAAAACATTTAATGAAGAAAACACGATTCCGCAAGAATTTGAATCAGAAATTGTCATAAGTGAAAAACAAAACAAAACTATAAGTAACACACAAATCAAACACGAACTAGGAAGACCTAGGAATTTAAAAATGGGAAAAGTGGGTTGTCCTGCTAAAGTCTTCAATCAAAGACCTAGCATAAATGAAGAGATTACTTACAGAATTCAAGACAGTAATGATATTCAGAGTAAAGATAATCAGCCAATTAACTTCATGATCCGGATTTAATTATAATTGCTACGGAAATCCAAGTCAGGGATCTATTAATGGACGTGATGGCAAAGAATGGTTTGAAATTATATATAGTGAATAGACCAATCGATACTAAAGTGTTTAGGTGTAGAACAATTCTTCGAAACAAATACAATCCTGACGGAACATTACACAGAAGAAAAGCCCGAGTCGTTTTTCCCAAAGACCAGGAATTGATTTTATTGAAACGTTTGCTCCCGTTGCCAGAATTGAATTTTTTGTTTACTAATAGCACTTTGTGTCAAGTATAAATTACGAATATCCCAACTTGATATAACTACGGCGTACCTAAACGGGGATATAGACATACTCACCTTTATGGAACAACCAAATTTATGTAGCTATTGGAACGCGTCCTGATTTAACTTTCGCGGTAAATATGTTAAGTCAATTTAACAAAAATCATGATCAAAGTCACTGGAAAGCTGTTAAGCGAATCTACGTTACCTAAAAGGCACTATTGATCACAAATTGATTTATGTTCGTAACAACGAAGGTATCTCTTGATTTGCCAATGCCGATTAGGGAAACTGTGAGATTGACAGAAGATTGTTCTTAGGTTACAACTTTAATCTATCCGGAGCGGCTATCCCTCGGAGTTCAAAGAAACAACGTACCACCGCACTATCTAGTACCGAGACGGAATACATGTGTCTGACCGAAGCAGCAAAAGAAGCCATTTGTTTAATTACTTTTGTTAAAGAACTTGGTTTTATGGACTATCCAATGACAACCAATCGGCAAGAAAAATTGCACAAAACTCAGTTTTTCATTCTCGATCAAAACTTATAATTATTAGATACCATTTTATTCGACAAGCATAGACTATCCGCTAAAGATTAATTATTTGCCTACAGAAGAACTGGTAATTGACATTTTTACAAAATTTCTTTTAAGAATAAAATTTGAAAATTGTATTCACAAATTAGGTCTTCCCGCAAACTATAACAATAATTAAAGATTTAAATAAATCAACTGATTATAAATTTGACTTCAAAAAGCTCAACCAATTTAACTAACATTTTTTTTCTATACAAACATAACCTAAAACCATACATTTTCTTACCACCAAACTAACAATATTCTTATTTAACAAAATTACCTCTTCTACCTCTTCTTTTCTAAACATCTTTCATCTTCTTTCTGTTAACAAAATCTTCTTTTAACAAAATCTTCTTTTCTTCTCCTTCATCACTTCCTTCATCCATTGTACTCCCTCTCTTTTCTCACCCAATAGCACCCACCACTTCGTTTTCTCTTCTCTTAACTCACTACATCTTTCTTTCATGTGCATTATGCTTTCCCATCCATCCCCACACAATCTAAATATCCTCTCTTCATCCGCCAACCAGTATTTATTCTCCCTTTCTTCATTTCCTGTTCTAAACCTTGCTATCATTTTTTCTTTCAGCGATTTCCCCTCCATTATGTATTTTGGCACTCTTCCGTTATTAATTGTCCATATTTCTCATTGTATTTTTCCTTTCTTTTATTCTCTCTCTTCTTTCTTGCATTTGCGTGTCTATATCTCTCGTTATTATTTCCTTTTCCTTCTTGTCTCAAACTTCTTATCTCCTCTCTCGCATATCCACACCTTTCATAATATTTTTCCTTTCCTCTTCCCCCGTAACTAATTTTCTGTGCCTCCACTTCTTTCCAACATTCATATAAAAGTTCATTGTTCTTCCTGTTTTTCATCCTTTCGTCGAATCTCAACGCTCTCTTTCCAGTTTCTATCCGTATTTTTTCTAAATTTTATTTCTTCTTCCACTATATAACCAGGTGTCTCCTTATCCAACTCCTAACGTCTACTTCCAATATTTATCCTGTGTCCTTTCTAATAGTTCCCATTCTTTCCATCCCCAAATTTCTGCCCCATATAACATCACACTTTTTACTATTTTGTCGAAAATCCATTGTCTTTTCTATAAATCCTTTCCAAATGTCCTTTCACCTATCCCAGCAAACTTGTTATACTATTTTGTTTTACTTTCTGTCCGAGTTCTCTTATATGATCTTCATCTTTATTATCATACGTAATATTATAACTTAAGTACCTGTAATTGTCCACTTTCTCTATTTCTTTCTCTCCCCACCACCATTTCTCTTCTTTCCGTCTTTTCTTTTTCTTTTTTTAAATTCAATTATTTTTGTTTTTTCCGCATTTGCCTGCAACTTATTTTCCTTTAAGTATCTTTTTAAAACCTTAATCACCCGTCCCATTTCTTCTCCATTCTTTGCTACTGCCACTATATCATCTGCGTACGCCAGCACCCATACCTTTTTCTTTCTATTACTACTCCTCCCACTTGATGCTTCTCTAGTTCTTCCTCCAAATCTTTTATGTATAATGAGAACAGACTGGGGCTTAATAGACATTCCTGTTTTTATCTTTTTTTGGTCCAAAATTCACGTCCCAACTTTTGCCTACCCTTGTTCTACATTTTGTTTCCTCATATATTTCCTCAATTGCATCCTTAATTTCTACATTTATTCCTATTTCCTCCATAATTTTCCATAGTAGCCCTCTATCCACATTATCAAACGCTGCTTTGATGTCAATAAACATTCCATACATTCTCCCTCTTTTTTTCGAAATTTGTTTTATTGACTATGTGTTTTAGAATGTATATATTATCTATTGTCCCTCTTCCTTTTCTAAATCCGGCTTGCCAGTCCGGAATAATTCTTTCTCTTCTATTTTTTTCTAATCTTTTCCTCGTTATTTCTGCCTAAACCTTATATTCCACATTTGTCAGGCTCACTCCTCTGTAGTTTTTCGCCACGTTTTTTTTTCTCCCTTGTATACAGGACATATTATAGCCTTTTTCTATTTATTTGGAATTCCTTCTCCTTCCCATATACTTTCATATATTCTTCTTAGTGCTCTCTCATTTTTTCTCCAGTGTATCTCCATTGTTCTCCATGTGTTCCATCCGTCCGTCCTTTCTGCTTTTTTTCCTTCATTTTTCTGTATTGCTTTATTTATTTCTTCTTTAGTTATCCCCCATTCTCTGTCCTTTGCTTTCTTCTTTCTCTCTCCTTTTCTCTATTACTTACTTTACTTACCTTCTAACAGATTAATACAGTGATCTTTCCATTTTTTTGCATTGATTTTTACTTCCGTCTTTTTTTGCCTTCTACTTCTGTTTATAAATTCCCCATGCTGGTCTTTCATGTTTTTATTTCTTCCTCTAACTGTTGCTTATATTCTTTTTCTTTTTTACATTTTTCTTTGAATTTTGTTTTTATCTTTTTATATTCTTCTGTTTTCCTTTTATCCATTTCCTTTTCCTTTTTTTCATTTATCTATTCTCCTCCTTACACTATGCATTCCACCATTCCTTACCTTTTTCGTGTTTTTTTCTTATTTTGTATTTTCTCTTTTCTGCTGCTAAATCCATTTTTTCTATTATCCCCATATCTTTATTTACATCTCTTGTTTTTCCGTTTTCCTCAATTTCTCTTTATACCTTTTATAACCTTTCTGTCCATATTTTCTTTTCTCTCTACTCCCCATCTACCATGCCCTCCACATTCCCTTCCTCTTCTAATATCACTTCTAATGGTTGGTGATCTGACTCCACCTCTTTACCAATTTTAACATTTTAATGTCCTCTTTACTTTTTTTATTAATTATCACATAGTCAATTACCGATTGACCTTTTCACTTATATATGTGCTCTTCCCTTCCTCCTTCCACCATATTTCCATTTAGAATTGTCCATCCTCTTTCTTCACACATTTCTAACAATTTTCTTCCTTGTCCATTTATTTTTTGTCCATTAATGTTCTCTTTCTTTCTTCTCCGTTGACTATCACTCCTCCTTCCTTTCCTATCTTTGCGTTAAAATTCCCTCCCATAATTGTTTTTTCTTCTCTTCCTCCCCTAACACTTTTTCTATATTTTCTTTTGTTTCTTTCATTTCTTTTCCATACACCGTAATAATTATATATTTCTCTCCTTCCTCAGTAATTATCTGTCCTTTTACAACCCCTTGCTTTTCCTCAAATTTTTCTCTTCCACTCAATTTTAACTCCCGTAATTATACCCCCTTTTGCCCTACCCTTCTTTGCAGACTTCTCCGCAAAGTGCACTTTCCATTCGTACCTTTCCGGCAATCTTCTACTCCATGTTCCCCAGTCCTTCCCTTCTAACCATGTCTCTACAAAGCTCAATTGCAAACTTTTTTGCATAATCCCAAAACTTTTCCCCTTTATTTTTTACACCTGCAACAATCCAAAATAGTACATTATTTCATATTTTTCTTGTTTTAATTTTTCTTCCTTCCCTTCTTTTCTTTTTCCCCCACCTTTTACCCTTCTTCACCTTTACTTTTTGGACCCCATTTAACTAGTTTTCTTTTTCTTCCTCCATCTTCTTTGTTCACCTTCCACACACATTTTCAAATACCCCACTTTTACTCTCCTCCCTTCTCTTTCCAGCTTTCTTGCTTCTGTCCTGACGTATTCTTGCATCTCTCTTTTTCTTTCTTCGTCATATCTTCATCAATGTATATCTTCGTCCCTCTCAATTTCTTTTTGTTTCTTAAAATATTTATTTTCCTTTTACACTTCTTGCCTTTATTAACACAATCCCTTTCTTTATTTCTATCGCTTATCCTATCTTGTTTCTCAACATGTCCTCCACCTGGGATTTTTATTTTCCTCTTTCCTCCTTGTACCTCCAATCTTTTTATCACTAAATCCTTTTTCTTGTATCTCTTTTTATTTTTCTATTCTCTTCTGTAGACTATCTATTCTATCCTCCATTTTTTAAAATTTTTCTTCCCATCTGTCATTCATCCTATTTAATTCTTCCTTGATCTCCTTTATCTCTTTGTTCGCATTTTCTTGCTCTGCTTTTATGCTTCTTATTTCTTTTAACATCTCTTCGCGTAACCCTCTTATTCCTCTTTGTTCCTTTTCTTCTTCGCCAACACTAAGCTCTACTTCCTTCGAATTATTTCCTCCTTTTTTTGAGCGATCTGCCTATTCTTTGTCATTTTCTAAATATTTGATATAATTCCTCTTCTTTCCGCCTTTTTCTCGTCTCAGAACCCCCGTACCTTCTAGAGTCTGACATTTTCGTACTAAACAAACCTTCCTTATCTATGCCCACCAAATTAAATCAATTTTTTTTTATACCAGTAATAATTACTCTACCAGAATCATTAAATTAAATCTCCTTCTTTTTTAATTTAATTGCAAATGTCACTTTAATTTTTTAATGTCCTTTTATTAAATTCCGTACTGTAGATAACCGATAACTTAAATAACGTTACTTTTATTTCTTATCTGTTCTTATGCGTAATTTTCATATACTATCACTATTTTGTAAATGTACTAAAACTGAATATTAAAACTGTACTTAACCATTTATCACATAATCACATAATATCACAAACTACTAATTCCAGAGCTAAATAAAAACACGTCTTGTCGTACCGAACGCATACAACCGAAACCTTCAAAGATACCTTAAAGTTTCTTAAAATTTAGATGCAATTAAGTCAACTTTTGTTAGATTATTCAAATCATTCACTCATGCATTTTTTTAACATAATAAATAAATTTTAGATAAATTAGAAATCATATACATTACCATTATCAATCCAAATTTAATAATCAATGACCAAAAATATTGATAATTTTACGTTAAATATCAAACAGAGTTCTCCTTAATATATTTTTTAAATTTTAATTAACTCAGAATCAAACATTTTCCACAACTACTTTATATTTAAAAAAATTTGTTGCAAATCATTTTATATCTTACCATATAAAACAATTGTCATATTTAACGTTTCTCAAATAATATTTATATATTCTAATAATGATTCACATATAATTTTGAGTTGAAACTATAAGAAATAAATAATATAACAAAAAGTAATATTGGATTGCTTAAAGCTTAATTAATAAGTAAAATATAAAAAAAACAATAAATAAATGGATTCCGTATTCATTTATAAAACTAAAATATATGGCCAATTGATCTATGTTAAAAGAATTACAGGTTTGTATTTAAAATAAGAAAATTGGTAACAATTTTTGAGACGCTCTGTGTATCTGAAAGTCTGAAAATATTTTAAGTAGAACGAAAAGAATCGATTACGGCCGCGTACCGTATTTCAAGTTTCTGATTTATATGCAAATTAAAAAAAAATTTAGTGACCCTCTACACAGACCACCCTATATACTGCAAAATCACCCGGACTACATTTCCAATTAATACAATTTGTATTCATAATTGCACTTTATTTTCACAAAGCAAAAAAAAATATGTATGTAAATAGAAATTGTTTAATATTTACTAAGGAACACGTTTTTTTGTTTGATAAAAAATAAACGAAAATGCAAAACTCAGACAAATTCCAATTTCCACATCTATTCAAAACACGAAAAGTCAAAACTCACAACTTTACACATAAACTTTTATTCAGCAATAAATATTTACTACCATGTTGTGTTTCTATGAGTGTTGGTGCTAAACTTTGACTTTAATTGGAATGTATTCGATGTTCAGTAGAAACGGATAATATCTATTTGTGTATATGTATTTTAGTAGGCACATTATCCACGCAAGAATTAATTTTCTTAAGGGGATAATATGCCCACTAAAACTACGAATGCAATACAAGATTTTATCCACAATCAAACAATTTAATTGAAAATAAGTAATCTGACAGTTCTAAAATTTCAATGTAATAGCAAATATTAGAAAATTTAGTGAAACTTTGGGCGGCTTTGCATTATTACTTGCTAGGATGCTTGTTTATTAAAACAATATTTGTGAAAAATTAGAAATCGTTTGTGTGCGCCGTTTTGAAAAATGTCAGAAAGTGATTCTTTGACGGTAGAAATTAAATCAAAAGCTGAAGAAGTAACCCTGCAACTGTTGCCGGCCAAATCTAAAGATGCATACATAAAAGAATTTGCTACCTTTAATGAATGGAGAGAGAAAGAGGGTGCAAACATCATAAACGAGGACGTCCTGTTGGCTCATTTTTTAAATGTAAGAAGCAAGTTTGCCTCTTAGTCGATGTGGACGAAATATTCAATGTTAAGGGCAACTTTGAATGTGCATCGAAATATTGACATATTAAAATACAGCAAATTAATTGCTTCATCTCAGAGCCAATCAAAAAACTACAAGACAAAGAAAGCAAAAGTGCTTGAGAGGGGACACATCGAACAATGTTTGAAAACAGCATCTGATGAAAAGTACTTAATGATGAAGGTACAACCAATTTTCTTTTCTTCTGTATTGGTATCTTAATTATTTTAAATATTTTAGGTTGCTATCATAATGGGTGTTTGTGGAGGTTTACGATGCAATGAACTGGTAAACTTAAATATTGAACATGTGAAAGATAAAGGATCTTTTATCTACGTGTCCATCCAGAAACAAAGACCAATATGTCAAGAAGTTTCACTGTATTAGACGAAGATTCTCTGTTAATGTTATGGAGATATGCAAAATACATACGCCTACGTCCTAAAAGTACTGTTTTGCAGGGGAAGATTTTTTTTTTTTGCGATATATAAAATCAAAATGCACCGTGCAACCTGTGGGAATTAACACTATTTCCAGAATCCCCTCACAGATTGCTTCTTTCTTAAAACTTCTAGACGCTAAATCCCACACGGGCCATAGTATGCGCCGTTCTTCGGCGACTCTGTTGGCTAATGCTGGTAGTGATATTCTCACTCTTAAGAGGCACGGAGCGTGGAGGTCATCTAGAGTTGTTGAGGGGTATATAGAAGAAAGCGAGTCAAATAAAATCGATATCGCTAGAAAAATTCAAGGAAAATCCAGCACAATGCAAAGAGATCTCCGCGATGCAGTCTTCCTTAAACGTGGTTTGTGTAAATGTAAATCCTGATATTGCAAAATAAGTTTACTTTTGATGTTAACGTAAATGTTAATAAATAATTACTAAATTTTCTGCAAATTTTTCTTGAATTTTATATATTACAAAACATTAATGTTTTTTATGGAATATAAAACACTAGTGTTTTATAGGTGTTATAATACGTTTCATAACGGCATAATAATAGCTCTATAATATGGCGATTGTGGATAAATTAAATTAATGTTTTTTTTGTGTTTTATTGAAAATAGTTTACTAAAACGAGTAATGTGTGATTGTTTGCATTTATTGTTTTGTTTGCAATTCAAATGAGTACACCTTTTATAGCACTATATTATCTCAGTTTATTTATTTTTGTGTTAATAGGATGCATAATTTTTAATATTCATTAACATGTTAATTTACAAATTTAAATGTATTCGCTATAAATATATACAATAAAAAAATATAATAGCTTTTAATACTTTAACGTCTATACATATAACAAAACATTAAATACAGTTATAAGCAGATGGGGTCGTTTCTAACGACTGAGGAATTAAGGTAAGGAAGGGGTTTAGCCCACTTCTCTTTATAATCTATATAAATGACATTATAAATATTTGTACAAGCAATAAAAAAATAAGAATTTACAGGAAATAAAAATATCAGAAGCAGTTTTTGCTGGCTGATGAAATAATGATTAGTTATTCGTATGGTACATTATACAAATATTGTATTGTGATGTAAGTGTTATGTATGGTACCCCAGAAGATCAGTATAAACCTGTATAGTGTGATGACAAAACCGTGTGCAATAGTGGATTGGTTCGTCTTGGCAAAGCATTTACTTTAAGGTTTAGGAAAACCACCTAAAACCTAAACATGCCAACCCTTACCCATCTAGTATTCACATGTAATAATATTAATTAAGTGTGTAAACATTATAGAAGGTAAATAAGATCATAAAACATAACAGCACAGTTATTGCATGACGACATATAATGGACCGGTCCAAGCGCCAGTTACGACAGTGACGAAAAAAATAGTAGGTTATAGTATATTACATAACGAGCGCGGAAAGTGATAAATAACGCACAAGCGAGAAAGTTGCGCACGAGTCGATAGCCGAGTGCAGGCAATCCCCGCGAGTGCGTTAGACACTTTCCGGCGAGTTATGTACACTATTTTCCTACGACCATAGACAAAAAAAATTTTTTCTCAACAATATTTATTTTTATATAAATTTACGAATACATGAGTAATAATAAAATGAATACAACACTAATAATTAATAATTTAGAACATGTAAGTACCTAATTATTACTTATGTCTACAAATATTAATGTTAATGGTGTTATTATTGCAATTTGTGAAGTTAAGCGGATGGGTCAACATTTGATTTATGTTTTTAATACTATTACTTTGTGATTGTTGTTCATTGTGAGAGGAATGAGACGGTAGTGAATGTTCATCACATGTTTCTGCCACTTGACTTGACGGACCGGGATTAACAGCTTTCAAAATTGTATTACCTACCGTAATTTTATTTGATAATGATTCATCTATATAACTTTCAGCTACAGGGGGTGGTTTTCCAACCCCCGTGGCGTTTCAAAGCTGTTATATCCCTACCTGCATTAACCAAAATTGTGGCAGACGACCTCCGAATACAATGGCCAGTGTATAAATGGGGCTCTTTAAGGTGTAGAAAGTAGCTATTTGTTTTGGAATGTCACCAAATTTGTTGATACCTACTGGTTGCCGTGTACACTTTTGATGTTGATAGTTTAAAAAAAACCGGCGGATTGGCACATTTGAGGGCCTGAGTGCACATATTTTTGTATAAATTATAAAAGGCACCAGTTACTGTAAATGAGCGTGATTGTTTGGTTTTTCGTATCATTTATTCTTATCAGAACAGCGCTTCCAAGATCTTCAATGTCGTCAATTTTTAAGTCCGCTAATTCATGCTTGCGGCATGCCCCATTTAGCCCGATAATGAGTGCCACCTATTGTGATAAAATATTGCTTGATAGAATTTAATATCAAAAAGAAAAGACTAACCTTCATGAATAGGTACTTATCATCTGGAGCTTCGTTAAGAAAACGACTAATATCTTGTTCTGTTAAGGTTTTAGATTTTTTGGCTTATAGCCATCCGACTTCCGTTTAAGTAGCGCCTTCAACTTTGAATATTTTGCAATCTCCACGTCTTGATGAATGCTAAGAGTACTTCGCAACATGGAATAATGTGTCCATAACGAATTTGGTTTAACATTGTTGCTTATTTCCCCAAAATAACAAGTAAGACGTTCTCAGAGAACGAACTTTCAATATTCTGAGCCTTCCGTCAATCCATAAATTGTTTGTATGCAATTTCATACCGTTTTTTGGGATTTTCAGGCAACAAATGCAATGTGGCTTTTTTCGCAGCATCTACAATATTTGGAGGAGTGCATTGCATTTTTAAACTATCACTACCACTGCTTGCATCCATATTTTCAATAAATTAAATTAAGCGCTGTAAAATCAACTTTTTTTTTATTAAAACTAAACCAATAAACTGCTTACTTACAAAATTCGTGGTTGTTGATTGTGTTGTCAACGGTGCCTCTTTTTTTTAACCAGCCGCCTATTTGAACGCGGACTATGCGTTAGACGCTCCTAACGCACGGCGCGAAACCAAATCGCATAGATTGACGATATTGACAATTTTCGCGTATACGTATTTGTGCGTTATAAGGTAGTTTCTTATATGGTCGTAGGAAAAAAATAGCAAAACAAAATAATTAAAAAAACAGATAATAATAATTGGTTCAAACAAAGAAAGAAGTAAAAGAAAAATTCAGACATATGAAATAAGAATAGAATACGGAGTGAAAACCACAAATATTGAAATTTAGATATTTTTTAACAATGTTATCCTCAATGCCAAAAGTTTACGCTACCCATATATATGAATGTTTTTCAGAATATTAATACTTAATTTGTCGCTCCCGTATAACTTTAACCCAAAATGTACAAGAAATGTTATGTAAAATTTTAAGATGCCTTAATTCTTGCATGTAAAATACAATATTTTTCGGTTTGTATAAAATATTTATCGTTTCCATTAGATTATACTTTACATAAAGTATAACTTTACATATATACTAACAATCTCTAAAAATACCAATAGGGTAATTCATTTTAAAAATCTTTGTTAGAATTTTTTAAATATTTTTAAAATGTGCACAAAGTAACTGTATTAAATGTGACAAATTCTGAAAGTTACATATAATCCTTTTTATTAACTAAGTTATCCTACGTTGTCAGAAGTTTGCGCTACCTTGTATAATGGACCGGTCTAAACGCCAGTCACAACAATGATGAAAAAACCGCGAGTGGTTATATGATGAGGGTTCTGGCTCACTTTTGGCGCGAAATTTGAATTTCGATCATCGTATTCAATGTGTGGTAAGCTACGTTTGTAAGTCAAGATGGCGTCGTTGATGCTCGGTCGTCGTCGGGGGCGTGTGCGCATGTTCGTGTGCAGTCTGTTGTTGTCGGTCATGTTTGTGTTTGGTTGTTGTCGGCTATGTTCGAGTCGTAAAGTCAAGATGGCGGCGTTCTGAATGACTATATAGAATATGTAATTTTGTGTGAATGGTTTATTATTTGAAACTGGTCAACACAGAAAGAAAGGTACATTGTTGTTATCTGTAATTTCGTCTTACTTGCCTTCGATGAGATAATTACAAGTGTTCTAAATCGCAATACGTTAAATTTGGATTCTGTGTCGAACCTGAAAATCGATGGATACTTACACTACGGAATATCATCCCCATTTATCAGGTTGGGGCTAGTGTAGTAATAATTCTTTTATAAAAACAATCAGTTTAACACGTGATTATAAAAAGTGTATCCTAAATAAATAGGATGTTGATTGCATGTTTGGCTTAAAAGATATAATTAATTATCGTTTGGAGTTAATGTAATCCACACAAGCTCGATGTATTTTACAACCACCTAATCGATCGGCTGGTTATTAAGCAGAGGAAAAAGAAAGAAACAGTAAATCAATTTGACAACGAATCTAACGATGTTGATGATTGGGATGTTTATGACGTATATGAAAAACTGCTAAACAGCAAATATAATATTAATTCTCATAATGTATTATGCTTAATGGAGGGTTTATACCATCGCCCGGGTTTTATTATGTCTTGTGTCGTAGAAAATAGCGTTAGAGAGTAAGCGTAATCATTTCTGTTTCTGTTTTAAAATTTGATGAATTTATTTATTCTTGACTTTATCATAATTATCAGGATATAAAGTAAACTAATAGAATTTTAAAAAATATATTGAAACATATTATGTATACATTACAGAGTTATTACAATGGTGTTACTTCCACTTTAATTTACATCTTATCTAGATAATCCCACGGTTTTGTATCAGTACTCTTCCCAAGAATATGTTTGTCGTCATATGAGTTAAGAACAACTTTGCTTTGTTTAATAGAATATACATCGTGCTTTTTAGATTTAATATAATTTTGTGTTTTTTCAATAATGTTTTTATTGAATAAACAATCTTTATAATCTTCACATGTAATTGTTTTGATAGAAGCTTTAGTGCACCCTTTAGATTTTTTAAATTATTCTGTATGTGAATTATCATAAACAATATAAGAATACATTTTAGATCTCAACCCTACAAATTGTAACATTATGTTACCATTATTCTCATCTTTCATAATACCCGGATTTTTTTTTTTTTAATTCAATTTGATATATATTTTGAAGATCATAATCCGAAATATCAAATCTATCACTGTCTATTTTAATATATTCATATATGCCATCTACTTTAAAATGGTAAATTAAGCTGTATGAAAGTTACATATATCCTTTTCTAGTTTGTATCAGTATAAAGTAACTTAGCACTTTTTCCAAAGGTGTTCATAACATAATCATAGTGAAACTCATATAAAAACGTTTTCGATAAGTCCAAAATGCTAAATCCTACGTAGATGGGTTTATTCATATATACCTCTAGTTTATTGACTTCTATAATAACCATGTTCTCATCAAATACAACTGAACTGTGAAAATTAGGTTTTGAAATAAGTGACTGCGCTCCCCATTGCCCTTCCCATTTTGTAACTATGTTTTCTTACGTTTTCCATGCATTTACCATATATAGCTTTAATAATTAGTTTATAAAAATCTTTTTTAAAAATCGTTCTTTGATTGCTGACGTAACTGTATGTTTAAATCTATGTACTGTTTCAACTAAAGTGATTGATTAAATTTAAGAACTCTATGGACTTTTTTAAATGCATATCCAGTTTTAAATACATTTTATGTTATTATAATGAATTATATAATTTTTCTGGGATACAATGTCAACAGTAATTTTTAAGTTTTGATTTTGAATTTGGTGGAGTCATATGCTCCGGTGCTAGGGGTAAATCACTATCCAAATCATGTAGATGTTGAGGGTAGTCTAAGTCACATTCAATAATGTAACCAATATTGAAATCATTTGGGGTATTCAAGATTTCGGAAATATTAATATTTGAAATTAATTCGAAATCGCCGTATGGTAGGTTTGGAGACATGCAAGCTCCATATAAGTTATTCACATCGTAGTACATTAAGTGTGTGCTCTCCTGATTTGAGTCATATCCGTTTTGCATATATTTATTATTTGCTTTTGCATATCTATTCGAACATTGAGAGACACCTCCTCTAATTGGTGTCTATGGGGGCTATGTATTAACACATTATTAATATGTAATAACACAAGACGTTTAATCTTCACAAAGCAGTTACTTATTAAATGTAAGTATTTTGCTCTCCAGAATATCTTACATATTTAAAACGTCACATATTAAATCAAAGCATTTTATTATAATTACATTAAAAGCTACAAAAAAAATTTGTAATCTTGCATATTTTCGTATGGTGTGCTTTAATATTTGAATAGACCACCAAATATGTATCAAAGCATTATTAATATGTAATAACGCATGACGTCTAATCAACACAAAGCAGTTACTTATTAAATGTAAAGTGGTTTACTCTCAAAGATATCGCACATATTTAAAAAAGTTACATATTAAATCAAAGCATTTTTTTATTTTATCTAATTTCTTAAAATGCGTTTCCCAAAACGACGTTTAAACAGAATAAGTTGTATATTTTAGCGTAGGAAGATCACGCATTCAAATCGAACAATAATGCAAGAAATATCTAACTTTTAAGAAAAAAAATGCATCAAGGTATCTAAATTTGCAATATAAAATTATTGATTAGCATTTGCTCTAATCAATGATATTTGGTCCTTAAATATTAATCTTATTTCTGTCGTTTGCAAGTGCTGCTCTTTGACATATACAAAGAAAATGTAATTACCGCATACCTATTATTGATAGCAACATTTCAAGTTGAATAAATCTATTTATAGCGTTCTTCCTATCTGTAAAAAAAATAACTATCTCGACTTATCAATTTAATTATTTTGTTGTAGATATTAAAGGAACAAATTAAATACCGTTTTACATTAATTTATTATTTTAAAATTAAAAACAATGCAATAAAGTTTGATTTAATTTTAAGAATTCTTTTTTTCATGAGATCCTTCTATTTAACTATTAATAACGTCTTGCATAAATTTATACTGCAACATTTTTTTCAAAATCAAACCTGGAAGTACACGATCATATGCTAAAGTATTATGTACATCTTACCTTTGCTCACGAACCTTGCCAAACATAGCCGACAACAACCAAACGCAAACATGACCGGAAGCTTCCGAACATGGCCAACGACCGGGAGTTTCCAAACATAGCCGACAACCGAGAACTTTCCGAACATAGCTGACAACCACCGAACACGAACATGATCGACAACAACTGACTGCGCACCAACATGCGCGCACGCCCCGACAACGACCAAGCATCAACGACGCCATCTTGACTTACAAACGAAGCTTACCGAACATTGACAACGATGATCAAAATTCAAATTTCGCGCCAAAAAGTGAGCCAGAACCCGCATCATATAACTACTACCGCGCTATCACACATAGCATATAAAAAAACTACCCAATTTGATACATGGCAACACCCTATTTTTGATACAATTTCTTTGGATTACTATTCCAAATGGCACAAAATATTATGAAAATATTAGTAAATAATGTTAATCAAACATTTAAATATTAAAAAACTATCTTAGGAAAATATTTGTTAAATATTTTAGGTAAACATACACAAAATATTTGAAATGAATCTTACTTAAATATTTTAAGCAAGTGTTTATCAAATAATTAAATTGCTTTATACAAATCATTTAAAATAAATTATAATATTATATTTTAAATAAACATGTTTAAATTATTTGAATTAAGTTTTCTATTAATATTTTCTGAACATTTAAAAATAATATTTATGAGACATTGTAAATAATACAATAACACTAAAGCAATTTGAAGTTTCATTTGTTGGATCTTTGTGTCACGTTGGGCATTTGGCCGTTTGTACCAACACGACTTAAAGTTAAGCAAAGCTTAAAATCAACCGTTGCTATTGTTTTAACAAGTTATGGTGTAATTGTGCAAAATAGTACACGTGTAGGCCCTTTTTAATGGAAGCGAAGAAAAAAGAACTTGTCAGTTCATAGTTTAAGGCGACGTTTTGCAATTAATGTAGTTGTTTCTTTAGGCGTAAGCCAAAAATCAAAACAAGTTTTGTAGAAATTTCTAAACTATCATCAAAAATTCAAAACTTGTCTTAATTTTTGGGTTACGTTTGAAGAAGCAACTATATTAGTAGCGAAACGTTGCTTTAAACCATGAACAAACAAATTCTTTTTTGTTCGCTTTCGTTAAAAAGTGAATAAACTTGTACTATACTAAGTGACATAGAAAGAAGAACACCCAGTAATAATGAATTTATTAGAACAATTTTGGTATACTAGTGTATACGAATTAGATTAGTAAACGATCACAATTTGATAAAAATTAAACTGTTAACTTCTTCAAAAAACTTAATGATGTGTTGCTCCACCACGATGTCTTGTGCACTCATTAACACGTCTGGGCATACTTCTAATGAGGTGATCGATTTCTTCTTGAGGTATCTCATTCCATGCTATCTGTAACTGATGCTGCAAAGCCGCTAGAGTTTGTGCAGGGTGAGGTAAATTGAGTAATCTTCTTTCCATAATATCCCAGACGTGCTCGATGGTCAAAAGATCGGGAGATCTTTTTGGCCAAGGCAACAAAGCAATTTGATTGGCTTCAAAATTAGCCAAAGAAACCCTAGCAACATGAGGTCGTGCGTTGTCTTGTTGGAATGTGCTGTTGGAGATGGTCTGAACATAAGGTACAATATGGGGTCTACGACCTCCTGGATGTAACGCGCAGCGGTCATGTTACCTCTAATGAAGACCAAAGGTGACCTACTTCCAATAGCAATAGCTCCCCATACCATAACTCCAACTGTGTGGTGCAAATGCCTATTCACAGAAAATTGGGGATCTTGTCTTTCACCGCGCCGTCTTCTCACCCTTGCTCGACCGTCATGCATACCCAAACAGAATCTGGATTCATCACTAAAGATAATTAAATTCCATTTTTGTCCCAATTTGCCCGATCTCTACACCACCCTAGACGATAACGTCGATGCTCTGGAGTCAGTGGTAGCACAAAAAGGGGACGGTATGAAAAGAGCCCAAAAGTTCTTATCCGTCTATAAACAGTTCGCATCTCAATCGGTCTTCCATGTTCTTCAAACCACTGGTCCGCAATCGCCCGTGTAGAAGAGAAGCGGTCCCGTAAAGCCAATAGTCTAAGACGGCGATCTTTACGTTCTGTGGTTCTTCGTCGACGTCCTGTACCTCTTGCTCTTGGTGTACGGCTCTCTTGGTTCCATACCCAAACACAGACTGCCACAGTGTTTAAACTCCGTTGCGTTCTAGCGGCTATATCTCTCATAGACAAACCAGCCTCACGCAATCCCACAATTCTACCTCTATCAAACTCGCTTAATTGCCGAAAATTATGGCGTCTTCGCAATGGAGGCATTGTGATTGAATTAATGAAACTCTTTAAAATGCAATTTAAATCGCTTAAATGACAACTGTACTTACAAATACGGAAACCCTGCATCAAACCCAAAATTCTAACCGAAAAAGTCCAAATAACATATGGTTGAAACGTACCGTTTTCACACAATTCTCAAAAATATCCGCTGGCCAATGAGCGCTAAACGCGCAAAATTTGAATTGCTTCTCTAGTTTGAAGGTCGATAACTGCGAATAACCGAAAGTAACTGATTTCCTAGCCCTTGGTTACGAACTTTGAGTAACACTAGCACAAATGGTTTTTTTACCTGCTTTAAAGAAATACCAAATAGTAATATAATCGTTCATTAGTCAAATAAACTAAAATGAACCACCTACCTTTTTCTAATAATATTTTGTATTGCGCTTATGTAAATTAAATGTATTGCAATACAACTAATAAATATTCACTAACAATTAAACGGTTGAACTACATATGTTTAATTGAATTGTATTTCTACATACAATTTGTACATTTTAATATTAAATTAACAAGAATATAGGAATAAATTGACAGTTTTATTTAAAAAACTCAGAAAATATATAAAATATAAAATAAAGCAAAAAAGTAAATTTGTGCCAAAGTTGTTTCTTCACACTAATGTTTTAAATATAAATCATAAACTCTCCAATTGTATATAGAAATTTCTTAGTCTTAATCCCCTTTGTACACAATTTAATCACATATCTTCGTGATAATACAAAAACTAATACCATTAAGTTCTGTCAACAATAAAAAACAAAAATCAAAAACGTTTTGCAGTTTAATTAATGATGGTAAAACTTTCACTTTGAACAATTAAAAAAATTACTCTCTATCAAATTTCTATGTCATTGAGAAGGAATTTTCTTCTCTATAAATTTGGTAATATTTAGTAAATAAATGTATTTGCAGGCGGAAAAATTACAAATTGGTAATAAAAAAACAAATAATCAAATCCTAAAAATTTATTCATTTAATTTTTAATTACATTGGCGACTTTTTGGTAATATTAATTATCATAATTGTGCCTAATAAATCATTTGTGATATTGTCATGCTTTATTTGTTATACATACAGTAATATACTAAGTGACATAGAAAGAAGAACACCTAGTAATAATGAATATTTTGTTAATTTTTTTTTGGAAATATATTTGTTTATATTAAGATAAAAAACGATAAGTTTTTCAGCCATATTGCCCTAGCGGTTGTTTTGTTAACCTCATTCAAAAACACTTAGGATTAAGTAGCCCTAAACAATGAATTAAGCATTTGTAAGTACAGTTGTCATTTAAGCGATTTAAATTGCATTTCAAAGAGCTTCTTTAATTTAATCACAATGCCTCCAGTGCAAAAACGCCAAAATTTTTGGCAATTAAACGAGTTTGATAGGGGTAGAATTGTGAGATTGCGTGAGGCTGGTTTGTCTATGAGAGATATAGCCGCTAGAACGCAACGGAGTTTAAACACTGTGGCAGTCTGTGTTCGGGCATGGAACCAAGAGGACACGAAGAGCGAGAGGTACAGGACGTCGTCGAAGAACCACAGACTATTGGCTTTACGGGACCGCTTCTCTTTGGGACAGTGGTTTGAAGAACATGGAAGACCGATTGGGATGCGAACCGTTTATAGACGGATAAGAACCTTTGGGCTCTTTTATACCGTCCCCTTTTGTGCTACCACTGACTCCAGAGCATCGACGTTATCGTCTAGTGTGGTGTAGAGAACGGGCATTCTTTTGTAATGAATTCAGATTCTGTTTGGGTATGCATGACGGTCGTGCAAGGGTGAGAAGACGGCGCGGTGAAAGACAAGATCCCCAATTTTCTGTGAATAGGCATTTGCACCACACAGTTGGAGTTATGGTATGGGGAGCTATTGCTATTGGATGTAGGTCACTTTTGGTTTCATGACCGATGCGCGCTACATCCAGGAGGTCGTAGACTCCCATATTGTACCTTATGTTCAGACCATCCTCAACAGCACATTCCAACAAGACAACGCACGACCTCATGTTGCTAGGGTTTCTTTGGCTCATTTTGAGGCCAATCAAATTGCTTTGTTGCCTTGGCCACCAAGATCTCCCGATCTTTCGCCCATCGAGCACGTCTGGGATATTATGGGAAGAAGATTACTCAATTTACCTCACCCTGCAAACTCTAGCTGCTTTGCAGCATCAGTTACAGATAGCATGGGATGAGATACCTCAAGAAAAAATTGATCACTTTATTAGAAGTATGCCCAGACGTGTTAATGAGTGCACAAGACATCGTGGTGGAGCAACACATTATTAAGTTTTTTGAAAAAGTTAACAATTAATTTTTATCAAATTGTGACCGTTTATTAATCTAATTCGTATACACTAGTATACCAAAATTGTTCAAATAAATTCATTATTACTGGGTGTTCTTCTTTCTATGTCACTTACTATATAAACTACACGAAGTAATATTCTTATAGTTACATTACAATAAAATCAAATTAATCAGTGATGTAATAATATAGCACTTTTCTTTTAATAGAGATTGTTAGCGCAAAAGGATCCCGTACTTACTCGCCTCACAACTTATAAATTGCTGTCTCAGAAGCCGTGTGATAATACAGTTTTTATTAATTGAGACAAAGTTATGCAATCTATAGGTTTAATTTGTTAATGATTGTTTTATTGGTATAGTCAAAACAGAAACACTTGTATTTTTAAAAAAGTTAGCAAGTACTGATAGAAGGTCCAGTCTTATCAATGCATTCATTAAATGTGAATATAGTTTATGTCAAAGGTATTAAAGTTACACAACTTCAACTCTCCTTATGTAAAATAAGTTCAAAAAACAAACCGCTTTTTATATTTATTTATAAATAACGGCCAAAGAAGTCCACTTATAAATTAAAAATTTATTGACCGCTACTAGATATGTATTTAGTTACATACATGCCAACTTATAAAACAATCAAAAACCAAATAAAAAATTTAAACATATTAATCTCAAGTGTCTTGCTTATTGAAACCAATACCCTAGTAGCACATTTAGTGATAATTCAAATAATATTACTAATTTCGTGAGTGCAAAGGTATTATGCCTATAATTAGTTACGTTTTTTTAACATATCAGCAACTATAATTTTACCTAAATGGGGAATAGGGTTTACGTAATAACTACTAGTTTACTACTTGAGTTTTTGCAAGTACACGTTTTTATTGCCTAATTTAAGAACAATGACTATGTTTTATTGTAATAAATAGGTAAAAACTAGTAGAAATAACATATTGCGGTGGATTACCAACTTCGCATATAAATAAAATATGTTTTAGCTATGAGACATCTTGTTTATTTAATTTATAATCTCAGGTCTATGAGTTCATTCCCAAATAATAGAATTAGTTATGTACATGCAAATTAAAGGTACCTATGGCATCAGGGCGAACTATCAACTATTTTCAAAACATCCATTACATCAAAAAACTAACATTGTTACGGCCATGCTTAATAAAATGTTGAAATTGAGTGATATCACTTTTCATGAAAAAAATAAACAAATTTTAAAATCCATATTAAAAAATAATAATTACCCTAACAAAGTTATAAATAAGCTAATTAATAGACATAGTAATGACACTCAATCTCACATTAATCTGAATAATACCCATAATTTAATTGAAACATTTTCTTATAAAAAAATCATCAATATACCTGTTCTTAGCCAAAAATCATAAACATCTTAAAAAGTGACAATACCAAAATAGTCTTATATAACAAAAACACAATCTACAACAACATTTACTCACGTTTAAAAGACAAGACTGAACTTCTAAATAAATCTAATGTTGTGTACAAAATTTGTTGCAACAATTGTTCAAGTTGCTACATTGGTCAAACAAAACAAAAATTAGGTGCACCAATAAAACAACACCAATATAATTGCAAAAAACTTACAGAAGATACAGGACTCTCCTCTCATCATAAAAATACAGGGCATACGTTCAACTTGAAAGAACCGGTAATATTAGATGTGGAACATATTTTTAAGAAAAGACTGGTCTCAGAAATGATATCGATTAGATGCACCCTCAAAATGTAAATTTTAATACAGACACGAATAATTTAAGTACGATTTATAGTAATATTATCAGTAAAATTAAACCCTTCACTTAATACCAACTAACTAACTAATTATTAAAACGTACCTAATTAATCTTAACATGAAAAATATCCTAACTGACTAACTAATAAATTAACTAACTAACCTAAAAACTAACGAATTAATCAACACCTAGTCTAATTACCTAGTCTAATAAACTATCCTAATTACTAATCTACTAATTACATATTTACATAGATAAAAATAAATAGACTACACATATATTTTTAACAAATGTTTTTGATTTTGTTTTACCTATGTACGCAAACAAATATAAAAGCGGTCTTTATCTGTATTTTTGAAAAGTACTGATTTGAATTTTATTCATTCGTTATTTGTCGTTTGTATCAAGTTGGGTTTGTTTGTGTGTCTTTTAATTAAATATCGTTTTTAGCCACAACTTATATATATATATATATATATATATATATATATATATATATATATATATATATGTATGACTGTTTTTGATGTTTTTTAATCCGTGTGTGAGTGTGTGACGTTTCCATCAATTGATGGTAATTGTGACTACCAACTCTTATCTGTTATGAGGTGAGTCCAATACCGGTTATCTCTTTTTATCTTTTTATCGCGTTTATTCTTAATAATTTTCAAAATTTATATTTTATAATAAAAAAAGAATTTTAATTGGAAACTTATATAACTAAGAAATTCTTCTTTCTTTTTTAATCTTGTCGGTGATTAGTCACTTGTTACTATATATATATAAAAAATATATTTTGTTTAATTGTATAAAAAAATTCCTTGTTACAATAATTAATGTATACCGTTTTCTAATTTTAATTTCTAATTTGTATTAGTTTATGTATAACATTCATGTCTTATATTAAATAAAAAATTTTTTAGCCTTGATAAAGCCCTACGCATAGGGGGCGAAACGTCGCGTTGACAACATATTGAGTTGTTGTTTCATTCACCTCCACCTAGAAGGGCTCGAGAAGAGCAAACTGTATACAAAATTTATAATCTTGAGGAATACTCACCTGAAAATAGTTTTGAATATTTTGTATTTACTGTTTAAAAATGAAAATTAATACATTGGAAAGAAAGTGGATCATCTATTTGACTATGTATAAGTTTTTGTAAAAATTGTTCGGAGTTAGATCTTCGACGTTCCTGCAGGGATTTTATTGAAAATATTTCGAGTAAGGTATTATAAAATAACTCATTTGGTGGGTAATTGTTTAAAATTTTAAAATAAATATATTTTAAGAACTTATGTTAAATTTCAATTGCAATTTTAAGAATTTAGTAGATCGGGTCCCAAATTAGTGAACAATATTCTAGCTTAGATTTTACAAGTGTGTAATATAATGTATATATTAAATGAATATCAGAGAAATATAAAACATTGCAAATAATAAATCCTAGCATTTTTATAGAAGAAGAACAAACTGTATCAATATGTAAATTAAAAGTGAGTTGTTTATCAAAGATAACGCCCAAGTCTTAAATATTTTCACACAGTTCAACAGCTTTATTGTTGATGGAGTAACATAAATCGGTTGTATTCAGTTTACGTGTAAAAGAAACAATTTTGCATTAGAAAAATTAAGTTTGTTATTAATTGTTAATATGTGGAAGTCTTTTGAAGTTCAATACTATCGTCAATAGTTTCAACAACTCTAAAAATTTTTAGGTCGTCGGCAAAAAGTAAACGTTCCAATTTTATGGTATTATTGATATCGTTAATAAATACTAAAAATAGTAATGGACCGAGGTTTGAGCGTTGAGGGATACCGGAAGTTGTATTGCAATCCAAAAATTAATTTTCAAAAAGCGATTCTGAAGATATGAAGATAAAAGTGAAATGAGTAAAGATGAAAGTCCAAAGCTATGCAATTTTGAATTATAATGTTATGATCAAAAGTGTCAAAGGCTTTTGCAAAATCAGTATAGATCACATCAACCTGACCTTTGTTGTCTAATGCTGTTACGATGTAATGAGTAAAATAGCATAAATTAGTAGTTGTTAATCTGCGTTTCATGAAACCGTGTTTTGAAAACGATAACTGACTTTAAATATTAAAATAAATTGATTGGTATAGAATACTCTCAAATACTTTACTAAAATTAGAAAGAATTGTCACCGGTCTGTAATTACTAATATTATTTCGATCTCCAGATTTATGAATAGGAACTACACGACCTAGTTTCCATTCAGTAGGAAAAGTGCTAATTTTTATTGTTAAATTAAATATATGAAAAAGAGTCTGTTAGAGCCGGTCCTGTTCAAATTTGAATTTGGCACGTCTAAGCGCCATCTGTGGTTTGTAAGATAAAATAGGTATTATGTTGTTATCGTTAGTAGGGGAATTGTTGAGTTTTTAAATTGGTAAATTAAAGCACTTGTTATTAAAGCCATAATTTTATTACAGTCCGCTAAATTAAATCTCGATACAAATGAACAAGCCAACATTGGTCCAGCTCGCCGGATTTTGGAATTCTCGTCTAAGGCAAGCTTTAATTTACAAGACGCCATTTTTGTGAAGAATTTGATGGCATTTGAAGACAAATTTAGAAGACATTGTGAAGATATACTTACTGGAGAATATTGAAGACAAATTGATAACAACATTAAATGTCGCATTTCGAGGCATTTTAAGACATTCGTTAAGGGTTAAAAAGTTAAAAATCGGACGTGGTCAATGCAAATCTAAAATAACTAGGCTTAAAACATTTCTGGAATCAATTGACGAATCAAAGGTAGACGATTTAATTATAAAACAATTACAATCACGTTTAGATAGTATTAAGTGTGTTAAATGAATTTTATAGTTTACAAAAACAGATGGATGTATTAAACAATGATGAGGACTCACAAGAATGTGATAATTTTGAAAATAGTTATTTTGATGTTGTTAGTAAAGTAAAAAAGTGTTAGACAACTATAAAACAACTAAAAACAGTGCGAATACGGATAATTTACATTTGCCACCTATAAAATTAGGTACATTTGCGGGTAGATTTGACGAAGGGGCAGAATTTAACGAACATTTTAGTCTCATATTCATAACAGCTTAACTGAAACCTAAAAGTTTTATTATTTGCGTTCCGCATTGCAAGGGGAAGCTAACGAACTTATTCATTGGAGACAACATCTGATTATTACAAAATCAATTGGCAACTATTTTAGGACAGGTATAATAATAAAAATTAATAGTACATAACCATGTAAAAGCCATTTTGGATATTCCTAATATTCAAAAAGAATTCTACAAAAATTTTAGGTCATTGTACGATACTGTCAATAAGCATTGACGTTCCTTAAAAGGGTTGGACGAACCTGTTGACAAGTGGGTTTTTACTAATTTACATTTTATGTTTGAAAATAGACCCAGTCACGCGTCGGGATTGAGAAAATATGACACCACAAGTGTTTCAAACTATTCAAACGTTTTTTTATCAGAAATGCGACATGCTAGAAAAAATAGATATCCTAGCTTTAGTAGTATTTGTAATAGCAGATTCCTAATAAATATGACAATAGCAAAAAATTTAATGCAAACCCGATCAAATACCTTTATAAATGTAGGCAATGATAAACAAAAAGAAAAAAGTATTTATAAATGTTACTACTGGGAAGGTGAGCAAAGCGTTTATCAGTGCAATGACTTATTGAAGTTAAGCATTCCCGAAAGGCTACAATTAATTAAAAGTAAAGGGCTGTGTATTAATTGTTTGAAAGCAGGTGATATAGTACAATATTGTCGTGCTTTAGCATGCAAAATACGTAGACGCAAACACAATACCTTATTGCATTTAAACAACGAAAATAGTGATACTCAAATTAATACAGTTAACGAGCCAGTTGTGTCAGGTCATGCAGCCATGAGCAAGAGATCGTGTTATATTCCGGTCCTTTTAAATACAGCCATTTTGAAAGTTGAAGACGAATACGGAAATTACCATGAAGTTAGGTGCCTTTTAGAATGCGGAAGTCAGTCAAATTACATAATTAAATCATTACGACAAATATTACACTTACGAAAAGACAAAGCAAAATTTAAAATTTTAGGAATAGGCGAATCAAGTACGACATCCTGCTATAAAGTACAAGCTTGTTTTGATCAGATCGAGAACCGATTTGGATTGTAATTATGGGGAAGCTGATGCGGCCATAACGTTAACGAAAATTCAATGGAAAGTGCCGCACTTAACGCTCAGCGATAGAGCAAAGCTGAAACTATTCGAGAAGATTAATAGAAACCAGTGGCGGCTTGTCTATATGGTCATTTGGTCAATGACCAATTTTGACAATATATAAAAAATATTCATTATTACGTGTTTTATTAAAATAGGTAATTAAGTCGCAAGTACAATAACTTAAAATTTATCGGCCGTCGTTCGTAATTCATCCTCTTCAACCTTGGGCTGGCGGTGCAAATTGTCCTCATTGAAGTAGATCAACCCGAAAACTCGAAAAACGTGCAGCGCCCGAATAAACGCAAACGTCCGAAACAATAATCAACTTTAGGTCATGAGCCGAGCTCCAATAACAATTTTTTCAAAGCCAGTATTTCTTGTTTAGTTTTAGAGAAAATCACTAGTGACCTTCCTATCTCTTCATATGACAAAAGTAATTTGGGCATCCCAAATGACGTTATTTTAGCTGATACCAATTTCAATGTTAGTAGAGCTATAGATATCCTTTTAGGAGTAGACATTTTTATAAAGTTATAGGTAACAAGCAAATTAAACTTAGTTGAGGGTCCCATTTTACAAGAGACTGTATTAGGATGGATTTTTGCAGGTAACTTAAATTTAAGCAGTAGTAGTTATGTAGTTAATACCTTTTCTAGTACAAGACATATAGACAATGCCTCATTAAACGATAACTTGCAACGTTTTTGGAAATTAGACGAATGTGACAATAAAAGGATCATGTCAAAGGCCGATCAATTTTGTGAAAACAATTTTTTAGAAAACAGTACGCGTAATGCAGATGGTAGATTTATAGTTAGCATACCTTTAAGGAACAATGTCAGGCAGTTAAGCGAATCTTATGAGTTAGTTTTAAATAGGTTTCTTTCTCAAGAAAAAAGACAGTCAAAACACGAGAAGTAGCAAAATCATTATAATGACTTTTTACTAGAATATTTAGCTTTAGGTAACATGTCTAAGGTACATAGTGATGAAATAACCAAAAACGACATTTACTATTTTATGCCACACCACGCCGTAGTTAAAGAAGCAATTAGTACAATACGTTTAAGAGTAGGTTTTGATGCCTCTATGAAAACAACAACTGAGTATCACCGAATGACATTTAATACGTTAGTCCCACAATTCAAAATGACTTGTTAACAATTTTGTTTAGATTTCGTAAAAATGCCTTTGTTGTAACTGCTGACATTTTAAAATGTACCGACAAGTTTGGTAAACACAAGTTAACGACATTTACAGACAATTCTTTGGAGACCTAGTTTTAAGGATTACATTAAATGTTACCAACTTAACACAGTCACGTACGGCACGGCGTCAGCACCCTTTTGGCTATAAGATGTCTGTATCAGTTTGGAGTGGAATCTGAAAGGGAGTTTCAGAAGCGTCAAATATTATTAAAAATAATTTGTATGTCGACTACTGCTTTTTCGATTCTAACTCAGTAGATAACTTAATAAAACTTAAAGCAGAAGTTTCATTAATTTTATCTTCTGGTGGATTTCAATTAACTAAATGACTGACCAACGTAAATATAAATGATGACATACATGACAATGTACTTTCATTCAATGACTCACAGCAAACGAAAACGTTAGGTGTTATTTGGAATCCTTCTGCAGATACATTTCAATGCGCGATACGCGATTTGTCGAACGACATGAATGCCACCAAAAGAAAGTTAGTTAGTATTAATAAATTATAAAACCTTCTACAAGCAGAAGGTCCTTTAATGGGAGTTGCAAACAAATAACAACGGGTCCTTTTTTACCCGTTGTTTTTCGCTTGCAACTCCTATTGAAGGCCCTTCTGCATGTAGAAGGTTTTATAATTTATTAATAAAACAAAAGAGGAATTATTTACTAACTTAGTTAGTATTGTTGCCCAAATGTTTGATCCATTAAGTTATTTAGGATCTATATTGGTTAATGCAAAATATTAATTCAAAAGGTTTGGCTCAGAAAAAATTGAGTGGGATGAGTCACTACCAATAAATTTATAGGTAGATTGGGAACAGTTCAAGTCAAATTTAGAGTCGTTAAGTCAAATAAAAATTCCTAGATATATTGTAGCAAAGGGTTGTACTAGCATTGAGCTAGTTGCTTTTGCAGATGCAATCGAAGCAGTTTATGGAGCTTGCTTATATGTACGGTTAAAGGTTTACATCAGTAACTTGCTTGGTGCTAAATCAAGAGCAGCACCATGTAAAAAGGTGTCTTTGCCAAAATTGGAATTGAGCGCAGCCTTATTATTATCACATCTATTAAATAAAGTGTTGAATTCATTAACATTAACGGTTGCAAAAATTTATTTATATTTAGATTCTACCATAGCTTTGGTATGGATAAAAAGGAACCGTCATCATGGAAAACGTTTGTCGCAAACCGAGTTAGTGAGATTCAACAACTGACTAATATAGAAGATTGGCAGCATGTTAGGTCTGGCGATAATCCCGCTGATCTATTATCACGTGGAACGACCTCTCTATTACTTTTAAAATCTAGATTATGGTGGCACGGGCCACAATTTATAAATAAATAATTTAAGTGAAATAAAATACGAAGAAACCAGCCTTAAGGACTTGCCTGAACAACGTATAATGACGAATGTTACCATAAACAATGACAATACTGACATTTTTGGTAGATTCTTTAGGTAAACTTGTTCGTTGCTAGATTTACAAGAAATTTAAAGTCGAATAAGAAAAATAAAAGTTGAGGTGCATTAACTATAAGCGAATTATATGATAGTTTAAAAATATTGGTATACTTGTCGCAACGAGAATCGTTTAGTAGAGAACACGATGATTAAAACAAAAGACTAATACACAGCAATAGTAACATATTAAGTTTAAATCTATTTATAGACAATGATAAACTGATAAGAGTTGGAGGTAGGATACAATGTTCTAACCTTTGTTATAAGCAGAAACATCTATATATTTTACTTCCTAAACATGTACTAACTAAGCTCATTGTAGAACAGGAACATAACCTCTTACTGCACTGTGGTCCGACAATGCTTCTAGCTAGCGTAAGAAATAGATTTTGGATTATTGGAGGTTGAAAACTTGTTAGAAAGGTTACTAGAAATTGTATTAGAGGCTTTAAAGCCAAGCCCTCAAATTATCAGTATATAATAGGAAACCTTCCCAAGTCACGTATCATTCAAGCACCACCATTCGCAAATACAGGATGCGATTTTGCTGGTCCAATCCTAATCAAGCATAGGAGCACACGTAGTCTTAAAATCGTTAAGTGTTACATATGTCTTTTTATTTGCATGTGTACTAAAGCAATTCATTTAGAAGTTTTATCCGATCTTAGCACTGATTGTTTTATAGCATGTTTACGACGGTTTGTTGCCAAACGGGGCAAACCTTGTAACATATATTCAGACAATGGTACAACATTTGTTAGTGCCAATAGAACATTAAAGAATTGTCGAAATTTTTAAAATCCGAAGCCAGTAACATTATAGAAAAGACATCAGTAGATAACATTTCATGGAATTTTATCCCCCCCATGATCTCCAAATTATAGTGGTTTGTGGGAAGCCAATATTAAACGCATAATATTCCATTAAATTAAAGCTGTACTAAATTCCCAACCTTTATGCCCTCTAACGTCCGATCCAAACGACATGTCTCCCCTCACTCCGGCTCACTTCTTAATAAGACGAAGCTTGGTCGCATTGCCTGAACGAAATGTAAAAATCGACTAAAGGCATATCACCATCTTCAACAAATGGTCCAACATTTTTTGAACCGATGGCATTCAGAGTATCTGCAAGAACTTCAAAATAGAATGAAATGGAAGAAACATTCAACCACATTAATTAAAATAGGTCAGTTGGCATTGATAAATGACGATAATCTACCACCTTGCAAATGGAAACTTCGTAGAATTATTAAAATGTACACCGGCAAAGACAATATTGTGCGCGTTGTTAATTTAAAAACAAGCAGTGGAGTGTTAAGACTAATAGTTGTGTGTTGAATGTAGATGTGCATAACTAGTAGTGTGCAATGAAGGTAGTTTATAAATAATTGATTTTAAATATACTTTTGAACGCATTTAGTTAGTGTTGAAGATGCATGCACTTCAAGGCAGTCGGTATGTTAGAGCCGGTCCTGTTCAAATTTAAATTTGGCGCGTCTAAGCCCCATCTGTGGTTTGTAAAGATATAATAGGCATTCTGTTGTTATCGTTAGTAGGTGTATCGTTGACTTTTTAAATAGGTAAATTAAAGCACTTGTTATTAAAGTAATAATTTTATTATCATATTTGGCATAAGATCTGGTTCATACGATAGATCGTTTTCAGTTGTTTTCTTTATTGTAGTTTCAATTTCATCAACGGATATATGTGATAGATATATTAAATTATGTGAGAATGTATTACGATGAATTACCATAATATTCTAAATAGTTTTGAATTGAAGTAGTGTGTTGCCTACTTAGAACAGACACAAAAACTCTGAGATAAGCATTGTATACTACTTATATAAAATTAATTATTCAAAGTCCACACCTGATGCAACTTTTATTATTTTTTCTCTTATTACTGATTACTGCACTATAAAATATTAAATTTCCTATCATAACACGGTAAGCTCAAAAAATGATAAAGAAATACAAATTTTGATTTTATAATTTAAATATTTATATCAAATTGGAACTCTATGTTTACTGATAATATTGAAGCTGGATTCGATTCTTTTTTGAGATGTTTAAACTATCTTAAAAATAATCATACCATTATAAAAAGCTTGTTACAAAACACAATGTGAAAATAAAATAAAAAGTTATAAGACACAGAAACAATTGTTTTTGAAATTTCTATAAAAAATAGACTATTCAAAGATTATATGAAGAACAAACACACTTATAATCTTTATAAAATGCAACCCATTAAAGTTTGCAAAAAAAAAATAAATGTAATATAAAACAAATCAACGATAGTTTTGAAATTCAATAACTGATCTTTCTCAAATTGCAAATAAATTCAATAATTATTATATAAGTACTGCTCAGGAGCTTGGTATCAAGACCCCAAATCCTGATTATTCATATCCTACTGTGTAAAATAATTTATCCTTTTTCTAAGCCCACTTTTTTGTAAAGATATAAAATTATTCATTAGTCACTTAAAGCCTAATTCTTCAAAAGTTTTTGTGTTTTCTAACAACTTTCTTAAGCTCAGTTCCTCGCCAATTTTGAATACAATAGATGTATTCAAGATGGAATATTTTTACAATCACTAAAGAAAGCTATTATGATTTGTATCTTAAAGTCAAGAAGCAATGAATGCATATAAAACTACAAGCCTATTCCACGTACTTCACCTTTTTCAAAAAATTTTGAATTAAAACACAATTGGATAATTTTCTGTCTAAAACAGAAATTTTATCGGTAAATAAATTTGGCTTTAGAAAGCGTTTTGGTACTGATGATGCTTTGGCTAAGTTGGGATCACTCGTTTACAACTCATTAGACTCTTCTCAATATTCAACTGCTATTTTTCTTCATCTAACCAAAGCTTTTGATACTGTTTTTCATCAAATTTTGTTCGATAAACTTGAACTACTGGGAATACGCTCATAACTTAATCCCGAGTTATTTAAACCAAACGAATCCAGAAAGTTAAAATTAAAAACCGGGAGTTGTCCTTAATGAGTCCTTCAAAGATCCATTTTGGGACTTTGGTATTTATTCTTTATATAAATGATTTATTGGAATTAAAATTCTTTAAAGCCCAGGTTTTGGCTTACGCTGATGATACTGTTATTTTTTATTTATGGTAACAGCTGGAGAGAATCATATAATTTAGGTACCAAACACTTAAAAAAAAAATTAAAAGGCTGGCTAGATAATAATTCTTTGCCTCTTAACTACAACAAAACTTTTTTCCTGCCTTTCTATATCTACAATTTAAATTACCAACTCGATAACTAACTCCAAAATGCATAAGACTGATTGTCACATTTCTTCCTGTAATATTTAGGTATCGTGATTGACTGCAATTTTAAATGGAACACTCAGGCCTAATTGGTTTACAATACATTAAGTAAATTGTTATTTGTTTTTTATCAGTTAGGAATTGTATGAACATTTTAAAAATTTTGTACTATAATGCTTTTATTAATTCTGTTCTCAGTTATGGTATTTTACTTTGGGAAGCATTCGCTGCTACCTACCTTAAAAAAGCTATAATCAAAGTTATGTTAAAAAAACCTAGGACTTACTCTTTTAGTAACACTTTTCTTGATTCAGGTTTTATGTCTATTTGTGATCTTTACATTACCGCAATAGCTAAATATCTTTTAAGCATAAATCCAACTCATTTGTATCCCACTATACCACAGCGGTTAAATTTATCTAATTCACCTCTTATGAAAAGGCTTTAACCCAACATAATTTTTTGTACGCTGCTCATAAACTTTATAATTTTCTAAGGATCAATGTTTCCATGACTGATATTCTCAATTTTAAGTATGCATCATACATTGCAACATTTACTTCACACTACACCTAATGATACTAAAGTCACAATATTTTCTTAAATTCTTAGTTTTGTTATTTTAATTGTTTGGGTTAATTAGTTTCAATTTCTCAGACACTTTCTTGATGGGCATTTAAGCAACTATTGTTTCGTTACTATATTTAAATGTCAGCATTTCTTTATTACTATCTCATTTTTATTTTATTCTTTTATTACCATTCACACATACTCATTGTATACAAATTATAGTAAGTTAGAAAGTATTACATTGATTTCCTTTTATTTTTAAGTCTTATACAGGATGTCCAGAAATTCTCCTGACAAACGAAGACCGGAGATTCCTCAGATAATTTTAAGACAATTTAACCCAATTCACCTAGTCCGAAAATGCTTCTAAGGAGCTAGAGCTTTTTTTTAAATACCTTCAGAACGCTTCCACTTAGAAAAGCAAAAACTGGTATGCTTGTTTAGCCTTCAGAGATGAATGGATTCCATCAATTGCGAATTTCTAGTACCGGTCATAGGCGTCCGTTTTGGGTAGGGCAACGGTTATTTTAACGCATAAGTTTTTTGTCTTTAACTTTTAAGCATTTGTGACACTAGATTATTAAATTTAAAAGTTTAAGTTAAAATTTTTAGAAACAAAGTATTTATTACAATGAACAGAAAGTAATAAAAAAAAGTATCAAGGTAGATAGTTACAAAAGATGCTCGATGTGATGACCATTAGTCTCTATGCATAATTTTAGCCTTTTGCTTCGAGAACGCCGAATTCTTGCAAAAATTCTAAAGTTATTTCTAAATTTGTTGCAAGCATCTTGTATCCTTTGTCAGAGCTGTGCACGATTTTGTATCGAAACGGAATAAACAAATGCTTTTATGTATCCTCAAACACAATAATTGAAAGGATTCAAACCCAGCGACCTTGCTGGTCAAGCAACTGGACCTCCTCTTCCAATCCAATGGTCTTCGTAGTTATTATCTAGAAAGTCCCGTACATTCCTGCTAAAGTGGGCCGGACAGCCGTCGTGTAGAAACCATAAGTTTTGCCGAATATTTAAACGCACTTCATCTAACAAATCAAGTAAAATATTTTCCAGGAAATGTAAATAAATCTGCACCGTTTAAACGAGCAGGTAATTGCACACTACATTGTAGTTTTGTCACCAAACAAAATGTACCTGAAAAATCATCATCTTGATTTTTCTGATTTTGTAACCATCTAGTGAATTCTACACAAGCAGGAAAATCTCCTTCTAGCAGTGCTTGCACCTTTGTAAAATGAAAAGGATATAAATTTTCTTTCTGTAGGATATTTCCTACAGAAGATTTTGAAATTGTGAGGGTACATGGCAGATAGCCTTCGAACGCTAATTTCTGGATTTTCATCAACTTCCATTAAAATAACATCTTCATGTTCTGCTGTTATAACATTATGTCTCTCTGTTTCATTATTTTTGGAACCACTGAACCTGTTTCTCTTATTCGTTGATGAAGAGCTGTAAATGTTGAGTGAGTGGGATGCTCACGATTGGGAAATTTTTCAGCATATCTACGTTGCGCTGCTCGAGCATTACACCTCATTTCGCCATAAGTATTCCTCATTAGTAAAACCATTTTTAAAAAATTGAAATCGTTGTGTTTGAATGCCACAAAGTAAAAAATTAAAAAATAAACTTCACGCACTGACAACAATTTGACAATGAAAAACGTAGATTTTACTTTTGTTGGCAGTTCAGAACCAACTAGTGCAAAAAATATGAACTTTAATGACGAAAAAACCAAAAATTTTGAAATCCATTTTTCTGAAAACGGTGTATTCTAATGACTTAAAGTAATAGTACCTTTTTAGTACTAGAATACCTGAAAATTTAATAATCTAGTGTCACAATTGCTTAAAAGTTAAAAGACAAAAAGTTATGCGTTAAAATAACCGTTGACCTACCCAAAACGGACGCCTATGACCGGTACTAGAAATTCGCAATTGATGGAATCGATTCATTTCTGAAGGCTAAACAAGCATACCAGTTTTGATTTTCTAAGTAGAAGCGTTCTGGAGGTATTTGAAAAATTATTTACAAGGCGCCATCTTCAAGAGCTCTAGCTCCCTTAGGAAGCATTTTCGGACTAGGTGAATTAGGTTAAATTGTCTTAAAATTATCTGAGGAATTTCCGGTCTTCGTTTGTCAGGAGAGTTTCTGGACACCCTGTATTTTATTATTTTGTAGTTTTTTTTGTGGAAATAAATGGTTTATTTATTGTATGCATATGTTTCAAAATTATGTGTTATTTCAAAGTTGTTGAACGCTGTTCTTTATTGACGCGTGCTTTTCAATAATATCAAAATTAAATAAACATTTTTTGGACATAGTCAACAAAAGCGTTTATTGTTGTGCTTAAGTCAATATAAAATACTTAATGTTATTATAACGTCAATCAACAACATTGTTTTTATAGCTACAAAAGGTTTTGTACAGAAAATCTTTATCGTAAACGTTTTGACAAATATTTCTGATTGGCATAAGAATTATATGTTTACATTTACCTACATCAAACTAATCACTATCACAAGCATATCAAAATAAAAAAAAATAATGAAAGTTTCAAGTGGGTGTGTTTTTCAATTGTTTTTTTTAATATTGAATCCCAAGATAAACAGTAAACGTAAAGTAGATAAAAGCACAAAAGATGATGTATTTTTGTCTGAAAACAAATAACGATAGTAGCGTCCTACTTGTGTTTGCTAAAATATTATCGTCAAACACAATTGTGTTTAGATAACTTTGAACCTGGAAAAAAATACAATAAGTAAGCCTAATCTAAAATAGGTTCGTTATTTAAAGTCCGGTAATAATGGTTTTCTTGTAGGAAGGAAACAAAGATAAGAGAATTAGAAATTGAGTAGGCGGAATTAAAGAGAATTTATGTTGAAGCAACGCTTTTAGATTGTCTACGTTACGCAGTTTATATAAAATTATTTTAGACTGAGATAATTAACAGACGTTTAATAAATTAAATACTGTAAACCTTAAACGTTTTTGCTTCATAATATCAAACTTAATTATTGATAGTATAAAAATGTAAAATAATTTTTGTGAAATGGCAGAATATTATAAAAAAAAGTATCTATACAGGGTGTCCCAAACAAAGTGGCCTATTAGACGTTTATGGAGAACTAATCGTATTTAAATTTTGAAAATATGTGATAATATATTACTCATACCGATCTTTAATTGTAAAATAGTTTCGCTTATATTGCACTTCCGGTTGTACCGGAAGTCGACTAACTTCTTTATGTTAAATAGAATGATATGTTTTTATGATATTTTGTATTTAGCTTCTAATTTAAAACAACTTTTATTAAGGTTTGTAATATCTACTTCCCATTGTTTTGAAATATCGTTAAATTTAAAAAAAATATTGCTTTTGTAGAATATTTTAAAAATTCATATTTTGAATTTTGTTAAGATAAAAAAAGTATATTTGGTTTCCTTATAACAAAAACTTAGTTTTATTCATTACTGTGATCAAAACATTTTCAGTGTATTCAGGACGTCCACCATTGATTCTCAAAGTAAGTAACTTCTAAACCGTATGAGATGAGTACAGATAATGCTTATATCAATCGATCACAAAAAATTTCCAAATCAACCTGTTAAATAATATTTAGTATAAACTAAGAAAAATGCCAACAGTTAATTGTAACGACATGTGTGCGTTTAAAGTGCATAGCGCTATCTAAACGACAGCTTTAATGCTTGAAACACACGTGTGTCGTTAAAGCATTAAAGCTGTTGGCATTTTTCTTAGTTTATACTATTCATACGTGTCAATGTTTTACACGAGATGTCGTACGACACACATTTTACTAATATTTAGTATGTTCCATTTAAAAAAATCGACTCGTTACTATTTGAAGTTAGCTTACTTTGAGAATCAATGGTGGACGTCCTGAATACACTGAACATATTTTAATAACAATAATGAATAAAACTAATTTTTTAACTTAACAAAATTCAAAAATATGAATTTTTAAAAATATTCTACAAACCAATATTTTTTTTTAATTTAACGATATTTTAAAATTATGGGAAGTAGGTATTATAAACCTTAATAAAAGTTGTTTTAAATTAGGAGCTACATACAAAAATATCATAAAAAACATATTATACCATTTAACATAAAAGAAATTGATGTCCACTTCCGGCACAACCGAAAGTGCAATATATAATCGAAACTATTTTAAAATTAAAGATCAGTATAAATAATATATTACTACAAATTTTCAAAATTTAAATACGATTAGTTCTTTATAAACGTCTAATAGGCCACTTTGTTTGGGACACTCTGTATAGTGTGACCAATAAATTCTCATCATACATGAGATTTTTTAATTCGAAATTTGATTTTTACTACAATTTGTGCTTTGATTAAAATGAAAATTGATGACAAAAACTGGCAAATTTAAATTCTTTTTGTAAAAAATTCAAAATTAATTTTTTTTGAAAATTCTAAAAAAAGTTTTTCTAAATGCAATTTTTAGCCCGTATACAAAATTTCAGCTGCACACAATAATTTAGATTTTTTTTGTTTATTTTGTGTAAGTTGAAACACTGTTGCCAAACATCTTAGATAAAACTTATTAATTTAAAAAATAATTATCCACAATTACTATATTATAAGGTCGTAATTCGATTGCTTTGAGACCTTTAATGTGGTCTATAAAACTTTAGTGTTTTATAAGTTATCATAAAACATGTCATAAAACACTATAATGAATAGCGCACTTCAGTTCTTTCTCTCTTCATCAAAGCAGCCAACATACTTATTGGTATTTAGTAAAAATTACCAACACATTGACTAAAAAGACTGTTTTAGGAAACGAATAAATAAAGAGAAGAACAACAATAATGAATAAGTAACACAAATAAAACAGTCAACCAAACATTAACAATCAACCAGCAATCAACAATTTGTAATTGGTAATGTTAAGATGGTTAATGTTTATTATTATATTTTTTAATGTGTTAAAAACGCAACTATTAAATCGGCCTGCGCGTTTTTTTAGTGCCGTTTTGATAGGATTTTGTTAATTATAGTTATGTCAAGTTGTTCCCTAGTAGAACAACAATATTGTCAGAATAAAATTTATTTATATTCCAACATTTCCACAACATTGACCGCAACATTGTGGTATACAACAAATGTTGATCTCCGAAATATTGTAAACATATTATATCCGTATTGTAAAAATATATTTTTTTTAATATTGTATTAGAAATGTTAGTACATTATTATATCAATATTTTTTTATGATTGTACAGTATAGATCCTACAATATTTAAAAAAGGTGTTAAATAATCTTGTAGCAATATGATTTACTGATTATTTTAATATTAGGAAGATATTTATTTTTTAATTATGATATCATCTGATAAATATTATGTTTAAAATATTGTACGATCATTGTAATTATTAGGATGGAAAATTAACAACAAAATATCAAAAAGAAAATATTTATTCTTGTACATCTTCTAAATTAACAGTATTTCTATTTTTAATTCTTCTATTGCCGCCATCCCAGTCCTTAGCACAAGCCAAGCCAAACCCTACACATTGTGCTACTTCGGTATCTGTTGCTAGTGGATAGCGAATACGTACAGCATCTTAAACAAAGAGAACTTATTGTAGTAAAAAAAAGTAATTAGCATATTTTGTAAGTTATGAAAACTTCAAAAATTAGTCTGAACTTTAATGATAGTTAATGCAAAGCGACAAGGTCATCATATAGTGTCGAACAAATTACAAATAGCGAAACAATATCGCATAGTCTGAATGTGACAATGTAAACACGGAAAAGTAGCATAAAATAGTTATTTATGCAACAAGTGTGTAAAGTAGGACTTTTACACACGTGTTGCATACAAAAAATTTCTACAACCGTGCAATAAAGTAAATACTAAAAAGTACTTTTCATGCTCTAAGTGCATGTAAAGTACTTTTATGCACGGTCTCTAAAAGTGATACTTTATGCACTAACGTGTGTAAAGTATTTACTTCATGCACGGTTGTAGAAAATTAATTTTATGTAGTGTAAATTACAATACACCAAAAACCAAACCTTTTACAATAAAAGCATGCAATAATGTTGCGTGCAATAATTATCAATCAACATAATTTATTACCACGTATACATGCAGGCTTAATTCCGGACTAACTCAGTTCGAACTAAATTGTGGAATTCTTAGCTCACTTTATCACAGTTTACATACGACGTTCAGCAGTATCCGGACTTACGTAGCCAAAGCAACAAAAAACACAATTGTTTTAAACGTCATGTTTTTAACGTTATAAATCTATGGTCGTAAATGCATTTGATTTAAGTAACGTTGGTTTTATTGACATTAGTTCGAGCTAAAAGTGAACCAACCGTTTACATGGAAACGTTAATACGAACTTGGGGTCTTGGCTCGGATATATAGCTCGATCTAAGTTAGTTCGAGATTCACAGATAGTGCGAGCTAGCTAACGTTTACACGATCAAACTTAAGAGTGCGAACTGAGTTAGTCCGGACTTCAGCCTGCATGTGGTAATTTACATCTAATAAAAATGTTCAGATTTACCTACGTTAATACATACCAAGTAAAAGAGGATATAGCTTTGTTTCAACAAATTTCTTTTTGCCCTTTCTCTCTTTTGCTCTGTATTCAAGTGCTAAATCCTTTGTCAGTAGTTTTTAGCATGAGAGTAATATAATGGCGTAGAGTATTTCCCCAACTAACGATATATTTTTTATCTAAAGTAACTAAATAAAGATTTGTTCATAAATACATATAACCGATCTTACCAAACAATCCTTTTTGGTAGATACGGAATTCTCAAAAACTTCTAATTCATCAAAACTTTTAATCGGCAAAGGAAACTCTTCATTTGTAAAACTTGGTGTATTGGTATTGCTAGTGTTTATTTTCATTTGCAAATAATGAATTTGTTGTTGTAATTCATTTACTTTAAATTCAATTTTAGCTAGCATACCAATGATTGTTCTAAATTGTAAACATATTTCATCTTCCTTAATGTAGTTGTCTACTCTCTCAGATGGAGTAATAATTACAGGCTGCGTTGTTAAATCCAAACGACCTAAAACTTAATTTGTAATGCTGTTGAACAATACATTGTCAAACTTACCACCATCAGTGTCACTGTCGATGTTCGACGTATAAGCAAGTATTTCCAAATACTTTTCTTTTTCCTCATAGGAATCTATAGTTCTTTTATAAGTGGCTTCTAATTCATAATATGTATACTTGTCCGTTGGTGGGTTACACTGCCGCTTCAACTTCTCAATTTTCGATGATTTAATGTTTTTAGGGAATAGATACTTATTTATGTTTTCATTGGTTGCCCATGAAGATGGCACTGCATCAGTGTTATTTTCGGATGTCCAGACAATTATGTCCAAAGACATTATTATAGCTGAAAAAGTAAAAGCCAGTAAATAAAATCTAAGTTTATCTTTGAACAGTAATTCATTCTGATTATTTTGTCTTGAATTATTATTATTGTCATTAAATATAATCTCATGATCATTGTTATCGTTAGATGCAAACACAATGTAGTGGGATGTAGACAACAGACTAAAATCTGCCCATACGTTCTCTCTCAATCTATTAATGCTATCGTCTCCTTCAATACTAGAATTAAGATTATTACTTGGTTCTGCACTAAAGTTTATTGAATCGCAAGGTATTTTTGAAGGGGGAAATTCAAAGTTATAGGAGTCCAACAAATGTCAAATTTATAGATCATAAACAGAAAATTACCAGAAACATCTGGTTTAATTGAGTTTACTTATTTTAAATGGCCGGTTACTTAAACTTAATCTATGCTTAAAACTTTAGATACAATTGTTGAAATCAATTAAAAGTAAGTATCTGCTTCAAGTGAAAGTAAAAGCTAATTATTGGATATTTATATGGGTTGCTAGCGTTTTTCATAGTTACATTGAAATAAGCCAATAATTTGCTTTTACTCTGACTTGAAGCAAATACTTAAGTTTTATTAATATGGGCCATTGATTGTTTTAAGCATTACTTAAGTTTCAGTTGTAGTGGTGCAACCGGCCATTAGAAACATATGTGTCCACACAAACCAATTTTTAAACGATGATACAATTTTTAGTAATCACGGAAAAAAATATTGCTTTAACATTAAATAACAAATTAAACAAAACATCACAGAATAATATTGGACGAATAATAACCGTACAGTATCATAACGTCATTTCAATATAATATAATAACCATTTTGTATTACTATTCAAAAAGCAATATTGTGTAGGAAATATTACTATATGTTCTTCCCAATATTTATTTTCGAATATTCCAAATGTATTTAAGTGCAATATCATCATAATCTTGCAGTAACATCAAACTCAATTTAACAATATTCAAATATTTCCACAATCTATTTACGATTGATTTACGACAATCGGTTCTACTAGGGTTGTTAGTAACGAATTTGATAGAAGACAAATATAATTCTTCTAATACAAAAATATCGAAGTATGGTGTTTTCTTCTCGTAAATTTAAAAGTTCTGGTTCGCGCAGTGACAAATAAGAAGCTGACGACTAATGAACATAATTTGGTCCTTCGTATCCGGATATTTCAGCAAGCAAAGAAAGCACCAACACACCAGTATTCCCGTTGTACTACACAAAACTTAAAGGCAATTTTACGTAAACGGAACCTAGAATTTTGCCAAAAAGTCATGCACGCAAGTCAACAGTGGACAGTACCTATTCAGTAAGGTGATTATTTCGTTTATTTCACAGCATAAAACGTTTAAACATTTTTCTCATTTGGCTACATATTTATTAATCAATAATTCAATTTGGGTTGTTAAAGCTTATCAAAACACCCAAATTACTCGTACTGCATAAATAGTTTTATTTTATTTCACAAATTTTCAAACGTCAAAATGACTGGAAAGGTCAAATGAAGAAAAAACTTAACAGCTCGTCGCGGTCAAATTAAGGCCAAACTTACGCGGTTTGAAACGTATTTAGACAAATATATTGAAGGAAATTACACGCTGACAGAAATCGAAACTCGTTATGATAGAACAAAAAACATTTTAACTGAATTTAAAATTGTACAGGGTGAGCTCGAAGATGTCTTGTTTGAAAAGGGTAATTTAAATAAAGATCAAGCAAGTACAGAACGCGAGGATTTTCAACATAGGTATTTCAAAGCCATTTCTAACGCAAAAGACTTAATTTCCCGTCTCTCATCATCGGTTAATCCTCCAATGTCTTCTGTTAATCCCGAAACAGTACCACAGTTTCTGCCTAATACAAAGTTGCAACCTATAAGAATCCCAGATTTTTCTGACAATACTCTGAATGGCAGAGGTTTAGAGACACATTTACAGTTTTAGTGCATAATAATAGTATACTAAAAAATATCGAAAAATTTTATCATCTTCAATCTTGTTTGAAAGGTGAAGCTGCTCAAGTCATCGCATCGCTACCTCTCTCGGACGTTAATTACGTCACTGCATTTAATTTACTAAGCAAAGATTTGATAACAGAAAAGCTATAATTAACGCACATTTAAAAGAAATTTTGATTTATCAGTTTTGCACAAAAGAATCACACGTGGCTCTACGTAAATTTCTCGATTCATTTTTAAAATATTTATGCGCTTTGGAAAGTTTAGGCGAACCAATCGAAAGTTCTAGCACAATTTTAATAAATCTATTAAAATCGAAACTTGATTTTCCTACAAAACGCGAGTCGGAAAGTTTTAGTAAAGATATTACTAACCCCAAGCTTGACGATTTTGATAAATTTTTATCGCAAAGGTGTCAAATTTTAGAGGCCTTAGACACGAAATGAACCGTAAACCCTGGATATCGGCAAAAACAAAGTTTTCAATCATTTGAACAGTCTAGTCCTATTTGCCCTTATTGCAATGATAAACATTTTATTTATGTATGTCCAAAGTTCAAATCCTCCCCAATTGCGCCTCGCTTGGAGGAGGTAAAACGACTATCGTTGTTTTTCGATGTACAAATTGTCTACGAAAGGAGCATAGACATTCGGATTGTAGGTCATGCGGTTGCAGAATTTGCAATGGACGACATTCTACCTTCTTACATCAACCTTCTTTTAAAAAATAATACTCCCAAAAGTACTTATCCCTCAGAAACTAGTACTCAATCAAATGTAAATGTTTCGCAATTAACTACTTCGCCAAGTCAAGGTAACATAAATAACACCGATGATACCCTAAATGTGTCGCACTCGAATAAAGTTTAAAACTGTACAATGTTATCACATTACTCTCAGAAATCTTCAGAACCTTTTGTTTTATTATCGACAGCGTTCAATAATGTTTTAGACGTAAATCAAGTTCCAGTATCATGTCGTGTTTTACTTGACAGTGGCTCTCAATCAAATTTCATTACTCGAGATATGGTAACACGACTAAAATTAAACGCACGAAAGATAAATATGCCAGTTTCTGGAATAAATCAAATTAAAACAATAATTAACGAACAAGTTAATATAAGATTGTCATCTATTTATACTTCACATAAGTCAGATATTTCTTGTTTAGTTATTGACAAAATAAGCGATTTTACTCTCGCTGATCCTGATTTTCACATTGCATCAAGCATCGATATGCTTATCGGTTGTTCCTTGTTTATAATTTGCTTAGTGAAGGTCAAATCAAGTTGGGTAAACAATTGCCTGTACTACAAAACACTGTTCTTGGTTGGGTAGTATCTGGTAATATTCCCATAAATCAAAGATTTTCAAAATGTTTTTTTTTTAATACACTCGATAATGATAATTTTAATTTAAATGTACAAATAGAAAAGTTTTGGAAAATCGAGGAAGGTCCTCAGATTCCCGAAAGATCTTTTACTACTGAGGAACGTGAATGCGAACAACATTTTGATAATATATTTTCCAGAAATAAACAGGGTAGATTTGTTTTTAAATTACCATCAAAAGATAACCTTTTGGATCTTGGTGATTCAGAAAATCGCGCATTAAATCGATTTCATTTAATGGAACAAAGGTTGTCCAAAAACAAAGACTTAAAAATTCAATATAGCGAATTCATGCAGGAGTACGATAAAGTCAATCATATGAAACAAATTACGCGATATCAAGGGCATTGACTCCGATCTATTATTTACCCCATCACAGTGTTATTAAATTAGATAGTGTTACAACTAAAGTTAGAGTTGTATTTGATGCTAGTGCCAAAAGTTTGACAAATTTGTCATTAAATGATGTTTTAATGGATGGTCCAACTTTACAAAACGATCTTTTCTATTCTATCAAGGTTTCAAAAGCACAAAACAGTGTTTATTGGCGATTTGGCTAAAATGTACCGTCAGATATTAATACATCCAGATCATCAAAATTTACAAAGAATAGTTTGGCGAGATAATCCCCAAGATGAGGTAAAACATTATAATTTACAAACTTTGACTTATGGAATAAAACCCTCTTTATTTTTAGCTACACGTTTTCTTAAGCAAATCACATTCAATAATATCGATAAATATCCCACTGAATGTAATATAATCAGTAAAGACATGTATATGGACGATGTCTTAACAGGTGCTTCGGATAGCGCTACCTTATTATCGTGAGACTTTATCTATTCTTTTGTCAAATTACGGATTTAAAATAAGGAAATTTCAATCGAATGATATCAAATTTTAAATGGCATACCTTCAACTTCTGATACGCAGTATATGATTACGGATGACTCATCTACTGAAACGTTAGGTGTATGTTGGATTCCTTCTTTAGATGTTTTCGATATGAAAGTTTAAAAATAAATTATAATCCTCATAATGCGACGAAAAGGACAATCCTTTCTTTCATCGCCAAATTATTCGACCCTCTTGGTCTGTTGGGTCCTATTTTAATACGTGCAAAGCTTCTTATGCAAAGGCTGTGGCAACTTCAATTAGAATGGGACGAGCCTATTTCTGCAGATCTTCATATGCAATGGCTTAATTTTCAAACTGACTTATCAGAAATTTAATCTATACAGATACCAAGACATGTCTTAATAACCAACTCCTGTAATATACAAATTCACGCTTTTTCCGATTCAAGTGAAAAGTCATACGTTTGCGCAATATACATACGTTCTATCGACAATCGAAATAACATTAAATCTCATTTAATTGAAATCCGTTTCTCTTCCACGTTTAGAGCTCTGCGGAGCATTGTTAATGTCTTGATTATTTTCAAAATGTTTATCGATTTCAGATTTAACGATTAATAATACTTTTCTTTGGACCCATTCTACGATAGTTTTATCTTGGATAGCAGGTAAACCCGAAATGTGGAAAACTTTTGTTGCCTGAAAAAACGTCATAGTGGTTTTTTGGTGCCTCTCTTCAACGAAGAACAATCCAATTATTGATAACATTGAATTAAATGACCTTATTGTTTTTTCTTCTTTCCTCTTCTATTCTAGTTATTGATTCCTTTTTCCCCCGTTGGATTCTTCTTGTTATCTTCTTCCTTCTTTTTTGTTTCTTTGCCAGTCTGTTTTCTTCCTGTCCGTTATGTTTTATGTCTGACTCCGTCTGTTCTTCCAGTGTTTTCCCCACTCGGTCTTTTGTCATACGATACGTTTATTTCGTAAGGCATGAAATGTCAAAAACAGGAAATACAGTTTTGATAGTAGAGTATCCTATTCTAGAACAGAGACTTCCAGCACCAATTACGTAACTTATCCCGAGTGAGTGTCCAGCTTTACAATCTTTTGAGTAAAAGAATTGGCGTTCACAGGCAATGCTAAGAGGGTTATTCTTTTGAGTCAAGGTCAGTAACAATGATGTCAGAAAAGGGCAGAGCTTTGTGTGGGTTGTTGCAAATTGCAGCATAGTAGCGAGGGCAATACTGAAAAGTATCATCGTTTGTGGCGTTACCGGATCCGATTTGATGGATTGCTGAGATTGAAATTCCGTGTCTGGTTGGGTTTCTGGTTCTTACTCTGAAATTGTTTTTTTTTCTAGACTCCAATGGATTTTGTTCTAGCCACGTATTTCATTTTCCTCCCTTGTTCCTTCACATAAGCAACGACGACAGGCAAAATATTTCTCTATTTACTGTAAAGTTACCTAACTGGGAGGCAGCAATATGTTGAATATAAAGTCATCAAGTCACGAACTTTCTTTGTACGTAGTAGGGTGGCACAGAGCTCGAAAATTGGCTGTTTGTTATTCATTTTATTTATAAATGTGTTGAAACAATTAATACTTGAATGTTTGCTTTATATGATGATATAAAGAGGTTTGTAATATACTCCATACCTACTGACTTAAATTGACAAATGTAAAGTGACATACTACCGTAAAGTTGTTATCGTGAATTACAATTAAATGGTCAATAATGTGACACTTCAAAGCACACCAAAATTAAAGTTTTAAGCATAATATTTGATAGTAAATTAACATTTAGGCACAATCATACTGTTGATATCTATTCCAAGTGTTGTAAGTTACTAGGATTTATTATAAAGATTTTATAAATCTGTCACTATTATTATTTGATACAATTCTTTAATTCGTTGTAGATTAGAATACCGTTGGTCACTATGAATTTGGTAAAACTACATTAATCTGTTAGAATAACTACAAAAAGAAATTTCTTTTTTAAGTATTTGTATTTTAAGAAGTATGGCAGATCTTCCGTTTTATCATATGAATCTTTACTCTAAAGTTTAACTTTCAAAAATCTCGCCAATCATAGAAAAGTATCCTAAGTTGTTATACTTGGTACGCGGCCATACCTCAAAAACTATTGGGTATAGATATTCGAAAAAAATTTTTATTACTAAAACGGCTATGAGAAAATTCTGGAAATTATTTTCAAGTTCCGAATTTCACCGCAAAGGGCCGCAATTGACAAGGCGAAGCATAAAATTAAAGGTTTCTCCAAATTTTTTTATATAAAGCTAAGTTTAATAACATCATTAGAAAGCTTCAATAATTTCGCATAAGTTTTGTCTGAGGGTCATTGCGTACCGGTCTTAATAAGACAAGGAGAAGCCCTACAATGTTTAATAATTTAAATAGCTATATTTTCTAAATAACTTATCTGATTACGGCAAACTCAAGCTTGTTTGTAAGAAAAATGTCAGTGTTTTCAAACACTGTATCCATCGGCAACCGACAGTTTCAAATAAAATCGCTAGAGGGCGCAGTTTGCAATAATAACAGTTTTTTCAATTTTGTGACAAAAATTTAAATCATACAGTATAATTTTGATGTCATAATCGGAAAATAGATTAAATTTGCTAGAGAAAACCGCAGTTCGATATCTTCGCCTGTTTCAGAGTTATTGTGAAAAGATTACATTTTTCTAGACTTTAATTTGAAAAAATTGTTATTTTCCTAGTATTGTAGCTTTGTAGCTATAATTAGTAACAATTAGCTTTAATATTATGTTATATATTATGCCTCCCTTCACACTTTATCTAGCTTTTAGAACTAGTCTAAATTATGTAAAAGACGACATTTGGAGTGTGTTTAAATGCCAACGGGCCATAACAAATCAACAATAACAACATTTAGTATACAGTTTTTAAGGGATTAATGGAAAGACTTTCATAAATGTTTAAATTAACCTCCATTTTGCAAAGTAGAATTATCAATACTTGTCCTACATTTGTTAACAGCTGTTTCAATTTCAGCTCGTGAAATCAAATTTATAGCGTTTTCAATTCGCCCAATGATCAAAAAAACAAACTACCCTTTATCAATTCACCAATCCGGGTAATTAAGATTTAAAAAATCACGAACCCTTTGCAAAGAAGAGTGTGCAGGGTATGCGTCATGTTGATACCACATGGAGGGACCTTAGAGTCAATGGGAACATCTTCCAAAATAATAGGCAAGTCATTTTCTAAAAAAAGTTTCAAATATGATTCACGATTAAGATGATTGTCAAAAAATAAACGGTCCAATAATTGAGTTCTTTAAAATGTCACACCAAACCGGTTCGTTGTTGTGATAACTAAGTTTTTAAAAATGTGTCCGAGTATATTTTTTTGTTTTTTTCCGTTTGTTACCACACCAAAGGGTTACTCTCCTTCTCTTTTATTTACTTCACTCACTCAATTAAGGATGAGTTTTTTGACAAAAAAAAAAGATTTTTTAAAAATATAAACCTAACCAAAAAAAAAAAGGGGCTTCAATGGGCCAAAAAAAAAAGGAAAAGAAAAGTAAAATTTATGTAACCTCTTAACCAGTAGCGTTGATTGAAATATTGGTAAAGATAGTCAACCTTACGGGATTATGCGACCCCGAAATTTGTTCTAAACATCAGAGGTCGGTAGTATCGCTTTGTGCTAAGAAAATACGTCAATTGTATTGTAGAATTTACAGAACAGTATTGCCGATAAATGTGAAATAGAAAACTGTAATTTTGCTGATAGTTTATGCTAAGGCACGACATTGTTGCCAATGCATCATGCCGTTGATTGAAATATTGGTGCATTGAGTCAATGTTGACAAACAAACAAAAACATGCGTTCTACAATATACAAGAATTTATTGATTTTTGTCGACGTACTAATTAAATGTGTGTCCTTTGTTATATATTTTTTTTCTATTGTCTGTTAATTGTTCAATGTAATAATATTTATTTGTATCTTTCTTACGTAAGGTTATAACAATGGTTATACCATCATGACAAACACATATATGTACAAAGATTGTATACATACACATGTGAATAAAGTTTATTATTATGAAAAAAAACCTGCAGATTTAAAAGTATTAATTTCGTAAAGAAATCGTTGAAAAACGTTCTCCCAAAAAAAACAATTTCTTTAAATACTTTTGAAAATTCCATACTCATATATTTATTACATTAACATCGTTTATCCGTTGAAAATGTTTTAAAATCTATTAGGCTTACGCAAGTAAATTTCTAAATTTTGGTCATTGAAATTAAAATTTTTTAACATAGAAACGCTATCCCTTTTTATGTTGGAACGAATGTTGAATTTTCTTATATTACAATCTAACGTACTCAACTGTTTGCATCTAAACAATATTATAACAAGCCTACTCATTTACTAAAGGTGTTGCTAAAAGTATGCAATTGTAGAATTTCTGACTAAGCCGATAAGGAATGTGACTCATAAACGATAATCCGGAAGACTCCTCGTAATACATTTGTTTCAATATCAACTTTAGGTGTACTTATATTTTAAGATATGATAAACGCATTAAAGAAGCATCTATGCAAAGCTTAATGATTATCTGTTTATTTGTTATAATTAAAATTTTTTAATTTAGTTTTTTTTTTTAATTTTTTTTTTTTTAATTTTTTTAATAAATTATAATAAATTTATAAAATATTATAAAAAAAAATAATTAAAAATAATAATATACACTTTTTTTTTTATAATTAAAAATTAATTTATTTTTTTTTTTTTTTTTTTTTTAAATATTTTAATTTTATTTTATTTTATTTTAAAATATTTTTTATTATTATTATTTATATTTAAAATTTAATTTTTTATTTAAAAATTATTTATTAAAATTAATAATAATATTTTTTGTCATCGCTGTGTATATCATCGGTTGCAATAATTCGAGAAAAATTGCCCGACGATCAGCTTTTATCGGTTTCCTACTAATTGTCTAAATAGATGCAAAAATTGGGTGATGAATTGTGGTAATTCAAAGCTAGTAACTACTTTAGATGATCTTAATTTATTACGAAATAAATTAATCTGTGAGAAGCATTTTGAATCTAGTAGTTTTCGAGATCCTTCCGCTTGGGAGAAGAAACTTAATATTTCTCCATTTCTAAGGAGTTTTTTTTTTGTTAAGTAATAATTTTTGTTTAGCAATGACAATTTGCTAATACTTATTGGTAGCGGTCTGGTAGGTACCCAGTGGTGAGAAGTATCTTAACGTTCTCAAAACTCAATTTTTTACATAACACTTTTAACCACTTTCATGTCTTCAATCTTCTCACCACTACTGGTATCGCAAAGTACAAATTACAAAATCAATTTCAAGAAATACTTTCATTTTTATTAAAAATTTTGCCAATACATAAATAAAGTTCTTTTAAAAAGCCCAAATTTCAAGAAATACAATTATTTGCTTTGATTGCAGATGAACCTAAACAGGATACATCGAAGTCTTTGCGATTAGAAAGAAATCCTACTCAGAAATCACCAGAAGTTCTGACAGTTTATAAATCTGATAATGTGCGAACTTATGAAAATATATTTTCTAGCGGAAAGTATTTGCAACGTAATTACAACTATTTTCTGTCAGCCAATAAGAAAAAATTGAGAACAACGCCGATTCAGTTAGTGATGCCTCCTTTGTGAATGTTCTTCAAAGTGCAACAATCAGTGCAAGTATAAGTTCTGATAAACCTATACAGACAACCGTTTCTTTTAAAATTAAAAAGTTTAAAAATAAATTGAATAGTCAAAAGTGTGAAATATTTAGATTGAAGCGCAAACTTCAAAACAGCACAATTTCGGGTCTTTTAAAAAACAAAAAACCGGCTTTGAAGACATTTATTAATATGCAATGTTTTCATCGAACACGAACTCCATGGAAGGATTCAGAAAAACAACTGGCATTATCATTGTATTATAAATCGCCTACCGCTTACAAATTTATGTTGAACCATTTAGGATTTGTTTTGCCAGCAATTTCAACAATCAAGTCGTGGTTGAAAATTGTTAATTTAAGATCGGGGACAAATAATGTTCTTATACAAAAATTAAAAAAAAGTTGAAGGAATGACAGACAAAGAAAAGCAGTGCGTGGTAATGTGTGACGAAATTACTTTAAAACGAAATTTAAATTATAACCAATATTGGGACTACGTCGAAGGATATCAAGATTTAGGGGAATTAGGACGTAAACCGTTTTTAAGTAACCATGGATTGGTTTTTTATTTGAGAGGAATATTGTATAATTGGAAAATTCCATTTTGTTATTTTCTCAGTAGTGGTTCAGTTAAAAGCGAAATATTATGTACTCTTATAAAGCAAGTGATGCATAAGTTGTTTCAAATTGGATTGAAACCTCGAGCGTTAGTTTGCGACCAAGGATCTAATAACAGAAGTGCTCTATCTTGTCTAGGCGCCACAAAGAAAATCCAACAATTCAAATCGACAATAACAAAATATATGTAGCGTATGATCCTCCTCATTTACTAAAAGCTTAAGGAACAATGTCATGAACAGCAAACTGGAAATAGTCGTCAACAATAAAAAATTCAGTGGACCGATTTTGTCAACACTTTTTATATTGATCAGTGTAGCAGTATAGCAAGATCCATGTTAAAATTACGGACAAACATATTAACCCATCAAATTTTCAAAAGATGCGTGTTAAATACGCCGCTCAGGTATTTAGCAATTCTGTATCTGCAGCAATTAGCAGTGCTGTGATGACGGGTCAATTAACAAGTAATACGGCGTTAGATACTGCATCTTTTTTAAAACAATTAACAACATTTTTGACTGTTTAAATAGTTTTCAGTAAATGATCCGAATCCCTACAAGCGTGGTCTTTCAGTTTTTAAAGACATGCCATGCGAAACGTTGAAACGTTCTGTACAATACTTCAATTCCATCAAGTTTTATGAGAACGGTGTAGAAAGAAAAATATATACTGTATCGCAGGTTTCAATGGACTATAAATTCAATTTTAAGTCTGTGGGAGGACTTAAAGGGAGAAGGAACTTTGTACTTTTTAACGTCACGAATAAATCAAGATCCTCTAGAAAATGCTTTTTCAATGATTCGTGCTAGAGGAGGTTATAATGCCCAACCGTCTGCCCGCGAATTTAGGCTTGCATTACAACATAACATGCACATTCGCTTGCAAATACCAATAGAACAAGGGAATTGTGAAAAAGATAACGACGAGATACTATATGGTATAGATGAACAATTTAACACTAACTATGAGGAAGAGGATAACAAAATTGGGACAAATGAAAGTGTAGAAAATAATGAAACAAAGAGATCGTCTAGAACCTGTCTGGAGAACAAAATCAATGAAGACAATGTCGTAATTAATAGTTCTTTAGAATCTTGTTCAGTGTCGTATGTTGCGGGTTATTTAAGTCACTACATATATAAAAAGTACATTGTAATACGTGTAAGGAAATGCTAACAGTTAACGACTCAAGTGTTTTCAATGTGAACGAATCATTAATTCTATATAAAGATTACAGCAAATCTGATGGAATTAAATACTTACACAGACCATCACCCGAATTCTCAAAATTTGTGTTTTTTTATTGAAACTTTTTACTGAAGAATTTCATCTTTTAAAACAGATTATGGTTTATTGGAAAAAATTAAACTCCGTATAAAAAATGTCTCAACAGCAGTGTGAATTCATGGTTCAGAGAATGCGACACTCATAAACTGTTAATTATCGATCAGTTGGTTAAAATAAAACTATATCGAACCTTAAAGTGGGAGGCTAATAAACATATTTCTAATAGCTATAATTACAGTGATGTCACAAAACCACACCGTAAAATAAGAATATTATCTGCATAAATAAGTGTAAATGTTTGGATATGTTTTATGTATAGCATTGTATTAGGTACGTTATTATTTATGTGTAAATTGTTTGTAAATTATTACTATTATTTTAGATCAGTTGGAATTGTAATTTTTGAAACAATGTTTATAATTAATGAGCTATTTTTACTTTAATTAAACTATTTTAATTCGAAACCATGATATTTTGATACAGTTTCAAAGAGTAAAATCCTAACTTTTTATCTCTACTAACAGATAACAAAGTGTCACTTTTCGTAAATTATTTTTTCCCTCGGGAAAAAAGTGAGTACTATTTTTAACACCAAATTTCCCTCAATAATTTTCTAATTCTATTGTAATATGATTTTCAATATTAAATCGTCATTTATTTCGTCACAGAAAAGAATAGTGTATTATACACGTATTATCCGCACCGCGTCGGGAGACAACACACCTCAAGCTAAAATCTAGTACTTTTATTTTTAGAAGTAATAGGAATAGGTTTTATTACCAAGTGAATTTAAATTTGAAGGTCTAGTGGAACCCACTTTCCCTAAAAAACACGGTAACTTGTTGCCTTTTGAATTGAAAAATTTGAAAACCAATTTTTATTTAAAATCCTTTTCAACTGAACACGTAAAACAAGTAGATACAAAAACCAATAATTTTGCGTTTCTGAACTCTAGTGGTATTTCTCCCAGTATGTTCTACTTTATTCCTAACGAAGTTATTAAATGACAAACAAATGTCAACATTATTATTTGCAAGTTAAAAAATAAAGTGCAAGCATAATTTGTAAAATAATTGTTTCTTATTTATCTAACACCGACCAAACCAAACTGTTTTAACAAATAACGCTTCGCATGTATTTTAGTAAATTATTAAAAAAAACATTGTCATTAAAATCCAAGATATGTATCATCAATGGTATTATTCATAAATGAAAAATTCGTCACTTTTAATTACTAGTTAATACGTTTACTAAATATTTGAAAACGTTGCAACATTGTATTGACAAAAGTAAATTTTACGGATTGTATGTTGCGCCATTTTTACAACGGTGGAATAAATTGAACTATTCTATTTCAAGAATCGTACACATTATAACTTAGCGCTTCAGTACAGGTGAAAAAAGTAAACAAAAACGCAACCCAACATGCATATGTGAATTGCATCCGTGATACAAGCAAATACAAGCGGTTGACTATCTTTACCAATATTTCAATCAACGCTCTTCAGTGGCGTTTAGAAAAATGAAAAAAATAAATTTAGAATTTTTCTTTTCGGGTTGTTTTAAGATTATTACCACACAAAAGAGGTTGGTTTAAGAAAAAGTGGATTGGTTTGAAAATGTGGTGAAAATATTTTTTTTTAAATAATAAAAAAAAAAAATTAAAGTAAATTAAATTAATAAAATTTTTTTTTTTTAAAATTTTTATAATAAAAAAATAAACAAAAAATAAATTAATTTTTAAAAATTTTGTAAAATTTTTAAAAAAATTATTATTAAGATTTTTTGTGGGAAAGAAGGAGGAGAAGAAAAAAAACAAAAAAAAAAATGTATAAAAAAAAAATTTTTTGAAAATTTTTTTAGAGTAGTTTGGGAGGAAAAAGGGGAGAAGAAGAAAAAAACGGGGGAAAAAAAGGGGGGGGTCAAAAAGAAAAATGGAACGTAAAATGGAAATTTCCATATAAATAATAAGAAAGAGGGGGAAAAAAAAAGAAAAAAGAAGAAGAAAAGGAAGGGAAAAAAGGTGGGGGCTCAGAAAAAAAAAAAAAAAAAAATGGAATTTTAAAAAAAAAAAAAAAAAAAAAACTTCCCAAAACCCAAAAAAAAAAACCCCCCCCCACACAAAAAAAAAAAAAAAAAAACAACCACAAACAAAAAGGGGTGGGACACAAAACACCAAAAAAAACACCAAAAAAAAAGTTCAGGGTTCGGCAATTTCAAGTATTTGGCGATATCGCTTTGAAACTCTTCCCATCAAGTTAATCCCAGATTGGGCTGTTCACACATTGCAATTTCGGTAAGTTAAGAAGAATCGCTTATGCGTTGCTGTTGAGGGTCGTAAATTAGCCTATTTTTTTATTAAATCGAGTCCAACTCGGATTGGTTATGGCAAAGACTGTTGGCACGTTATTTTTTTTGTTTAGAGACAGAAACCATTATTGAATCAACTTTAGTATTCAATGTCGTCTAAACTCAAGCACAGTTAGTTCCTCGCGCCTTAAAGCGCCACAGTACTCCATTATTAAGGTGATCTGAAATTAACGCTACCTATTCAGGAAATGAAGCTGTAAATATATGGTGATACCTACTTTCACTTTGTCAAATATGTTTGATCCATTCCTTCATGATAGAATTGCTAATATCTTCTATCTCCGGATTTGCTTCTTTTTGGAGTGTAACCCTTCAGAAAGAACGTTTTAAAAACATCTTGCAACTTACTGTATTTCCGAAATATCAATATTTTTGTTTATCACTTAAACAAGATCTAAGCATAGAATAAATTTGTCCACATTGTCGAAGGCTTGTAGTTTTTCTTTGGTAGCTCAAATTAAGCTAATAAAACGTTCTCAAACATACTTGTATTCCATTGGCAACACACATTCGTCAAAAAATTTTATATTGTTTTTATCGCATTTTAGCTTAGACTTACTAGGCAGTAAGTTGCCAACAGTATTGCCAGCAATTTCTCGTATTTCTGGAAGTACACGGAATGCTATCATTAGAACTCATGTTTAATAAATTTAATTATATTAAATTTTCAAGATTCAAAAATCGTAGCCCCAGCTACTGCTACAAAAAGTCCCTAAATATCTCAATTGTAAGTTTTTCCATTATAATGGGTTGTGAAAGGGGCAAAGTAGAAAAAATTCTATTATATTTTAATATTTTATTAATGCTTTTTATAGGGAAACCATCTCGGTATATGTGATAACATTGTTTTGATACTGTACTACACACAATAAACACACATGCATTTGAAGTTGCAGAATTCTAATTTGATGAATGGATGATTTAATGAAAACTTATGTCCTAAGTCTGTTTCAACACCACATATGTTTTATTTCCAGTGATCATGGTAAACCAGAACGAACATAATTATCAATGTATTACAATGGTACTACCTATGAACGAACTGCTATATGTTTTTACTGGACATTCTGAAATCATAGAAATCGTAATCAACATTAAAGTACAATGGAAAGTTGCCAACTCCTTTCTTATTATTTTAACAAATACAATATAGAAATTATTTTGAAACAAACATAACATTTGCTTGTTTATTGCAGATTAGAGTTGCCAGGCATTTCGATTAATTGGGATTCTCACCGATTTTTAAGCCTCAAGGTAAAATGTCACATTAGACTTTTAGGATATCATAAAAATTTAAGTTTTGAAATTTTTTTTGTAGATGCATGTAATTTTAAAGATTTCTGGTCCACCATTCAGCAGAATCCAAAAAAATTAATTTACAATATTTACATTGATGAATTAATGTTGTTTTTATACTAATCTGCGTTTTTATTTTAGCTTTATTATTGTTTCCATTTAATAAAAATTAATGTTCATATTTGTTGATTTTACTTTATATTATACTATAAATTAGTAGAAGCTATATGGAAGCCGAAGTGAGTCAAATCCCGAGGAAAACAACCTTGAAAGAGTTGAATGCTTTTATTTCACTTGAATGAACTTATGGCAACCCAATTATAAGACTTGCTTAGGTGTTTAAACGCAATATCGTTAATTTATGGTGGAATTTTAAATACTGTATAAATTTACATTCAAAGTTCCATAATCTGACAGTTTGTATTGCCAACCCCAAAAAATTAGAAAAATATCGACATGAATTTTTATTTCAAAAAATATATTTCCTTATTTTGTAAAGAGGCGCAAAATAGAAAAAATATTGTATGATACTATAGTGACATGGCGTTCATCATCGCCCGCGTTCAAGTTTACAACTGAACAAGTGCGATAATATGCCATAAGCCACGCATTTCTTATCAAGCATTTTTTCTATTTAACAGTTCGAAGAAAGAAATAAAAATTTTCAGTATTGCGGTAATCTGGTAGTACTCAGTGAATCTAGTATTCTTTACTTTTACAAAAACAAAAGAAAAATTTAACACTTTTAATTTTATTGCGTTCATTTTGACATTTATATTTAAATTATTTGTATTTAAAGATTCAAATTTGAAATTAATATTAAAAAGTACATGAATCGTTTGAACTAAGAAAAATTCAGCAGTTAATTATAACGACATGTGTGCGTTTAAAGTGCATAGCGTTATCTAAGCGACAGCTTTAATGCAGAAAACGCACGTGTGATAAGTGACAGTACACATTTTACTTATAGATCGTTTGGTTTCTCCAATGGAAGATTGTTGTACCCCACCGGAGTTTTTGAAGAAGCATCGGCTGAGGTAATAGAATGCATTGTTACCCCTACAAAATCAAAAGCAGTTGATGAAAAAGAGTATAATGCATTCAATAGAGAAGTGCCGTGCAAAAAACAAAGCTGGTATTTCTGAAAATGTTATGTTAGTTTATTTCAAAAAAATTGAAGGAAACCAAAAGGTCATCTACGCTCTGGTCAACATATTCTAAATTAAAGTCTTGCATAAATATAGAAAATAATATTGATATCTCAAAGTATAATAAATTAATTTCGTAGATTGTCTGAAGGGTATCAACCAAAAGAAATCCAAAATTTTAAAAGCTGGGGATATTGACCGCTTCTTACGAGATGCCGATGATCACAAGTTTTTAGCCATTAAGGTACCTATTGATCTTCTTTCATTATTACTGGCAACAATGTAATTAAATATTTGCTTTTCGCTTCAGGTTGGTCTTATTACTGGTTATTAGCAGGTGTTTCCCGTCGTAAGGAATTATGGCTATAAAAATTAGCGATTTTTCATTTAATACAGAAAACATTCTAATTACAATTCCAAAAACAAAAATTACACGTACCAAGATTGTTTGCAATCACTGAACAAAAATTGGATTAATTTCATTAAAAAATATTAGCTAATTGAGGTTAGAGAATTTGCTAAAACAGGCAGGTTTTTTAGATACCGCAATGGTTATTGTATTAAATAGTCCAATTGGCATTAATACTATTGGTAGTATGCCAAAACTCATCGCAAAATTTTTAAATTTAAATGGTCCCGACAGTTACACTGGCCATTGCTTCATGAAGGTTAAGTGCCACTCAATTGGCAAATAATGGTGGCGACATGATAACCATTAAGCGTCATGGTGGGTGGAAGTCTGGGGCAGTTGCTGAAAGGGTATATTGAAACATCATTAAGCAACAAAAAGATTCAAGTCACTAGACATACTCACTTACAACCTAGCACTTCAACGGCTAACTTACAATCAAGTGATCGCTTCCAATATACAATGTATTCCAGACACTCACAATGTGGAAATTCACAACGTGGGTAAGAATGTAAACATTTCACCCAAAATCAAGAATTCATATTGAAGGCATAGATTCTTGCACTATTAATATTAAGATTTTAATATTTATAAATTTGATAATACTGGTAAATAAAAACCGTTTGTTTTTTGTTCCTAATATTGTATAATAATTTTATTATTAAATATTTTGAATTACAAAACACGTACATAAAAAGTATATGTTATGAAATTAAATTTTTCGTTTATACGCCTGGGTTTGCTTTGCATAGAAGAGAAATTCCTCGTATCTCATTGTCCCTACTATTCAAATATTTGGGTATTTTTTTAGTAGTAAGTCTTTAAGATTTATAAACAAATTGCATTAGATAATTAAAGTTTATCCATTAATCTATAAATACTATTAATAGGTAAAGTTATATGTCACTTTAATTTAATATAAATTGTACCAACCCTAAAAACCAAAAAGCAGTAAAAAAAGTGTTCCGTGAAAAAAAAATCCAATGAAAGCACTCAAATGATGTCATCAGAGCATCGAAATGTCGACATTAAATGGGTAAAATAGAAAAGTTTATTTTCCAACACCGATATAGTTAACGACAATGAAGTTCTAAACCTCTTTTAATATATCAACAATATTATAGATGTTGCTTTACAGCTGGATTATAAAAGCCGATACTAAAAAAGATTGATTCGATAACCGAATAGCTGGCAAACTGAGGTTTAAAGGAGTATATGTGAACTAAGAACTGTACATACTCATACCAATCATTGGTTCTTCTAATGGTGCAGCATTTTTTTTTGTAGTTTAATTTTAAATTTAATTATTTTATTATTAGCATTAAGCAACTTTGATCGACAGGTATGCAAAAGCAGTTACATAAGTCAGATCCTTCGATAATTATTATAGCCAACATAAGCATTAGCAAATAAAAAAAAATCTTAAATCACCTGCTGCATAAATTTGCAAGAGGAGTTGTACAATAGCAAACACACACTGAAAATCACTCTACAACTGTTTCGATGGCCTTTTTGGGACTCTTCAAGAGTGAGAGAACTCAGGGGCCATAAGTTCACTCATTATTTAAATGCTTGCAGTGTTAGAATGCACCCAGGCATTGAAGTTTTATTACTACACCCAATTTGGAGATTATCTTGTTGAGAGAATTGATGAGATAATGTAACGAACTTCATTGTATATTATTTAGTTGTAGGATTTTTTTTACAACATGTTTAATCTATATTCAATTATGCATGCTCTCCATTGTTGTCCACTACCTCTGAAAGCCATACCATCCGGAGTTAGTATTTCTTTGACCATATCTGATGAAATTGCTTATGTTTTTATTTAAGCTTTTATGTATAACAGTTGCACTTCTAAGAACCCCGGCATCAAATCAGCTGAGGGACAAGTTGCTATCATGCTGGGGTCACCATTCAGATTCACTCCTACGAAAGTTATGATAACTAATACTCATCAACATGGACGATTAGTAGTGCGACTTAACGGCCGCCTTATCGTGTATTAAAGGTTGAGTCCGGAAACAACTGTTATCGATCATCTATCCCGATGCTGCTCATAGTAGAAATGTATATTTATTTATCCTCCCTTAATAGTTATAGCCACTTCAAGTGTAGAACCCTTCAGGCCATGCACGCGTACGCACCTGTGGAATATTATTTATTGGTTATCACTATTAATACATTGCTCACCTTTGATTGATATATTACGGCTGCCTATGCTATACATTAATTATATTTGTGCGTTGAACTGACATTCATAATACAGAACTGCTACACTCCATAGAAATTAGAACTAACGTTCAGGACCGTTTATATTATAAGAATTGTCCAGCAAACCTAAACTTACGTGAACACAGTGTTGTATTAATTTATTATTTTTTATCTTCCACCTTGTTAGATTTAAGAGTCAGGACAGATTAATGGCACTATAACGCTTCAAATAAATTTATTTTAACTATGGTTCATAAAAATTATAAGAAAGTATTATAGTTACGGTAACGCTGCATGTTTATCTTTTTCCCCTTGTGTAAATAAATTTCTCGATGAGTTCATTAATAAAATGTAGGGAATTTAATTTATTATTTAAATACTCTATTTCGGAAACGGGACGTGGAAGAATACAATTTTTAATTATCTTGGGTTATCCGGCTAATGATCATTTCTAACTCTTCGTGGTCACCTTTTTATTTTAAGGGTTACGCTCGTTCGCTTAATTCAACGAATCAGGTACGAAGCAAAAGAATCTGGCGCCCTTTTCTACTTTATTCTGTTTGGGTCTCTAGAGATGTAACGCATGGTAAGTGGTATTTACCTGAAGAGTTATTATACCTGTTTTATCCACGACTTCACTAGCCTGGCTCTTTAATACATCTCTCTTAGGTCCAACCGGATTACGTATATGCGACTGATAGTTTACCGCAATGGACTGATCAAAAATACATTAACTAGGGTCTTAATGAAGATAGATTTACAGCAACCGACAAAAAATTATAAGTAAGGAAGGCACAAAGAGGGTTCTGTTCCATATTTGTAACATAATCCGAAAGGGTCCTGGCATTCTGGCAAACTGCTGACTAAGTCAGTCGGTTTTGTCGGTTTTAAAATATCCAGTATTTGTGATTACAAAATAATAATAATAATAAAAAAAGTGCTTTTTCATATAATAATTATTCATTCTTTCAAATTCGGTAATAAAAAAAAAATAGTATCAAAAAGTCGAAGGCATCTGTTTTCTTTCTTAAAATACTCTACAATTTTTCAGTTACACCTTAAAACTTTTGAAGGATTTTTGTTTTAACAGTAATTGTTTTTTTAATTAATTTATTCCTTTTACGAATGCTCTAAAATTTTATAATTACAGTTCAAATAATAATATAAATATTTGCTAGACACATGCGAAATTTGTATTATCTAAAAACAAAACAAAAGCATATTATTTATTTAACATGTTTACAAAAGTTTTAAACAGAACCTAACATTATACATCGATTCAAACATAACATCTTATCCGAAAAATTTTTTGTAGAATACATATAAAGTTTTTGAAGCTATTTTCAGTATTATAGGTGATTTTACATAAGAAATACGAAGAATCTGACACGGCGAATAACATAAGACAATATTGTATACGAAAATATTGCTTGCAAAAATTCAGATGTATGATACACAATTTGTAGTTTATGGCTGCTTGCACTTTTTATTATTTTTCTCAAAAGAAATGGATCTATCCGTTTGAATTATTGCCTCATATACGTTTTATTTGTCGTAATAAGCCGTATAGCACCGCATAAAAATACATTCGGATTTGATGTCGATTTGAAATTCGTTACTTTAAAATGTAAACTAATTAATGTAACAATTTATATTAATAATTAAATAAGCTATAGTACATACTACATAATAGTTACTCAGTTTTAATAACACCACTAATGTTACATGTAAAACCGCATTAGCTTGAATGAAAACGTTTTGGCATTATTTAACCCCATGTGTGAGGTCTTAATAAAATAGTAAACCACATATTTCATTGTCAATTTCAAAAACCCTCTTTACTTTTGAAATGAAAGAACACGTAAGAGTTGTTTAAACCCACATCTAAATGAAATTAATTTTAACATTGTTAGAGTGGTTTAATAAGTATGAAATGCGATAATGAATGTTTTCTATAACATATATTCTTCCTTTCATAAAGATACTACTTTGTGCAAAATTTATAAAATGGAAAGGAGAGCAAAGTAATAAAAGTGAGAATGAGCTTATACTTTGAAATTTTTACACGAAACAATTTCTTTTTGTTGAGAGGACAAATTTTTATTTGCGTTTTGTGTTTACTTATGAACCAAATATTTAAATAACATTATATTAAGATATTTTTATCTGTTTAAAATATGTGTTACTAAGTATTTATTAGTTTTTTTACATGATTTGGTTTTTATATATAATACAATCATAATTATAATACGGCTTTTATAATACAAATAAACCTTTTTTCCTTCCTCCATCAACCTTTTTCTCCTCGTTATTACTTTTTATCCATTTTCTTCTTACTCTTAAAATGACAAAAACTCTAAGACGTATTTAATATGCACCGGCGAAAGTTCAGATAAATGCTGTGTAGACTCTAAGGGTCATGGGAATGTTTGCAGTTTGGTTTTATGTTTTGTTACTTATCTTTATTGAGATGGTTCTCAACTAAAAACATAATTAATAACGAATAAATGGGCCCAGTTTATTTATTAGGGAAAACAAGCAAAACCCTTAGGGAATAAAAACAAATTTTAATCAAAAGCATAAATCTAATAATGAAATCAAATTCAGCATTAAATAATAAACAAAACACATTGACATTTGTTTACTATACTATTGAATGCACTTATAAACTACGGTATCAAATATAAAATTAAATTTCCTTTCAACGAACTTAAAACTATGAACATAAAACGCGAGGATCCTTTACAAGCTTTAAAAACGTTACTAAACTAATATAACTTATTAAAGATATTGAAATAAAGATTTTCCACTCAACAGGCAACTAAAAAAGATAAACATAATGAAGTCGCTAAAAAAATAATTACTGCACAACGTAAGGTGCAACCAGTGCTTTAAGGTACAACAACGAAAGTAAATAATTGCAAACAAACTAATACGTTAAAATAAAGGTAACTACGTCTGCATTTAATTGCGAACAGTTTAGGTCGACTTTAGTTTGTCAAAATTAACTTCAAAAGAACGTTCGATAAATTTTAATATTATGAAAGCACTTATTTAAAGTTCCTTGTGTTAATGAAGAGATGTTGAATTTGTTGAAACCCGAACAAATTATTTGGCTGATCTTGATGCTTTTTGTGGATGGAATAAAATTGTTTGCATATCGAAACTGCACTTTTGATGATCTAATTGATACTGAATTTTCTATAAAACGCATTTTCTCCCATAAATTAATAACGTGTTAGATAGTCAAATTTTCATCGACAGAAACGTATAAATCAAATGCACAAAAAATAACAAATATTTTCAATTTTGGAATGCACGTTTATTCTCCTGAATCATACTTTTTTTGAACGGAAAATATACAATACTTATAAAGTAGATAGATTTGCTGTAAAAATAATTTATTACTTTAAACTTTGTTTTACTAAAAACAAAATAGATAAAAACGTAAACGTATTCAGCAACGGCGTAGTCGTACTTTTACCATCTCTCTCGTCATTTCTATTCTTTGTCGCGCGGAAAAAGTTACTCGTCATTATGCATTGAATGCAAACTAGTGAGGAAATGCGCGATTTATTGAAATATAAGGTAGCGACCAAGTTTTAGGCCGTTACATCCTCCTCCTAGCACCACTTTCCCTTTTCTTGTTTCTCCCCTACTTTCTTCATAATCCTTCATAAAATGCTGTAAAATTTTCCAGTCTTTTCTATAAAGTTTACACCGCTTTTTTGTATCCTCCCACAAATTTTATTCAAATTTTCCTTATTCACATCTAAATTGCGCTATCCTCCTTTTTATTTTAAGCTCTTTTCTCTATTTAAATACCTTGGCCTTTCTGTCTGTAACCAACTCTATATATCCTTCGTTGTATTTTTTTTTCTTATTTTAGCACTTCTTTCCTGTATTTGTACGTTTATGTATTTTCTTACTATATACCTTAGTATATTCATTTCTATTTTCCTTCTTTTTTTACTTCTTTCTTCGCATGCTATTCTGTTCCATAACATCCTTTTCTATGTTCCTGCCTAAATTTTATTCGTTGTTTCTTTACTTCTCTCCAACATTCCTTTAGTATTTTATTGTCCTCTCTTTTATTTATTGCTTCCTTATATTTTATTGGCATTCTTCCGGGTGTACACTAATTCTTTCTAACTTTACTTTTTCTTCTAAAATATATCCTGGAGTCTCCTATGTAACCCCAATGTCTATCTTTACTATTTTTCTTGCATTTTTTCCAATTTTTCTTACTTTCTCCAACTCCATAACTCTGTCCGTCCACCATTATACTCTTTATTAACTTTTCAAATAATCAACTTCTTTTTCTATATTCGCTCCAAACACTTTTTCTTTATTTTTACGAATTCCTCAATGTGCTTCTGATTATTGTTGTTGTAAAGTTATTTTATAACCTAAATATCTTATTTCTCTTACACTTTGTCTTATTCAAATTTGCTCTTAAATTTTTCTCTTTTGTATATTTTTTTATTACACTTATTGCTCCGCGCATTTTATTTTATTCCTTGTTAATACTACTATGTCGTCAGCATATGCCAGCACCCTGACTTTAACCCTTCTTATTACTAATCCTCTTATTTGTTGTTTTCTTATAGTTTCTTCTAGATCTCTTATATACAATAAAAATAGACTCGGAATTAAAGGACATCCCTGCCTTAAACCTTTTTTTGTATTATTAGCTTTTTCTACTTCTTCGGTATTCCTTTCCTTTTATATTTTACTAAACACAGTTTTCAGTCTTTTTAATTTTTTCTCAGTATATTTTCAATGCTCTCCTTGCGTTCCGTCTGTCCCTGCTGCTTTTGGTCTTCACCTTACTTATTGTTTTTTCTACTTCTTTTTTATTTATCTCCTTTCTCCTCCTTTCTCTTACTTTTTTCTCTAATAATATTTTATCAATAATTAATTGTAAGTTTTAAAGAGGTCTGTGTGACCAGCCACTTCGTTATCACAACACTCGTTTAATAGACCATTTCTTGAATCAATAAGATACACCACCCCTTTCTAATTGTTTTCATCATTAATCTTTAAGGAATTAGTAAGTATATGTTTATACAAAACGTCATTTTCAACACGCCAGTGAGGTTATCTTAAATGATTCGTTAAACCTTATCAATCACTTTTATGTACCATTAATCTTTGACTCTATCAAAACAGATCGCAGAGTCACTTACTGAATTAATAATCGGAACTGAACAAGAAAGGCAGCCAGGAACTAAATGCTTCTTTTTTTACGGTGTATAATTTTAAAATTATAGGTTTGTAGTCTAAAAATCCAACGTGCAAAACGACTAGTTGCACCATCCAAACCAAACTATAGTGAACGGTAACGACCGTAAATTTCACTCATTCCGTGTATGGCCTTAATTTTTCTACAGAACGTAAAGCTGACAAACATTCACGTTCTGTAACTGAATCGTTTTGTTCCGCCAGAAGAGATCTAGAAAGATAACAAATGACACGTTTTTCTCCATTAACTTTTTAAGACAAGATCTTTTACGTAAAAGATTTGTAATTAAAGCAATAATTACTCCATAATTAGGTATGAATCTAGTATACCACCCAGGCATTCCAATTATAGATCGTACTTTTTTACTGACACAGGAACAGGCATATTTATTATAGATTTGACCTTATTAGAATCTACCGCTAATCCGTTTGCATTTATCACGTGTGTACGATACTGTACCTACGTTCTGCGGTTCTATATCGCAAGTTATTTTTAGCGTAGTGCTGGACGTCCTGCTTAAGCGGACGGTTCTGTAACGATCAGTATACGCTGTGAAACGTTAAAAGCTTTTCTGGGACAGTTATATAACCAGGTACATAGTGGTCGAGATTACGATAGGGAGTCAAAGTATAGTATGAAAGAAAGGTCTAAACAACGGCCGAACGCAAATCGGTTTAGGTCAAACAAAGCGAAATAGACGAAGGGTTACGTACTTGCCCTCCACGCGCGGTAAATTAAATTATTGGATTCAAAACGACCGTTGACGTAACAGAAAAAAGACATCACTTTTGTTCGTGACAAATTAAATTGCGAGTGATTACTTGTGCGTAGTAAAACAAAGTTATAGCAGATTAATTAGGTATCGGTTTAAGATCAAGTTCAGGCGGTGGTCAATAGTATTTAATCAAGATATCAAGAGAAAGATCCAGGTTCAGGCTGTCGGTCAGGTTTATTTAAACAGGACGGAATAGTTATGGATTTAAAGTCAAAGACGGAGAAAAACTTTAAGTTCTATGTAACTAATGAAAACAGGCGAATTTATACCCATTCTTATCTACAATTGTAGTCGGAATTAACAGCGGGAATTAATGTCGGGAAACAAACAAGAATAGGCAATGTCAAAAAAATTTTTTAATATCAAAACGTTACCAAATGTATGATCATTACAATACACTGCTTTACGTCTAACAAAAATGGCAACAAAACCGATCCAATACTAATGCATTTTTACTGTTTGCCACCGTACAATCTAGAGTTAGAGATTAATCTGCAATAAAAAAATCTAATCGTTTTATAATTGCCAACCCTATCACTTTGTATCGTACGAGATGTCTCTGAATCTAAACGACTAACAATTTGTACACCAAGAATACAAACATTTAAATAAGACGTTTCATCTCCTTGTATGCAATAATATAAAATCAAAATAATATTTTTGTTGAATTGATATATTAAAATCGATCGGATTATTACAAGTTTTAGAAACCATTAACCAAACAACTAAAGATCCACTTGTACATTTCTCTTACCACAACATTCCTTAATTATAATACCTTTCTTTTCACATTTGTAACAGTGTAAACTCCGAGGAGCTCCACAACTTTAGTAGTATGCTTCGCTTGGCCACAATTACAACATATAAATTTAGAATTATTCGTTGTTGAGTTTAACGTTCACCATTCACAAGATTGTGTTTGTAACCGGGTTGCATTTTTTTCTTCAAATTTCGGTTACTTCATTTTTCCCGAAAATTTCGACTTAAACCAAATCCGGTTCTAGGCGATAGTCTTTCATAATAATTTGATTGTTTTAAAATATTTTTCTCTAATCAAAGACCGTACACATGACTATTCTAATTAAAAATTTTTTTGATAAAATTAGGAATATAATTACAGAATTGGTTTAATATGGACCCCTAAACTTAACAAATTTTAGATATGATTAAAGGTAAACATTTCCTCCTATAAATTATCACTAATTGTATTGTTCTTCGTTGAGGAGGGGCACCAAAAACTATTAAGACGTTTTTCAGACAACGTTTTCGTGCAGCCGAATGTGCACTTTAGGCCTCTGTTTATTAAAAAAGAAATTAACATTTAACGGTAAGTTATATACATAAACAACATATCCTTAATATATTAATTTAAATTATTGGTGATTGGACTCGACTACTTACTTAAAACAAATAAATGGTCCGCCACTTGAATAAGTGTAAAACACATCAATATTTAACAAACACAAAATAAATTAACAATTAAATGTAAATAAATATCTCTAATAAAACACACTCTATACGTAAAAACGAACAAACATGAATGACTAGATAACAATATGATAATGGGAATTCCTTCTTCTATTTTATTTTTTCCACTACTAGCTGTGAAGTGGACAATTATTGCGTCTTCTAGCCAACTGAGAAGTTGAATTCTCTATTAGTGGTTAATAATTTTTTTATTGTTGACCTAGGTTAATAATGGACAATTTCAATTTTTTTGAGAATCTAAGAATAGTTGTTTAACAAAACGAGTGAAACATAATTTTGTATATCCAGGTGATTATCTTTAACTATTTGCTGCTTAAATTACCTAACACGATAAAATTATTTGAATAAAAAATGCCATTAGTTTAAAATTCGCGCCCCCATTCTATAACCGCAAATACATAACCTGAATTTATTTATTTATTAAATATGATGGTAGAATCAGTTTTTCAGGTTTCCAAAGGAGATTTAACCAGGCGAGTTAAGTTACATCAAGAATTTTAAGTAAATTACAAACATTTTGTTGTAGGTGTTTTGAATGGTTAACAGAATCTGGAAGGTCCGATCTGTTGCATAAAAATCGACTCTAAAACTTAACGAGTATGTGGTGAACACTTGCCATTCTAAATGAATTACAAGTGTCAATTTCTGAAACCCAATATTCAAATGATGCAAGGTATATTGGCGAAGCAATAAATGCCCGTTAACATCTCTAGCTATACCAAAACTACTCAAGCTTGCAGCTCAAATACTCTTAGGTAAAGAAAATTACGGAGGAACATTCTTAAATTGCAACGTGAAAAGAAAGCACTTCAATTGAAGTTAACATCTCCCAACGATTACTTCCCGAAAGCAGAGCACAAATTGTGACAGCCGAAGTGGACTTAAAAAATTAACCACTAAGAAGCAGGAGATATAATAGAAGAATACAAACAATTTTCACTAAAATTATATTTTACGAGCCCCAAAATGTTAATTTTAAAGTAGGTTTTAAATTTTTGCCAGCTCAAACTGCTATGTGATCATGGATAGAGTTATATATAAAAAGTTAAACAACCCTTAGTGCTACATCTTTACAAATACGATATGTAAGGTGAAAAATTGAAGTCGATAGTATTAGACTGCATAATAGAAAAGCTACAATTACAATGCGGTGCGAATGTTAGGGCAGTAGTAAAATTTTCTAAGCCTAATTAAAAGAATATATGTATCACCTGAAAACCAAACCTTCTCGTAAACGATAAGAAAATCTATTATTTCTACGATGTCTCCTATTTATTGAAGTCGGTGCAAAATATCTTGATTAAATACGATATAATCTTTAATAACAAAAGCATCTTGGAAAGACATTAAAAATTTCTAGATGTCAGACAAATCTAAACCGCTGCGATTGGCTTCTAAATCAACTAATTTACATATCACCCGAATAATTTTAGAAAATGAAAGTGAAATATGTCACACAAGTGTTTAGTGAATCAGTTAAACTGGTGCTAAGGCAATAATGACTGACTTCACAACCTTGTGTATAATATACTATTAGTGATTAAATTTCTATAAATATTGCTTAAATTTTGTGTGTCCGTCTTATAATTAATGTTATTATTGTGTTTGATGATGTATATCATTTCAGCTATTAGGACGTTTTTTATAATTCCATTCTTACATTTAAAATTGTAGGATTATCAAAATTAAAATTATGAACCCATCACAATATGGTGTACGACTAACGCAGATTCTGGGTTTTTGTTTTTGCAATCGTACTTATAGATTTTTTAATTCTATTACGTGTTTTTTGTTTGGTTTGGCCAACCATAGCATTTGTTTACAGTCAAGACAGTCTATATTTTATTACACTACATAATAAATGTTAGCAACTTTGCCGACAGGTATGTAAAACAGTTACATAGTCGATTCTTTAATAATTATAGCCAACATAACATGTTACTAATATATATATATACCTATACTAAAATTATTAATATACCTAACTTGACTAAACACCTTATCCCATTACTAAAACTACTAACGTCCACATAGCTACATACAATAACAATACTATTTACAACATTATCTACACACAATTAAAGACAAGACAAACATTCTTGACAAACACAATGTAGTGTATAAAATAGACTATCTTGACTGTAATAAATGCTATGTTGGCCAAACAAACAAAAATCACGTAATAGGATTAAAATCATAAGTACGATTGCAAAACAAAAAACCAGACTCTGCGTTAACCGTACACCATATTGTGATGGGTCATAATTTTAATTTTGATAATCCTACGACTTTAAATGTAGAAAAGAATTATAAAAAACATCTAATAGCTGAAATGATATACATCATCAAACACAATAACAACATTAATTATAACACGGACACACAAAATTTAAGCAATATTCTAAAGAAATTTAATCACTAATAAAATAGAAGAAGAATTCCCATTATCATATTGTTATCTAGTCATTCATGTTTGTTCGTTTCTACGTATAGAGTGTGTGTTTTATTAGAGATATTTATTTACATTTAATTGTTAATTTATTTTGTGTTTGTTTAATATCGATGTGTTTTTACACTTATTCAAGTGGCGGGCCATTTATTTGTTTTAAGTAAGTAGTCGATTCAATCACCTATAATTTAGATTAATATATTAAGGATATGATGTTTATGTATATAACTTACCTTTAAATGTATTCTTTCTTTTAATAAACAGAGGCCTGAACAAGTGCACATTCGGCTGCACGAAACGTTGCCTGAAAAAAACGTTTTAATGGTTTTTTGGTGCCCTCCTCAACGAAAACAATCAATTAGTTAACAAATTTTATTTTTATTTATTTCACAAAAAATATTTATAACCGTGACGACCTTCCATAACTTTCAACCTTTTTTAATTTTAAATTAAAAAAATGAACTTAAATCTAATGAATTTTTGCTTCGATTAAACCCTCACAAGTTTGTCGAAACGTCGGCCTTAGATGTAGTTTTAGACCCCATCTTTTCTATTTTATTAATGGATACCAATTACTTATTATGTTTCTAAACAAAGTCACGAACGGAATATGTGATACGACATAGAGTGTAAAGGATAATTAGAAAAATGTTGGTCAATAAGTCTGTTGGACATACCTTAACCGGAGAAGGGTTTAGTAACTGTTGTAACACAAGATCAATATACTATTATTAAAAAATTACCTTTTTGAGATTTCAGCAGTTAAGGAAAAAATCATAATACACGGAAGTTATCAGTGCAATATATTATTGACAAAACAATCATAGCGATTAACATTTCTATGACAGCAGTATCCGGAAAGCTGCCGGAATAATCGCACCAGTACACAAACACGCAAGATTTTTAGAAAATTACGGTTCTTATAATGTTGTTGAACTCGACTATTTCGCATTTTCACAAATCTCGGGCATCAATACAAATTAAGCTTGTTCGTAAACATAAGAGGAACGTTAATTGGACTTTATTTAGACTTTATTACTTAAAGCGAGTGTTTAATTAGTCTATTAAATTGCTGAATATAAACTTATTTTTACAAACCATAATTGGAAAAGAAAGGTTAAGATAACAGTAAAGAAAAGTTAAAATACTGTTGCCTTTTTCTTATTTGTATATCTCTTAACAAACCCGTTTATTTTTGAGTTAATAACATTGTGACGTTCCGTTCAGGCGACTCGTTTACGACTTTATAAAATTAGTAACTGCAAAACGATATCACATTATCATAAACTTAATTTAAATTTAAAATGGTAATTTTTCATTTTTATTACATATTGTGAATAGCAAAATATGTATAAAATACCTATTAAGGTTTATGAATGACATTTTCATTGATTGTATTCAACGTATATCAATATCATAATATAGTACAATCTTTTCAATTTGGATGACAGAAATAATTGACCTTTCTCAAGTTTATTTATGAATGGTACATGGTGATTTTTCAAATGTAGAAAAAATAATTATTTTGAATAAATGACACAAACTGTTCAAAAAGAAAATATCATTCGAAAAGGTGTACTTGGAATGTCTTCCATATTATAAAGAAGTAACAAAATCTTACAAACACTGTGACAGTAAGTTTTAGTAACGTCGTTCATACCGAATTAATTGTTAGATTTTGTTTTAATTGTAGCATGATGACAGCCAATTAAGCTTACTCTTAACAACCTTGAAAATAGACTTCCAAATCTGAAATAAAATTCTACGGAATAAAAATTTGTTATTTTTGTATTAGAGTTTGGTTCCTTTAGGTAATTACTTCTTCATTAATTTGCTTTCGTTTTGTTGAGCTAGTTCATGAGTTTCTACAACAAATTTTGGAGGATTTATTACATCTGTAAAGTTTACGAACGCCGAAAGTGATTATCAATTCAAAACATGCATCGCCATTTTGTAAATTTTTAGAATTAATAATAACTTTCTCTTTCTGGATTTCTCTGTTGAAGAGTAAAATATTACTGGTAATTTTTATTTGTCTCTATATTTTTTATTTCTCTTAATCTAACATTTTTTTTTTTTGGGTTGGTGATTATAAAGACTTGCTTATCTTTCTTCTAACTATTGTGGCGTTTAGAAAATTATTTTTATTTTTAAATTATTTGTTTCCTTCATCAGGCTCTAGAAGTAAACAAAATACAATTAGATACACTTAAACGAAGTATACAAAAAAAACTACTAATTACCAACGAACTTATATTTTAAGTGAGTAATTACTTGTTAGTAAAAATAAGTTAGTCAATAAATTACAAACAAACTGCACTTACAATTACACACATTAACATATAAAAATATGTTTGAGAGTTAAGCTTATGATATTTTAGAGTACATGTTTGTAAATTTTTATTAATATTGGTTGACAAACCAAAAAATAAATACGATGAAAATTTAATCTAATAGTCTATAAGTAAAAATTTTATTGCTAAAAATTTTATTAAGGGCAAATTAAACATTTAATAATCAACTATTAGGTAAATTACATCAACATCGTAGTCGCCTTTGGAAACTCCTATTATTTAAGGTTGCTTGTTTTTAGATATTGATTTACTAATTGCTAGAATTTTAACCTACAAAATTAATAAACTTTAAATTTGATTTTTATTTGTATTTAATAGAGCTCAGAAACTATGTTACGTGCACAATGTTGATTCTAGAAGGGCTTAGCTCAGAAGGGTGGGCGTGGTCTACAAGAAATCTGGTTTCATGAATTTAATTTGGGACATCATACATAAGGAAATTTGTCGGTATTTGTGGGCTTCAATCAAAGATGACTTGCGAAGAACCTTCTGGCCTCCGATTACCGGGGGTTCTTAACATAGGTAATTTGACTTAATTTGATTAAACCTGCCAGATTATTCAAACTCCGAACAACACATACACGAATATAAATTAAAGGCTTTTAACCATGTATAAATTAACATAATTTATTAAATAAAACATAGTCATCTCATTTGAAACAATAAAAAAAACACAAAGAAAAGTAAAGCCTAAAATCTAAACAGGAAATTGATATATTTGTCACTAAATTTTTTTAAAGCTATCTTAATTTAGAATTAATAATTTGAATATCTTAGACACACAAAAGGAAAGTATTTGTTTAGATAACTATATTTGTAACGTTATCGTTATTAGGTCCATAAACTCAAGGTTGACCTCGTACAAAACATCACAAATTGCATGAAGTCAAAAGTTTAACGTTATCATATATAAATTCTTACTGCGCAAACACACACACACGGTTTGGTTATAGGTTTAAATACATTTTCGTAATTGTACCTAATTTTGTTTTTGTATTAAAATCCATTTAATTGGTCGTATTGAAATTTAATTACGCAAAATTTAATAACGAAGAAATCTAATACGGTGACAGTTAATCAAATTATCAGAGGCAGAAGGTCTTCTCCCACCACATGTGTACGTCGTACAGATGGCGTTATACGGCGAAAACAAAACGGACTTGCCTGCGCTGTTGTCACTAAGATTATTATCTTCCGGGTTGAGCCGTGATCATGTAGCAGTAGTCGCCGAACTTTCCGAAGACTACAAAATGAAGATCAAGTTACTACTGGATCCACAACTTTACACCAAGTTAAAGGAACCAACCAACAAAATTAAAAAACAAACGAGGCCGCAATCAAACGTTTAGCTATACCAGTCCAAATTAACATCGTCAACTGCTACCTTCAGGACCAGGCCTAGACTATACGGATTACCAAAAAATTCACAAATTTGGTAACCCCACAAAGCCAATTGTCCTTTATCAATGGATCTCTAACCTTAGACTGGCCCGTTACGTGGCTAAGTTCTACAACCATGCATTGGGAGAAGAACTGAATCTTTT